>QANU01013586.1:176206-253101 GCA_003254905.1 Nissolia schottii
GAGAGACTTAAAAGCTTAATCTATCATTTGTACATATCAAAATTATAATTGAGCTATCAGAATCTTTATTTTCTCTCTTAAATCCAATTCGCAAACACATTATGAAAAAAAATTAAAGGCATGTCACATATAATAAGGAGGATGTTGATGCGTGTGGTTTGAAAAGGAAAAGCTCTCCTCAATTTTAAACTCTTATAAAGTAGAGGATAATGGGAGGATTTTTCATTGTTTAATCAATGACTAATATGCCGAGGCATGATATAAATTGAGTCTTAATTCTTTCATCATGTGTTACAGCTAGTTGGCATTTTTTTTTAAAATGAAATTATTGATATTCAAATCCTATATATTATAAGAAACTTGACTAATGGATTGGGGCATCTAGCGTCTCGACCAGCCAATCCAAGGGCATATTAATTAACGAAGGTGTTGATTAAATTTGCAAAATAAGAAATTGATGATGACAAACATTGCATGAACATTCTAATATGTGTGCTAGTGTTTCAGGCTAATTAATTTTGTTAGCAAAATTACTTTCTCCCGTCCCAAATTAGTTGTAATGATATCACAAGAAAAATAAGAAAGAAACGGAAGATGGGTCCAGCAAATCACGTCCAACAAAAGTAAAGAAAGCATGGATGTAGTCCAAGATTTATGCTTAATATTTGTCAGCATATTTGACTTGACAAATCAAGACCATGAGAAAAAGGAATGCACGGCTTACAGGCGTAATTTTATGGCAGCAAAGGAAAGAAATAAAATAAGATGGAAATAAGGTTGTCAGCATTTAAAGGATGGAAGAATATGGAAATATGGAAGTAGTATCTTACGTCCTCATCTGATGGAAAGAAAGAGAACAACATGACTTGACAAGACCAAAACTACATTGAAAAAGGAAATGAAAGCTACCAAAGGAAAAAATATTTTAATAAAGGAAATATGAGAAAAGGAAGAAACTTGCTACAAAAGAGAGACATCCATATTTGATGAAAAGAAAAGAAGGTATCAACATAATTCAAGGAAATGGAAGAAAGAGAAATGTACTTATAATGATGACAAGCTGAAATTTCTCAAAAGGAAGAAAGAGAAACAAAATAAATGATTGATATTGAAATAGCAACAAAAGAGAAAATTTGGGAAAAGTATGAAATTAAGCTATCAAGGAGACAGCTTTCTTTCAAGAAACTTTCCTAGACTAAAAAGACTATAATGTAGCTACAAGTGAGGCAAAAAGAATAAAACAAAAAGGAAAGCAATTTTTATGGCCAAAAGAAAGATGAAATCAGGTAAAATGGGGAGCTAAAAAAAAACATGATGGACGCAAGAAATTGGAAAGCAAACTTCATAGAAGATGAAGCAAGAAACAAGCTCTTCTTGCAACGGTCAAAAGGACCAAATTGAAGCACATGTGTAAAAGTCTTCTTAAATGTGCATCAACAAAAATTAGAAGGAGCTGAACTAATTGAAATCAAATGAAGGAAGAAAGAGAGAATCATTAAAGAATGACAAAAATGAAGGAGATGATCTCAAGCCTCAAGAATATGCTAAGGATCAATTATAAATGGATATGTCTTCATCATTCTTGTACACACAAGACATAAGAGAAAAATGAGAGGAAAAAGACCACAATTGAAATACATCCTCAAAAGCTCCACCTACAAACCTCTCATATTTTGAATATTTTATTCTCAATCATCTGATTTGGTATTTTGGTATTTTATTGCTTGGCGAGAAAATTGGTTATTTGAGAGTTTGTTTTTGGCGAGCAACAAAGAGCTTGAGAGAAAGATTTTCAGTTCAAGTCTCTGTATTTGAAATTTCTGTCTTGTGAGTTCTTGAGAAGAACTATTGGTGCTTGTAAGTTTTTGTGAAAGAAAAATAGATTTTGGCGATTGAAGAACTGGACGTAGATTCCCGACTAGGAATCGAACCAGTATAAGTATTGTGTGTGTTTTTCTTCTTCTCTCTACTATTCACATTTCCTATCATTTAAAAGAAAATCTGTGTTCATTTTCAAAATTTTGGTTTTTCAAAAAACTTGTCTCCATGAATACAAGGAGATATCTCCTAAACTTTTAGGAGACAACTTTCAAAGAAAGGTTAATTTTTTTAAAGCGAAAGACTTTGTTTAGATTCAACCCCCTTCTCTAAGCCACACAAAACCATTAGAAGACAAAGTTTATAATTAAACTGTTAAGCAACGGCTAGCTCTTACTTATGATGCATTTGGGTACATATAATTAGACGCCACGCTTACATTAATTTCATGTCATTTAATGAAGAAGAATTGATGGAGGTAGCTACTTAATTGGCTATCTCAGTGATGAGATGGAATCCCGTCTCGGTTGGATCAGTGGCCTGGAGTTCAAAGTGGATTCAATCCAGCGCTCTCCTCAGCCCCTTCTTCGAAGTGGCGTACAACATCTTCGCCCTTTTATCCTTGATGCTGCGGGAGTCCATGCAGTTATCAGCTGTCACATAGTCGAAGTCGAAGACTGCGTAGGCGGCCAGATCATCATACCCCTCACTGGGCCCACCAAGCTTATCGACGGTGAGCTGGAGGCTGGATGTGTCGACGTCGATCTTGAACACAATGTATTTGTGAACCTTGTTCCACTTCATCGAAAAATGATTCCAGAATATAATATCCTTGCGAAAGCAAAGGGTTAAACGTACAAGTGATAAAAGAAAAGACAGTAAAGAACTAAGAACTAAGAAACTACTCCTACAGAAGCAAGAAATAAAATGCAGAAAAGTAAAGGGAGGTAACATACATTGGATTTCCGTGTATTGCTGTTGTCATCATGTTGTCGTCAGAGACTTATGAGTATTTGGTAATCAATGAAGCACCCATGAATTTGTCCCCAAAGCCCTCTATTTATAGAATTTCAGGGCCTATAATCGTCATTCCCCCTGCTCTAGCGACGGTTGTCACTCATCCTGACTTGGTCCAAAAAATCCAGACAGGTTAAGCCACTATGCATGCGCAATAGTTTCCTCATTACGTGTCCTTCATGCGCGCATCAAGTCCTGAAGATGGGTAATTATTACCTTTCGTGCATCACGTCAGATGAAAAGTTACATTCGTTATAAGAGGTGTCCGTTGATAACCGTTTGCTCCTAAAAGACTACCTTTAAATCGTATTGTACTTTTTTCTCGCTAAGGTTTAAACCATGTCACAGTCCTAGCCTCGTAGATGACTCTTGCTACTCTAATGCGACCATCATTTTTTGGTGAATTTTCACACTTGCGACAGTCTAGACTCAGTACATCTTCTAATCCATTGGTCCAAAGTAGTATTGTCGACATGTTTACTCCACTTGGCCAGTGACCTTAATATATAATAACCATTCCAAGGCTGATTTCTGTCGCCTGTTATTTATCATTAACTTCGACTCTTCTTGTTGTGACTAACTCATTGGATTGCTATGTAAGATTATTTTATAATCTTATGATAATATGGTTATGTAACTAACAGTAGTGCTAACTCTAATAAAATGGGATTAAGATGATGACAATTAATCCTATAAAAGATTATAGAGTTAGTGGGGGTATTTTGGTAAAACTGACCCTCCCTTCTCCCTTATAAATAAGATGGCGTTACTCAAGGAAAAACAAGGATTCAAGGATTTCAAAGAATTCAGAAATCATTAGGATTTAAGGTCTGTCAAAGAAAATGTTCTTCTCACCATCAGAAGGGGTTGAAAGGGTCAAAGGAAGAGAGAGGAGTTACATTAATTCCATCCTATCACGGATCCGGGTATGTGTCTCTCGTTCTTAACTTAACATACAGTGTGATAATCATAAATTGCAAGATCATTGGTTCCATGAATTGAAAATCACAACTTACATGCTTTTCATGGAAAATCACAACTTACATGCTATTTATGTCGTCAACCTTATTGGTATTCATGCTACCAACATTATTGGTATTTACGTAGCTGACATTTTTTTGACGATTACTCATATTATCATTGCTTAAACTCGCCTCTGTTTCCTCTCAAGCCTTCTAGTTGCGTGTCAAATTTTGGCGACCCTAACTGTAAGCATAAGAAATACATAATGGTGGTTACTGCATACGTTACCTGCTTGAAAGCCATCGCCATTGTTTTCCTTCGATGAATGGAATTGGAAGGACACACTCCGTTCTGTTTATATCATCCCTTAATTAACTGTAAAATAAAAACAACCCCTTTTTGAATTATTTTCCTTCAAAGAGTTGTGTATATAGCATGTCTTACATGATTATACTACTTTATAAATTATGGGACCTTTTAACATCAAGAAAAAACCTATAAGTAATCCAGGTTCATGCTCTCATTACTTATTACTAAGAATTTAAGTATAATGTTAATTGAAATTTATGAGGTTTCTAAAAATTCTTTAACTTCAGTCCTTAATTTTTTGGAATATTTATACATATCGGCGACTGCACATAGATACCAATTTCAACCACTTCTTAATCAGACTTTTCGGCAATATTATTCAGTTAAAAAAAAACTTATTTTAAGTTTCTTATATTCATTCTATTCTATTCTTGAATCAAACAATGATATGTGTTAATTTCTTTAAGATGAGTAATTTAAAAGTGTACACCATTTTAAAGAAAAATATTTATGTATCATTATTTAATTAGAGAATTGGCTAGATGAGTGTATATAGAATCAATAGAGTAAACATGCGCTTGAAAGTTGAGAGAAAGAGGAGGGTTGCGAGAGAGTCTCATGTGGGTGGGTTTGTAGTTCAATTTGGGAATTTAGGTTTTTCTTTTGGTTAATTGATGGGATGAGTGAAAATTATTGCGGGTCTAGTGATAGGATTGAGTAATGTGACATATGTAAGTTATCTATCACTTGAATTCACGTTGTTATATCAACCGTTAACATAACATACCAAGCTAATAATAGAGGATAAAAAAAATGTCAATTATTGAATCTAATTTTTTTTATTAGGGTACATAACCAAAATTTAAAATTTATTAGGAGGTAAAATGATATTTGTACCGGATGGGTACCCTTCAGTCCCTGGAGCTCCGTGGATGAGTCGGCTGGGTGGGTACCTGCAAAGACTCCGATGCCAAAGTCAGTAGAGGTTTGAGACGTGTATTCAAATATGGGGGATTAAGGTCTCAGGCCTTACCTGGGTGGCTGACCCTGCTTATGTACTTGGAGGATTTATGTGATTGTCTCAGTTCCGCGCTATTATTCCGCAGACACTTTATCTGTTCAGGTTTCGTGGTTCGTGCCGTGACGTCCGTGGGGCGTCCATTAGGGGATGTGAGTGTAGTTGATTACGTTGTGGATGGGCGAGCTGCGTGGACTAGGCAGGGTGCTTCCGTGGAATGGGCCTTCGAGGTCCAGTTCATAATAGGTGGGTTGAGCGAGTAGGGCGTGGTCCTTCCGTGGACTGCGTCATCGGGGCCCAGTCCATAACAGGAGCCCCCCAACTTGGGGCGCTAAAGGTAACTTTGCGGTTCAAGTTAGACTTTATTTACGCGAAAGGACTGACGGTTGGGTTCGTGCCTTCTAGGAAATCGTGGGATTGGACGGGTGACATGTGGGTTTTCAGACCCGCTTGATTGCTGCCACGTGTGCTACTTCTCGGCCGTTTCCTCTTCCCAAGGAGTGGGTGCCAGAGTTGTAATCATGAGCTTTTTGGTGGGAAACGTTTCGTTTCTTCTTCTTCTTCTTCTTCTTCTGCTTATAAAACCATTGAGAGGGGTCTCTTCGTTTGTTTTCGAATTTCTTCTCCTGCATTTGAGAATTTTGTCGGACATTCGCGTTTGCTTCGGGGTTTTCTTCTTTTCGGTGGTGCTTCTTGTCGACGGGTTAGGCTCTCCTTTGCTGCTAAATCTTGCTCTGGTAAGCTCTTCTTCTTTATTCGCCATTGCTCTGGGTGTACTGCTGTGTGTGTATATATATATATTTTGCAGTGTTCTTTGCTTTCCTTTTTTGTGCATTTTTAGTTTCTTCTCTTTTCTTGGCGTCGAAATGGATCTTTGTTGCGCCTTTTGGCTTCTTTGTGTTGAATGCTTTATCTGTCTGCGATTCGGGGTAGATGTTGGGGATCTGCTGTGCTGGGGAGTATGTTGATACGGGTCTATTTTTTTGCTTTCAGTAGTGTTGTAATGGGGAAGTTAAAGAAGAGTTTACAGGAGTTGAGGTGACCACGCCCCCTTTGGGGAAGGCATGAACGGGTATCGTATGGGTGGATCGAACCGGAGGTTTTCACCATTCCTTCGATTATCTGCGGTGCCCACATTGAGCATATGGGTGAAGTTTTAGAGTTGACGGAAGATGGTTTGGAAGACCACGAGTATAGGTTAGAGGAAGCGTCCGCGGACAAAAGGGTATGTATGGCGCGACATCAGGACACTCCACGGAAGGACCACGCCCCCGACTCGCTCAACCCACCTATTATGAATTGGACCTTGAAGGCCCATTCCACGGAAGGACCCTGCCCAGTCCGCGCAGCTCGCCCATCTGCAACGTAATCAACTACACTCACATCCCCTAATGGACGCCCCACGGACGTCACGGTGCGAACCACGGAACCTGAACAGGTAAAGTGTCCGCGGAATAATAGCGCGGAACTGAGGCAATCACATAAATCCTTCAGGTACATAAGCAGGGTCAGCCACCCAGGTAAGGCTTGAGGCCTTAATCCCCCATATTTGAATACACATCTCAAACCTCTACTGACTTTAGTATCGGAGTCTTTGCAGGTACCCACCCAGCTGACTCATCCACGGAGCTCCAGGGACTGAAGGATACCCGTCCGGTACAATATTAAAACCATTATTTAACTAGGTTTTAAAAGTGAGGTTTCTGCCCATTTTCTTCGTTAGTTTTTTTTTTTCCCTTTTCAAAACCCCTCATTAGAGATATTGAAAATCTGAGTTTTTATTCTTAACAACGCTCAGTCCAACTTATTTGCTTACTAAAAACGAGTCAAGTCTATTTTATAAGATCCTCGACTGAATGCATGGATGATTGAGCACTGGATACTACTTATTACAGTGACTAAAATAATTGAACCGAAGATTTTTATTAATCGAAGCCAAAGTAATGATTCATGAACTAGTACGCAAAATGAATGTGGCGGCATCAATGCTCACCACCTAAACAGGTCTTCTTGTAGCATAACCACCAATAAAACAAACCTTTTCTTAATAGGTAAGGCCGACTATATCAGTGCTATTATTTACACCTTATCATAAACGACCGACCATTAAGAAACTTACCTAGTCACTCTATGTTACAACTTAACAAAAGTTCCAGCAAATTTTACCTGTCAAAACAATCCTTTTCTTAATCCGAATTTGAAACCGGCTATAACAAACGACATATAGAGAACAGTAAACAAGATTCACACTACAATTGAAGTAGTAAACTTTCCTCTGTATATTGCAAGACACAATTTATCAAAGAAGCACAGGTTGACAAATTTTTTTAACTCCATACCCTCCATAAAACAGCACCTCAACAGCATTTCAACCCTGAGGATTATTTACACGCCCTAAGCTATTGTAGCAACAGATTGTCTCTGACTTCTGCTGATGGGCAGATGAACATAAACCTCGTGGACCTCTTGTTTACTAACCTCTCCTCTGTCCCTATCTATGGCATAACAGACATAAACTGTATCAATTACAATGTCTAGCACGTGTACACAGTAACCCAGCACTAATATCAGCAGCACCCAAGCCAGTGCAGCCACACCATATGAATCATCCCCAAGATTTGTCACCGCTTTTAAGATAGCAAATGCCTGCTTGTACAACAACAGTTAGGATATAACTAAAGGAAGAGATAGAAAGAGAGGAAATAGCAAAAATGAAATTGCAAAAATTTACTAAATAGTGAAAAACAACAGTGCACCAAGGCCTAACTTCAACAAGGCAAGTGTAATTTTTAGGTAACTCAAATATAAAGAAATCAGACAATAATTTCTTGCTCCAAGTGATCGATCATTAATGATGTGAAAAAATTGAAGGGAAGGATATGTGGTAGACTATCATTTGTCGACATCCACGGGACAGAACCATGGATCAATAATGAGGGATGGACAATAAATTATCCCAAGCTTCAAGGGAATTTGTTGACATTTTTATCTAACTTTTACCTATGGAAGAACTAATTCATAGCAACAAATATCTAAACCAAGCATCAGGAAGAAAATAATATCAATGCAACGCACCACAATTGTGTATATTGCTGAGAGGACAAAGGCAATTCCAGCCAGAAGACGAGATGAGATGGTCTCCACAAAAACAGCAGAGAGAAGATTGCGTCTGAGAAGTTCATATGTCATCCTCGCTGATGAGCAGTAAGCTTCACCAGTTATTGCAGCAAAGTTGATAGTAAACTTATTAAGAAATTCAACTGCATTGAGTAAGGCATTAACACAACACCGCAATACAAGATTCACTAGCCCTCGAGCATCCTCTTGTCTAGCACTATCAACTGCAGAGCGCACCATTCGCACGACAACGATAAGCAACCCTGACAAGCACACCGTCCCCGAAGAAGGACCAAATGCATTTCTGCCACCCAAATTCACGAAGTTAGCACCTTTCTAAATGTAAAGCAGTCATTTAACTTAGGTGAATATAACTTATTTTCCTATCTGCCAGTCAAGTGGTTTGCACTCTGCATAGAGAAACATGACTAAGCATTCTGACTCGGGCAAATTGCTGTCTACCACTGTTGAAGGGAGTCTCAAACAAAGCATTCTAACAATGAAGTAGTAATGATGGGTAAAGAGCGCTGTATTAGCATCGAAGTGCATATAATTTGTCAATTAAACTTATCAGTCTGCCACTAGATTAAGTAGGTAGTATTATACGTATTCAACAGGCAAATATGATGTATGCCCCAACAAAAAGATGATAAAAATGAGTGGATTATCTGAAAGTTATATACAATTTGACTAGATAGAAATCAATTCATGCTGAAAAACACAGGCTTAACAGGCAACAAGAACAGAAATATACGAGAATCACAAGTGAAAATAAGGGGGCATAAAAGTAAAAGGGAGGAATCATGCGTTGACCTCAAAGAAGATCTAATAGCCCGGGTAGGAGTTTGATGATCCTTAGAGAAATACCACTGAGCAATGGTGGAACTGACCACATAAACCTGGGCTTCAAGCATAGCCGCGGCAGACCACAGCATGGTGAGGATGGCCAGAGCAAAATAAGCTGGCACCCAGCTGTCCTGCTTGAACACGCAGCTGTACTCGCCGCCATCGGAGTGCTTGGGCACAATCCTGCCATTGAAGGTCGCAAACACCATGAAGACCACAACTGGGGCATACAGCAGCACCAACCCAACGGTCAAACAAGGCAGCACCCCCAACAACCCCAAGTTCCAGGAGAGGGCGTTGGAGGCCACGCCGATTATGCTGACGGTGAGCTCAACGCGATGCCAATTCAGCACCAAGATCCAGAGGAGCACCCCGATTAGCAGCAAGATGAAGAGGAGCACGAGAATTCGGTAGAGGAGAGGGAAGGCATCGGTGCAATCGGAGCTGAGGGTGCAGGCAACGAACCAGTAGACGTCCAGGAAGATAGGGATCAGGACGAAGAAGGGAAGCGAGGCGTAGACGATCTGCTTGGCGTAGTGCTTGAGCAGGAGAAGCATGGCCCAGCACATGGGGAGGCTCAAGATGAAGGTAACGACGAGGGTCCATGTGAGGTCCTTCGCGAGATGAGAAGAGGAAGAGAAGGAGGAGGAGGAGGGGGAATTGAGGCCGCGGGGCACGCAGGAGGTGGAGTTGGAGTCGTAAGAGTAGGAGGAGGTGGAGGACAAGTTGGAGTTACGATGGAAGATAGCGAAGATCCCGAAAGCGAAGGTGGAGAGGAGGAAGAGGAGGAAGAGGACAAGAAAAGGGATGTCGTGGAAGGACCGGGGGCCGCGATTGTAAGATATTTGAAGGAAATGGTTTGACTCAGAATCGTCCTCGTCGTCGCGGGGAGATTCATCGGAGAGGAGGGGGTGGGAGGGCGAGGTGTCGTCGATGGTCATGGTGGACCACCCAGCTGCTGTGACCGACCAGAGTTTGAGTGGCCGTTGACTCGGCTTGCCTCAACTACAACTCTACAACCTCTCTTTCTCATTTAAAATTAAATAAATTTTAAAAAATTGGTTAAAGATATTTAAATAATGCGTATTCAAATATCTTTAAAAACACGTAAATTTTACGTTTTATTTTATACAGGGACTCTTACTATACTTGTTAATAAAATCTAACATATATATAAATTAAGAGTTATTCAAGTGAGAAGTTGTACTTTTTTGTTTGCTCTCTAATAACAAATTAATGACCTTAAATTAATTATAGTACATGCTTTCGTTTAGTCAAGATTACATTTTAAAATAACGTATCAAAACTAATTTATTATCTCTTCTTATATTTCCTTTTCAAAGACCACACAGATTTAATTCAAAAAATTCCCTCTCAATATTTATATATATATATATATATTTAAGATTTTGATTATTTAGAATATATAGGGTTAGTTTTTTCCAGACTTAAATTTTAATTTTCTTTTATTGGTCTAGTAGTCAAAATATTTTTTTAATAAATGTGTCTGCATTGTGGGATACTGATGATGGAACTGTTAAAGATTTGGTACAACACCGGGATGTCCGTATCGGGAATTTAAGCTGTTAACATTAATTAGACGGAGGAAACTGTGTTGGGTAGTTTATTTAACATTAGACATCATAATTTGTTTTTTTTTTAATTTATGAAAAGTAAAATAATAAAGTTTTGTCTTTTGGCTAAACCTACAAAAAAGTGTGTGGGCCTTACTTTTGATATTTTTCATATTTATGGGCTAAAAGTGCTTTAGGTAAGGATGGGCTCAAAGTTGCAAGTTATTAGAATAGTATGAGAGCTTATGGGCCTAATGTGTACGATGAAGGGAGGGTTGAAATTCGACCAAGTGAATTAAGCTATTTACAGGCTCAGATGTAAGGCTGTGAAAGGAGGCGGTTAAGAAAAAAAAGGCGTGTTGGATGGTAGAGGTTTTGGCAATAGGAGGTATAAGAATGGGAAGAAGGCAGCAGAAGAAATGGGGAAAGGAGAGGAGAGGAGAGAAGCAAAATGGCATCATCCATCCACATGAGTCTTGTGTGGGTGGCTGCGTGCCTGGTGTTGGTACTCCCCGTGGCCCTTTCCAGCGGGATTCCACGAGGAGCAGTAGTGCCGACCATCAGCAACCACGGGGGCCGCGTGATCACCAACTTGAACATCGGCATCCTGTGGTACGGCCCGATTCCAAGAGTCCAGAGGAAGGCCATCCTGAGCTTCTTCAGGTCCCTAAACGGCAATGCCCGCAACGAGAGCGGCGGGCAGCCCCAAGTCTCCTCCTGGTGGAAAGTGGTTGAGAGCTACCAGCGCGGATCGCCCAGGATTCCGGTGAAGGTGGTGAGCCAGCAGTCCGATCCAAATTACTCACTGGGGAAAGTGTTGATCAAGGACTTCATCAAGATGCTGCTCCCAAAGGCAACCGGGGGAAGGCCCAACACGCTGGCCCTCATCATAGCCCCCAAGGGCGTCACCGTCCAGGACATGTGCTCTGGATCATGCGCCCAGCACGGCTTTATTGGGGACACACCCTATGTTCCAGTGGGGAACCCCGAAATGGAGTGCCCTGTCTGTGCCTCCCCGTTCCTCAATCCCTCCGGCCCCGCAGTCAGGCCACCCACCGGTGACGTCGGAGCAGATACCATGGTCAAGTTGCTCGCTGGCGGATTGGCGGGTGCCGTCACGAACCCATTCGGAGACGGATTCTTCGCAACCGGGCCAGGAGGGGACCCGCTTGACGCCACCAACATGTGCGCTGCGGCTGCCCCTGTGCTACATTTTGGCGCCGGGGGAAGCAAGTTCTTCCTGCCTGCACTTTGGAACCCCACCAAGTCTTCCTGCTGATCAAACCACGTTAAAGAGAATCAAAATGTTTTGACAAGTTCCATTTGCTAGCTAGGATTTCAATTATACATGCTTGTGTTCATCTACAAATATCTTTATAAGTGATGTATGCAAAATTTTGTTTTTCTAATTGATAATAAAACAAAGAACTAGAGCGTAACGGGGTAGAGCTGGGGACATATTTTGTTTCCACCGTCAACTAACATTGCAAATGAGTCAACTGGTGGTAACTAGTTAATCAATGATGCAGCTGAGAGAGGGACCACTGCAGACCATATAGTGTGATCGCATGCTGTATATAATTGTAACAAGTGTCACATGAATTTCACTTTCACGGTAGCATGTATAACGCACAACACGGCCTTCCTCAGAGGTCCCCTGTAGCCTTGTGATATCACCTCCCTCTCAAGATCTTTTCTCCCTCCTCTCCTCTCGGAGCCAATGGTGGTTGTAGGCCTTCCCTCCTCCTGCATGACCATCTACTCTTTTTCAGCATAGTAATCGACCACGCTAAAATACACAATTCGGTTGGTTAGTACAATTACATATAAAATAAATTCCGTTGCCGGGACTTGAACCCGGGTCTTTCGGGTGAGAGCCGAATATCCTGACCAACTAGACTACAACGGAACCTTGCTTGCTTTCTTAATTTGTTTTTTAAATAGGAGAACTAATCGCTCCATCGCACAGTTGTTAAATATGATATTGGTGCCTAACTATATTTTGCAGCATAGGTGAGAGTTGAAGGGTTAGATTCATCTCTGATAAGGGCTAGCCTACAAACGGAAAAATAGAAACATGACTGCATTGGGACAGTTTTGGCCAAGCATGGATGCTGGTCGTTTCTCAAGGGTAGATTTATTAATAGCTTAATATGGCTTAGAGAAAGGGGTTGAATCTAAACAACTATTTTTGTCAGAAATTTAAATTTCTTTCTGATAAAAAAAGTTATCTCTTAAAAACTTAGGAGATAATCTCTTTATGTTCATGCGGACAAGTTTTTTAGAAATATGAAATAATGCTTTTCAAACAGAAACACAGCTTCTTTCTGAAGTTCAAAAATAATAAAAAGTGAAGTGAAGAAGAAAATTAGACACACAATTTATACTAGTTTGATTCCCAAAAGTTAAGGATCTACGTCCAATTCTTTACTCACCTTTAAATTTATCTATAATATACTTTCAGGTAACCTTTTTTCTTTTAAGTAAAGAGAACAATTCAATAGCCAAACTTTTTCAACTTAGTAATTTGCTTCTGATTTTATATATATATTTTTTGGTTTCTTTGGTTACTGAACTTACGGTAATTTCTGCAGAACACGAATGGTGATGATACCAATATAGATTTAGCTAGTCCTTCGCTGCAACCATGTACCAAGCAGCAATGGAGAATCAATCAACAGTATATAGTCAATACTGTGAGTACAATTAAATTCATAATTTAAGCAAGACGGTGCATTGCATGTATGGTTGTTCTTTTACCAATACCACCTCTAACTAATCAAACAAAACGAATCGAAAAAGGATGGTATTGCAAGGCTTTCAAATAGGTATATGAGAATAAAGTAAGAAAAAGAAGTCAAGTTTCAAAGACTAATAATGAAAGCATGCTATAGAGTAGAGGGAAGAAGAATAATTTTGTTTCTTTTTTTTTTTCCTCCCATTTGATAGCAAAGAAAGCGTGCTATAACAATTCAAGAGATTGCAAGGAGCAGCCATCACTAAAGAGCAAATCTCAAGAGACTTCCCTATTGGATCTGCAATAGCAAAACCATTCTTGGCAACTTGCCCTATCAGGTTTGTATATTTTATGTACCAAAATGAGCACTGACTGAGTGACATTCCACAACACAGTAACACAACAAAACTATTCCTATCACCTTACAGAATTGGTTTGTGAAGCGGTTCAATGCTGCAGTCTTTGAAAATGAGCTCAAATGGTATGCTACAGAGCCTGATCAAGGAAAGGTCAATTACACCATTTCAGACCAGATGCTGCAATTTGTTAGAGCAAAAGAAATCATAGCTAGAGGGCACAATATATTCTGGGAAGACCCTAGATACACACCACCATGGGTCCATAACCTTACTAGCATCGAGTTACGATCTGCTGTGAATTCCAGAATCCAAAGTCTCAAGAACCAATACAATGAAGAATTAATACACTGGGATGTCAGCAATGAAATGCTTCATTTCGATTTCTATGAGAAAAGACTTGGACCTAATGCCACATTTCTTTTCTTTGAGACAACACATAAATCAGACCCACTAGCAACCCTGTTTATGAATGACTTTAATGTTGTGGAAACATGCAGTGATGTGAATTCCACAGTTGATGCCTATATCTCCAAGAGGAGAGAATTGCAATAGAATGGAGTCTTTATGGATGGAATTGGCTTAGAGGGTCACTTCATAATACCAAATCCACCCTTTATCAGAGCTATCCTAGACAAGTTGGGAACACTTGGCATTCCCATTTGGCTTACTGAGGTTGACATAAGCAAGACACTTGATCAAGATACACAGGTGAGCTTGCTAGAGCAACTCATGTTCTATAATAAAATAAAACAAACAAAAATTCATTTGCCTTCAATTTCTATACTCAGGCAATTTATTTAGAACAAGTGTTGAGGGAAGGCTTCTCACTCCATCTGTGAATGGGATGACGCTTTGGACAACACTTCATCCAAAAGGGTGCTACCAAATGTGCCTCACAGATAATGATTTCAAGAACCTACCAGCAGGTGATGTGGTGGACAAGCTTCTTCAATAGAAGCAAACTGGTTGTGTAGAGGGAGTGGCGGATAACCACGGTTCCTACAGCTTTTATGGGTTCTTAGGAGAATATAGAGTTAGTGTCCTGTATGACAACAGAACTATGGATTCATCATTTTCGCTCAGTCGAGGTGAAGAAACTAGACATGTTACTATTACACTCTGACTCAGCTTAACCTTCACTAAAAACTTCAGTTTCAAATTTAAATGATAGTATTACTGTTATAGGTTCATGCAATGCAGTTTCAATTCTATAAATTCATCATTCCAAATTGTAAACTGCTTGAATCATGAAAGTGTCTTCAGAATTCTTCTGCTACATCTATAGCCTATGTATATTTCCCGATCCAAGTCATATACGTTAAAGGGTAATCACATAATCTAGCCTTTTTTCTGTAAATAACTTTTTAAAATAACTACTTCCTTTTTCTTTGTCTTGAGAAATTCATTGCTGAAAACTTGGCCTTGCCATCGCACATGAGGAGTTCTGTAAAGTAGAAAGGAATATTGAATTTTGGCATCGGTTTTGTTGGGGAATCTAATTAATGATAACAGTGAAGGACCTACAATACATACTTTACACCCTACAAAGAAGATTTACATGTCCAAGAACACATAGATAACTGTAACTAGAAATTGAGGAATGCACCAAGAAACTGAAACCACGAGGCTTACAGGCTTCAACAAAATCATCAAAGACAACTTAGCTTCCTCAATTCACTAGGATAAGAAGTCACTTTGTGAAAACAACAAGGAAGGGAAATGCTCCAATTGCCGAACATTTGTTGCCTTTACTGTTGTTGTGAAAATCGAGTGACTCACTCTCCAATCCTTCTCAAATAACCACTGAGAGATTCTGAACACTAGCTTCCTTCTTGTGATCTTTACTCCTCATCGCAGATCCAGAGAGTTGTTGATGATTCGCTTTATTTACCTCTGTGTCATAAAAAAAAGTAATAAAAGCGAGGATTTACAATAGGATCCGGATATTATTGAAACTGATAGGTTCTGTTTTATTTTTTTCGATAGACACATGGCATATTTTGTTATTGTACATGTGATGGAAACCAGATAAGCCAACCCAAAACAATAAATATGTTTACTACTTTGCTTTATAAACTCGCCTACAACCATGGATGGGAGAGATTAATATAGAAATAACCACTTGGTCGCATGAAGCATGAAATTTTGTTTTTTAGCATCTTGGAGTGGGTGGTGTACAATTAGTGGGAAAGCCAAAATTCAAGAACCCAATAACTAATAAACCGGCAAAATGAAATTAACCCACTAGACATTTTTACAATTACAAATTGGAATGAAAATGTAGGAAGGAGAATGCTGCAGCCTAGCCTAGTCCTAGTGCAGCTAGATGAGGAAGGATAGAAGAAGCAAAAAGGGTAACAACAGAGTAAGAGAAGGAGGAGAACCTGCTAAATTTGTGTCTCGCAAGGACTTCTGGCTGCACGTTTGTTTCCACACACAAATCACAATCAGAAAAAATAAAGAAATATAATTCAGATTCCTGTCCAATACTACAGTTTGGTGATTTTCTGTTATGTTAATTTATTAATAACATGAGCACTAAAAACTCCAGCTTTGGCCGTATGGTTTATGGAACAACCACTGGAATGTCGCCAAAAATAATGATTTGCTTACCAGCTGCAATTTTTCATAGATACATAACATAACAATGCATGAATAACACATGATAAAACCATCTTAACATAATAATAATAATAACAACAACAAAAAAGATAACTAGCTTTTTATATTTAGTTTACCTTGGAGAGGATGGACAGAAGGTGATGGTGTAATCGGTAGCAGACCAAGTAAATGTAGTGGAAGCTACAAGAGTTGGGGCATTGCTGGCTGAGACCCATGACAGTCAAACCTGCTGATGACCAACAGACTGGCAAGAATTACTTTGCCTAGTAGTAAGGAGGAAGGAGAGGATGGCTTCGGCTCCCAACTCCCTTCTCAAGCTTTTTTTACCATTACAACAACAACTAAGGTATATAAACATTTGAAAAGATTGAGTATTAACCAATGTGGGACTAGAACTTTTGAAATACTTAACATTTTCCAACAAGTCAGAGTCACTAGAAAGTGTCTAAAGCAAAATGAAAACTTAGTGACACGTATGGTATACTCTTCTTGTGTTGGGAGTGGGCACAGAAAAGAGTGAGGGTGAAAGAGTTAACTGAAACGGGAAAGAGATGACTGGTTGCAATGGTGAGACTGAGAAGGAGGTAGTGAATTAAGATGGAGAAGGGTTTTTTTTTTGGGAATATTGATCTTTCTTTTTTTGAGCCGTTGACAAATAGAGGATAAAACAGTTCCCTGTAGATTGGCCCAATATATCATAGCCTATTTGAGCTAAGGTGCATTATCATTAAAATTGAACGATGCAAACTTTTTCATCTCTGGTCCTCTACCTTAAGCACCCATTAATATGATTCAAGAAAGTTGATTTATTGCAAAAAGAAGAAAGTCGGTTTATTGCAAGTAGCATGTCCTTTCTTAATCCCTTTGTATTCAAATTTCTGAAAAAACTCTAGTATTACTCAATGAGTGTGTTCCTATATTGATTGGCAATCAATAGCCACAAATCATCTTCTTGATGTCAATCTAACGATCAAATTTTAGTTGTCTTTAATGAATCTCTTGACAGATACAACCAAAAGCAACTTCAAACTGGAAATGACTAATTCGGTCTCTAGTGTTAAGGCCCCAATTTAACATGACGCAGATCTATTCTATACATGGAAATCAGCTAGAAATAAGGCTCATAATTGTACCATAAAGTCATTTTGTTTTGACACTGCTTCAAAACGTGCAGAACAGATCGAATATGGTAATTATGTAGACACCCACGTTAACCACCAGCTCACCTGACAGTGGAGGACAATAAAAATATTAGTTGATTCATAACATGGACAATTCCCCGTATCAAAACATTAATACCATCAAGGGAAGATATCAAACAAAGAAGAGCAAAGTGCTTATTATGCTAACAAGATCTTTGAACCAAGTAGATCGATGGTCTACAACCGATTGAAGGTGGTCAAGGAGACAGAGTCACGGAGTGGGATGTGGTCGTCCAACACACTTGATGAATCATATAAATATGTTTACTGCAGCTAAACAATATGCTTTTTGGTTATTCACCTTCTACCAGCGTGCTTCCATTTTTAATTTATCTATGTTTACACCCCCGCAATGCGCCGCCAAAAAAAATACTGAAATTAACTCGTGTTTTCTTAGAAAGATTGGATTTCACACGAGAGAATTAGGAATGAGGAAATGACATAATTAATCTTAAATGAATGAGATAGAACATCAAACTTTATAAAGTGATGTATCTAAAGACAAGATGTGTGACTAACAATTTTTTGTAATAATGTTTTGACATAGATAAAACTATAATCTAAAATCATAATTTCCTTAAGTGAAATTTACAGCCATGCACTTTTTTTAAACAAAACTCTTATGTTTCATTTGTGTGTCTCTTCCCATGTCCCACCAATAAAAAACGGTCATTTATAATATTATGGGTAGTTTAAAATCATTTCACGGAAATCATAAGTGGAGTGGTGAGTTGTCAACATACAATTGGAGGGAGACATGGACTGAGATAGGAAGGTGAGATAGAAGATCTTCATCCGTTGTTTTCACTATATATTTATCTTATTTATGAATTTTTATCTCTTCAAAATTTTCTTTACAACATAAATCTTTGGTTCTTTAAATAATTTTAAAGAAGATTCTTTTGGTGTCTTTGTTTATCTAAATCATTTGATCACTTTCACAATTTGATTCTTCTAATGGTTGAAATTCTCTTTTCTTGATTGTGTCTTAATTATATTTTTTTATTTAAAAAAAAAAGCTTTTCTCGTAGAAAGCTCTAACTCATGAGATGAAAATACAAGTTTATACTCAAATTTCTTTCTTTATTGCCTCCCTCTGTATAGGTAAAAACTATCAAGATTTATTGGCTATATATAATGGTACTGTCTCAAAAACATAAAAATAAAAAATAAAAAACTTAGCACAAAAGACCAAGACTTAAATAGGATTAGTCTTCTTGAAAAAAACTTTGATTTATGAAATTGCAAGTTTTAGTTCTAATTTTTGGCATACGTATGTTTGTATATGTTTGATGGTATTAGCCATATGTATAGTATCATGATCATTTGAACTTGTTGATGATATGTATGTATACATACAAGCAACTCATACAACATTGTTGAGCTTGCTATCTTATTCTCCTATACCAAATTGGTTAGAGCATAGCTTAGATTTGATGAGTTCTACACAATGAATAAACAAGGTTCATTGTTTGCACTAACACTCTCTGAGACATGTTTATAGTTGAAGGGGTAAAGAGGTACAGCCCTATTTTGTATTTGTTAGAGTTTCTTTTTGCTTGAACTAAAAAACTATATGGTTTGAGCGGAACTCTGCATGGATTAATGGATGATTGCTCCTAGTGAAGCACTTACTTTTAAATCATGTAAGCAATAATTTTCTTAATAATTTTGAAATGGGAGTGATAATTGGGTGCGAGATCTGAAATGACACGAGTGATAGTTTATTGTGGTGGGGAAGAGAATGAGAGAAGAAGTGTGGAGATGGAGTTACTTAATAGAAGAATGAAGATGAGAAAGGAGTGAAAAACTGAACTTGCATATCTAGGAGCAATGCTCTGTATATATATACAAACACCAATAGCTTGTGCAGCAAGCAACAATAACTAACTCCAACTAACTTCTAAATAACTAACTCTAACAACTCTAACAAACTATGTTGAGAGTTTCCCCTATTACCGCCCCTCAAACGTGGCATGGTGTTGGGTGAAAATGTTTATCATGCCAAGTTTGGAATGCAAAGACTGAAAAATGGGTTGGGGCACGGGTTTGCTCATCAAATCTACAAGTTGTATCTTAGAAGCTATGTGAAGAAGGCGAATAAAGCCACTTTGAACCTTCTCATGGACATGTGACAATCAAGGTCAATGTGCTTATTTGCTCATGGAATGTAGGATTGTGAGCAATTTGTATAGCGGATTGGTTGTCAGAAAATATTGCTGCAGAATGTGTAGGCAAGATGTTGAAATCCTTTAACAGATAAGAAATTCATTGTAGTTCATAAGACACAGCCGCAAGAGCTTGATACTCTGCTTCACAAGATGATTGAGAAACAACGGATTGTTTCTTGGATTTCCAGCTAAGTAAAGAATCTTCGAGAAAAACACAGAACCCAGTGGTTGAGCAACGAGTGTCATGGCAACCGGCCCAATCAGCATCACAGAAAGCCTTGAGCTGCAGAACAGAGGAGCTAGGAAAGAACAAGCCCATTCTTGGGTTAGACTTGATGAAATGAAGAACTCTGTTAGCTACAGATTGGTGTGCATCAGTGGGTTGAGACATGAATTAGGCAAGGTGATTAATTGAAAAGGAGAGGTCAGGTCTAGTTGTGGTCAAGTAGATGAGTCTACTAACTAGCCTCCTATATGCAGCAAGGTCTACTAGAGGTTCGCCCACATCTTTTGACAAACGCTAAGAAGCAGCCATGGGAATGTTAAGTGGCTTGCAACCAATCATTCTTGTAGCTGAAAGAATTTCAAGAGCATATTTTCTTTGTGACACTGAAATTCCTTGGTCTGAACGAGCTACTTCAAGGCTAAGAAAGAACTTGAGATCACCTAAGTCTTTGATACAGAATTGAGTGTCCAAGAACTATTTAATAGAACGGATCTCAGATAAGCAATCTCTAGCTAATATGATGTCATCAACATAAACTAGGAGGGTTGTGAAAGAACAATCAGAGACTTTCAGAAATAAGGAATGATCCGATTGAGATTGAGTAAAGCCAAGAGACAAAAGGGCACTAGAGAGCTTTGAGAACCATTGTCTAATTTCTTACTTTAAACCATATAAGGACTTAAGCAGCATGCATGCTTGATTTGGTTTAGAACACTTAAAACCTTGAGGTAGTCATATGTAAACCTCTTCATGTAAGTCACCATAAAGAAATGCATTGTTAACATCCAGCTACTGCAGATGCCATCCCTTAACAGCTACTAAGGCCAATAACAATTTCACTGTTGTCATTTTAGCAATAGGGATGAATGTGTCCATATAATCAATGCCATGTGTTTGAGTGTAGCCTTTTGCCACTAGCCTTGCTTTGTAGCTTTCTATAGAATCATCAGCCTTAAGTTTGATTTTGTATACCCATTTACAGCCAATAGGAGTTTTCCTTGCAGGTAGATCAACCAATTTCCAGGTTGAATTTTGCTTCAGGGTTGTGATTTCAACATCCATTGCATCTCTCTAGCACTAATCGTTAACTGGATCACTGTATTTAGTTGGCTCAACTAATACAGTCATGGAAAAAGCATAAGATTTGTGAGCGATTACCATATGACAGAATAGAATGCAGAGGATGATAAGTTGGGGAAGCAGTGGTAACAACTCTAGAATTAGTGGCAGAATTTTCAATCCAGTTGCAATGGTAATCTTGTAGGTAAGAAGGAGTGTGTCTTGCCCTTGTAGATTTCCTAAGAGGAACATGAGGACTAGGAGAGGGGATCCTGTTAGATGAAGAGGATTCTGCAGGATTAGCCTCAGTAGTGTGGGTTGTGTTGCAAGGAAGGTCAATATCAACAGCAGCAACAAGAATACCAGCAAGAAAAACACAATCCTTAGATGAAGGAATTGGAGAAGATGCAATGCCATGATATGGGAAGAAATGTTCATAGAAACAGACATTTCTGCTAACAAAGATCTCCTTTGATTGCAAATCATATAACAGAAAAACCTTCATGCCATTCTTATAACCCTTGAGTCAAATTTTGTCTTGTTCCTATGTAAGGAATTTGCATGAGATAGACAACCAAAGACTTTTAGAAAGCTTAAGTCAGGCATCTTATTATGTAGGATACTAAAAAGAGAAGTGTTGGTTGATCCTTTGCTAGGAATCCTGTTAATCAAAAAACATGCATGGATTGCTGCAAAAGACCAAAAAGAGGATGGCAGATTTGCTTGAAACAGAAGGGCTCTTGTGAAATTGAGTAAATGTTGATGTTTTCTCTCAACAACAACATTTTGCTGTGGGGTTTCTAAACAACTCAGCTGGAGAATGATTCTCTTTGATGCATAGAACTCCTTCAAACTGAATTCAGGCCCATTGTCTGATCTTATTACCTTGACAGATATGCGAAACTGATTTTGGACTTGAATAATGAAATTTCTGAGGGCATAGGGAGCCTCAGCTTTTGTTTTAAGTAGATACAACCATGTGTGTCCACTATGATCATCTACAATTTTGAGGAAGTATCTATGGCCTTGGATGGAAACAATTGGCACAAGGCCCCAAATATCAATGTGCAGTAAATCAAAGACAGCGGATGAAACAAAATTACTGATACGAAAGGGAATTGCTTTTTGCTTAGAAAAATGACATATATCACAAGGTACTGCATTTTTACAAATGGGAACAAAGTTGTATACATCATGAATGAGTTTCATTTTATCTGAGCCTATATGGCCTAATCTAAAATGCCAAAGATCAAATTTATTCTCAAAGATGGAATTGACACTAACAGAATTATGTGTAGAAAGAATACATGGTAAAGGACTTTCTAAAACATAAAGACCATCCTTGGCTCTAGCAATGCCAATCTGCCTCGAGCTGTGAATGTCCTGAATCAGACATTGATCAGAGAAGATGGTGAGTTTACATGCCAAATCAGTGCATAATCTGGTAATTGCAATAAGATTGAAGTGGAAATTAGGCAAATACAACACATTTGAGAGGCAGTAGAATGAAGATAATTGAATTGTCCCAACATACTTGGAATACAAGACTTGACCATTAGAGAGATTAATGGCAATAGGAGGAGATAGTTCCTAGTAAGTCTGAAAATAAAGCAAAGAGCAGCAAATATGGTTTGACGCTCCAGAATCCAAAAGACAAGCTTTACCTGAAATAGGTGATAAACCACAACTAGAGGCATGAGTCATGTTGACTTGTGCTTGACTTGAGTCAGGGCAAGGTTTCTGAATCTAAGCAAGAAGGCTTTGATACTGCTCAGCTGTGAAATTGAATGCACTAGTAGAGGATACCTGTGATGAATTGCCATTAGAGTCATCAACAACAGCAACAGTGTTGGCATTAGCCCTCTTTGATTTGTATCCAGGAGGATAACCATGTTTCTTGTGACACTCATCAACCGTGTGACCACGGTAACCACAAAAAGAGCACCTCTTGCCACCTGATTTCCCTTTCCCTTGATCATAATTTTGCCTCTTATGAGTTTTAGAAACCACAGGCTTTGGTGCTACATAGTTCAAGCTAATCTTAGCATCATTGGCCTCATATGATAATTGTCTTTCATGTTGAAGATCCAATGCAAAAATTCTATTAAGAGGAGGAAGAGTTTCCATCAAGAGAACTTGAGAACGAATCGGATTAAAAGGTTCATTAAGACCTTTGAGGAATTTGATGGCAAGATTTGCATTTAATCGAGCTTTGAACTCAAGAAAAGCACCACAGACACACTGCACACTACATTTATAGACAGGGATAGGTCCGAAAACATCCAAATCATCCCATAGTACCTTCAAATCAGTGAAAAACTTCGTGACAGTGGAATCTCCTTGACGCATAGCAGAGGTTTCCTCATGTAAATCAACAATGCGAAGTAAATCACCTTGAGAGAATCTCTCTTTGAGTTCTGTCCATATATCATATGCCTTGCCAATCCAAAGAACACTTTGAGCTATAGGAGGATCAACCGAATGGATGAGCTAAGAAATGACCATGTGGTTGCAACGTTCCCATTAGCCATAGTGAGGTGAATCAGCACTAGGCATAGTGATGGATCCATCAATGAACTTAACCTTGTTCTTGGATAGAAGTGCCATACGCATGGCCTGAGACCAACTATGGTAGTTGGCTCCATTAAGAAGAGAAGAAACAAGAATCAAGGAAGGATTTTCATTTGGATGCAAATAGTAAGGGCAAACGAGATCAGATGTTGAATCCAGAGGTGAAGCTTAAAAATCAACAGATGCAGAATCAAGGACACCAGTAGCAGCAGTCGCCATGGGTAATCAAAGAAAAACAAGCAATAATTCAATGAATGTTGCGAAGAAACTTGCACCGTAAGGATCTTTAAAGAGAGTATGGCAAAAATTCAGGTTTGTGATGCGCCATGGAAGCTAGGGAAATCACAGAGAAAGCCCGAGAAAGCCAGAGAAAATTTTTCAGACAAAATGTGCAAAGAAAGAAACCGTAAGAGAATCGGGGAGGAAAACAAACGAAAGCTTAAAGAAATCAACTGATACCATAATAGAAGAATGAAGATGAGAAAGGAGTGAAAAACTAAAACTTGCATATTAAGGAGCAATGCTCTATATATATATATATATATATATATATATATATATATATATATATATATATATGTATGTATAAACACCAATAGCTTGTGCAGCAAGCAACAATAACTAACTCCAACTAACTTCTAAATAACTAACTTTAGCTAATTCTAACCGCTCTAGCAAACTATGTTGAGAGTTTCCCCTATTATTACTATTTAGCATAAATGAGAATTATTGTGATGAAATGTTACACTCACACATTGGAAGAGGAAGGGGGTGCGGAGAATAAGAAATTGACATTTACAATAATAATAGATTGATGTGATAAGAGTATATATTTGATATTAAACTTTATATATTATAATAGATTTATCCCTGGTCATATGATCAGCGGCACCATTAGGTGAATGTTTTTTTTATATATAAATGAATAAAACAGGCAAACTCATCATGGTTTATCAAGTTATCATGATGAGAGGATGGACGATCTATTTAACTAAAATTTGAAGGCTGGTTACCTTTTTCCTGCCGTATTTAGGCCACTGTCAAAATTTCAAATTTCAATATTATGAAAGAAAAGCAAGAGCCAAGGGAGCAAAAAAATGAATTATTTTAATCAATGATGAAACATAATGTTTTTCTGAAGCTTTTTTGATTGCTTGAAGATTTGGAATTGCTGGATAGAATAAATATATGACAAAACTGAAGTAAAGGTTGGCTTTATTCATATAGATTATGCTAACAAGTATTAAAGAATTAATAATAGAAAGATTTAATGTTTTTAGTATATTCAATGGATTGAATTGTTAAAACTTGTCCGTTTTAAATGAGAACTTTCATCTTCGTAATTCTTAATTCTTACAAACTTTCTTGTTAGCGAAACCCTATTCATTTATTTGGTCACGTGGCTTTGATATTAGTTACAGGCAAAAGGAAAGATGAGAATGTGGGACTTTTATTCTTTCTGTAACAAAAAGAATAAGAGAATCTTTCTGATTGCTGTTTTATTTTGAAACAGGGGAAAGAGATACTGCATAGAAGTATATAAGAGATTAAATACGTAGAGTAGGTTTTTTCTTTCTAGGAGACCATGGAGAAAGATCACGACGATTGACAAATAGTAAACAATGAAGAGGTGTAGTTGGGCAACTACCTAGGGAAATCATGACAAAGATTAACAACCGAGAGATGCAGTGGGGGCAAGATCACATAATCCAGTTATAGTTTACATATATTTGTCCTACTTCAGTACTCTGTGCTGTATTATATTAAAGGAATTTGCAAATAAATAAATTGCATGAGGAATTAATAGTTGAATTGGGTGAAAGAGATTCTTGAGTCTACAAAGAGTTGGCCATGTGATAAAAGCAGCTTTCTCCAACTTGCAAAGTGACCACACTCATTTGGCTGTAATAATACGGTCTACTTTGTTATTATTTCCTTTACTCATTAATTCCCTACCTTTATTTATTTTTCGCATTCTTGTCTGTGTCCTAATACAAAAATAGGACTTCAATGTTGTGCCATGATAGCCCTTTTGATATCCTAATTCCAATGACAAAAAAGATCTTCAAAACCAAGTAATTTTGTCAAAGCACCGCTGGAGCTTTTAGTTGTAGTTGTTTGAAAAACAGAATTTATGTGCTCAACAATGCGTTTCATACACGACTTAATAGTTGTAGTTGTTTTGCGTTCTCTATATATATCACCAACCATTCCTAGGACTAATAGTCCCCAAACCCAGGTAGATAGTATACACAATAATACAGACTTGAGACATAGTAGTGACCACTGAGAAGATAATTGCAAGTCATCCAGATATATAGAAGAGACTAATGGAATCGGAGAAGGCGGTTGAAACCGTAATTGTTGGGAACTATGTGGAAATCAATCCTGAAGGGAAGACTAAGGATATAAAATCCAGGTTACTAGGCTTCTTGTGGCATGGTGGTTCTGCTTATGATGCTTGGTTTAGCTGTGCTTCCAACCAGGTTGGTTTGTACCTTGTGCTCTCCAAATATAGTATCCGACTGTCATATACATGTTGATGATGCATCTACTTATGCGTAATGTATTTTGGATGATAATGTGGTGTGCAGGTGGCGCAGGTTCTGCTAACGTTGCCGTACTCATTTTCGCAGCTGGGAATGGTTTCGGGCACACTCTTTCAACTCTTGTACTGCTTGCTGGGTGGCTGGACCGCTTACCTCATTAGCGCACTCTACGTTGAGTACAGAACCAGAAAAGAGAGACAGAAAGTTAATTTCAGGAACCATGTCATCCAGGTCTAGTTCATTGCATTTTATTTCGTTAAAATTCAAGAAATTGTAAATGCTGCAACGCCAAATTGTTTTGAGTGCAGTGGTTTGAGATTCTTGATGGTCTACTCGGCAAGTATTGGAGAAACGTGGGTCTGGCCTTCAACTGCACATTTCTTTTGTTTGGATCTGTTATCCAACTCATAGCTTGTGCAAGGTGCATCCAAGAGGAGGCTCTGATTCTTGTTTAGTTCATTAAAAAATAAATTATTGAAATATATATATATATATATATATATATATATATATAGCCCAACTAATTACTTCATTGGAGATTTTTAATGCAGCAACATATACTACATGAATGATAATCTGGACAAGAGGAGTTGGACTTACATATTTGGAGCTTGCTGTGCCACCACTGTCTTCATCCCTTCTTTCCACAACTACAGAATATGGTCCTTCCTCGGCCTCCTTATGACCACTTACACTGCTTGGTACCTCACCGCTGCCTCCCTCCTTCACGGCCAGGTATTCACTATATATATATATATATGGATCATTATATTATATACAGCAATGCGATCTTAATTTCATTGTGATTAACGTGGTGCGCGCGTGTAGGTGGAAGGGGTTAAGCATTCAGGTCCAACCAAATTAGTACTATATTTTACAGGGGCAACAAACATTCTGTACACATTTGGGGGACATGCCGTTACCGTGTAAGGCAAATTAAGAAATTAAGAAAGAAATAATTAATTAATTAATTGGAAGTGATACTAATTAATTAATTAGGTGCTGAAATATATAATAGTATATTATATATGGTACCGTACAGGGAGATAATGGACGCAATGTGGAAGCCTGAAAAGTTCAGGAGTATATACTTAGTGGCCACCTTGTATGTGCTGACATTGACGCTTCCATCGGCAGCTGCGGTGTACTGGGCATTTGGAGACTTGCTTCTTGATCACTCCAACGCTTTCTCTCTCCTCCCAAGGTCTCCCTTCCGTGACATGGCTGTCATTCTAATGATCATCCACCAGGCACGCATGCATGCATCTACTTAATTACATTATTTTTGTACTTTTCACAATGCGTAACTCTCTCTCAATTTATAAATAAATAAATAATAAATGAATGCAGTTTATGACATTTGGGTTTGCATGCACACCACTATACTTGGTGTGGGAGAAAGCAATAGGGATGCACGAATGCAGGAGCGTGTGCAAGCGTGGTATGGCCAGAGTCCCCGTGCTGGTCCCCATATGGTTCTTGGCTATACTCTTCCCCTTCTTCGGACCCATAAACTCCACCGTTGGATCCCTACTTGTCAGCTTCACTGTCTACATCATCCCCGCCCTCGCTCACATCTTCACCTTCATCTCCCCCGCTGCCCGCCAGGTGTGTACCTACACCATCAACCTATTTGTGGTGGTGTGGGTCCTAGTGGTGGGCTTTGGCTTCGGTGGGTGGGCCAGCATGCTCAACTTCATGCACCAGATTGACACATTCGGTTTCTTCACCAAGTGTTACCAGTGCCCCTCGCCTCCTCCTGCAGCTCACTGAATTAGACTAGCACTCTTCCACTCCAAAGGCACGTCAGACTTCATTCATCCGTCACTCACTCAACAATATATCATACAATCTTCTTCTATTTCATTATCTTAATTTGTCTCTTATACTCATGATTATGCTTGCTTGCTAGCTAGCCAGCTGATCAGGACTTGTGTGATTATTTCTAGCTAGCATTCTTGGAGGACCTCAACCAACCGATTGCATGCTGCGAGAGTTGTATTTGAACACCGTCTATATATAACGTTACTTTCACCTAAATACTATACAAATCCATCTTCCTACATATCTATTTCGATACTGATCCACTCTCAAATTAACATACAACGTTTATGCTTCATGAATTTGAAGACCTTTTCCCTTTTAATTAAACAAATATTCTTTATACTTATTTATTAAGTATCACTATGAAAATCATAATTTATAACACATGTATTGATAGATGTATATCATTATAGAGTCTTTCTAATTATATCCCATTCTAACGTCAAATGGGGACTGTTTTCTAATTAGTTACTATATACATATACATATATATGCCGCATGGAAAGAAAGGGAAAATGCAGAATTTTTGTCAGAACTCTTAGACTAATTATATAAAGCTTTGTAATCATTCATGTGCAAAACATTGTGTCACTATATATCATACATAAATAGATACAAATAACACTTCTTATAAAACAAAGCACATTATTGTATAATATTTATCCTTTAAATGTGACCATGTCAAAAACCAAAACTTAAGTTGATGAGTCTCACCCTTAGAAGTATCTACAAATCAACAAAGAGATTAGTCACTTGACTGTATTTAGTAAACACCCTAATCATGTATTAAAAAATACTTAAGCTAATAGGTAAAAAAATTAAATAGTTTAATTAATTTCTCGTGTTAGCGAATATAATCTTTATACTAAAACTAAATATTGAGATTCTTTGCATGTTCTATTTTTCTGATCATATTTCGGATGGCCCAACCCATATTGACGCCAATGAATTGTTTAAAATTTATATTTTTTTAAATAATTAATAACAAATTATAAAATTGTTTCCCTTAAATTAATATATTTTACCTAATATTATGCAAATTTTTGTATTAATATAATATTTTTTAAATATTTTTTACCTCTTAAATTTGATTTATTACTTCAAAAATTTTAAAACTTTTTATAGTCATAATGTCTAAAAGTTTATATATTATCTAAATATATTAAACTTGACAGACTTGATTTGACCTGACCAAGTTATTACTTAAATCATTATTGGGTCAAAGAAATCAGATAAAATTTGAATTTTATTTAACTCGACCTAACTTAGCCCATGTGCATCATTACGCCATCCTTAATTTTCTATTTGGCCCACCTACATGTTCCTTAATACTTACCGAGAATTGTTATGTATGCCGAAATAAATTTCACGAAAGTCGCATGGGTTTTTGACCGATTAAGAAGATGCGATATTAAAAATTAGAGAAAGAAAGCAACTAATGGGTGAAAATTATGGATAAGCCCACCAATCAGAGATCTTTGTAAGATGACACGAAAAATCTTCAGGTTAAAGCTCATTTCCCATACTTAATAGAATGGTGATGCAAGTGAGTGTTCATGTTTAGCTGCCCGATCACTCAATCGAGTTAAATGTAAAGGCTATGAGTTTTTAAAATTAAATTGGCATTTGTTTAAAACGTTGAAAATCATGATTTAAAAGAGATAAAATGAGTTAAGAATGAATTTTACACACAATTATAATGTAACACCTTTAGTATTATTATTATTATTATTATTTTGGGTAACTCTATTTTTTTTATACATTTCCTTCCATCCTCTAAAATTTAATATAAGATATAGTGGATATGAAATGACAAAAAAAAATTCTAAGTGAGTTTCGGGAATGAGAATACATAATTAGAGCGTCTTCACACAAAATGAACGGAAAAAGTGTGTGTTGAGCAACACAAAAATAAAATTAGCCTAAACTAATTTCACAAGGGTGATGACCCAAGCATGGGTAAGTTATGTACACTTGCAAGATGGTGACAAAACACCAAAAAGAAAGAAAGAAAGAAAGAAAGCAAGCAAGCGTTGTGAAATACCTATATGTATGTTAGATCAGCGGAATCCTCCTCTAGTACCTCTTGATTGATAGAGCTCCAACCTGATCTTGGCTTCTGGCAACAATGCTTCAATGGAGGGTTCTTGGACGATATGTGCCTGCTTGGTGCACCAATCCAGTACTATGAGCACCTCTTCCTGAGCCAGGGTGTCGCTCTTGGGGACGTGCAGGGCTATGTAACACAGCAGAGTAACCGATGGAAGCTGCACCATCTGCTCCCCGAAGTAGACCAGCTGGACCAAGTGCTTGGCCCCACCCGCCTCTATGATGGCGTTGCAGTGATTCTCGTGCAGGAAGTTGTCCGTACAAGCGAACTTGTTGAGCGCAATGGCTGCCTCCATGGATACTTGTGCCTCTCTCTCGTCCAGCAGCTTCACCAGGGGACCAATGATTCTCGTTTCCGTTGCCCTGAATGTCCTCGCCAAGTTGCCGACAGCTCTGACGCAGGGTATGAGGAGGTCAGAGTCGCCTTTCTCGATGACCTTGATGAATTGTTCTACAACTGCCCTTGCGGCAGGGGAAGTAGGCTTGAAAGCAGAGCGTCTCAGCTCTGAGTGCTGCTCTGCCACCGCGGTGATTTCCATCAACGCCATGGCCGAGTAAGACTGCACGTCCTCGGGGCCCTTCTCCAGGAGGACGGCGAAGCAGAGGAGGGCTCTGGATTCGGTGATGTTCCGGCAGATGGTCACGTTCCCCCTTGAGAGCTGCCACAGCGCTCTGGCTGCCATAGCCTTCATCTGAGCCTTTGTAAACGGGTCCTCGAACTCCCTCCCCTTGATGCTCGCACCAGCAATTGGCACGTGCTGCTGCTGCTGCTGCTGCTGCTGCTTCTTGGCGGTGACCACGTGATGCAACTGGTCCGTTGCTTGGTTCCCCATGGGGTGGGGGACTTGATCAGGGGTGTTGCTGGCCATCACAAGAGAGTGGATGTCCATCTTCTGCTTGTTGACAATGGCGTACTTGCTGTGCTCCTGGATGGTCTCGAACGCCAGGTGGCTAACCAGCAGGCGTATGGCGTTGTTCTGGGCGAAATGATCCTGGCACTTTGGGTGATGCGCCGCCAGCTCCGAAATCGCCCACGCCACCACCGTCTGAACCTTCATGTGCCCCTCTTTCAGGATCTTCGCAAACACGGAGCAAACCCCCGCGTTAACGATCTGTTCCACGCTTTCCGGATCTTTCCCGAGTAACCCGATCGCCCTCGCTGCGTTCTCTTGGCCCTCCATCCGCCCTTCCTTCAACAGCTTCAGAAGCGGCGCCACTCCGCCCTCCTCTATGATCAGCTTCCCGTAACGGTCGTTGTCACGTGCCAGAGAAACCAAGGAAGCCGCAGCGTCCGATCGTTCCTCTACGGAACCGCCGGAGAGTAAGATGGCGACCTGCTCCCATATCAGGCAGAGGATGGGCTCGTTGGCGGCAATGGGGGGAAGGCCGAGGTACTCGTCGTCGCGCTCCTCGGCGGAGGCGGAGACGCGGAGGAGCCACTGGACGTCTCCGATGGAATTCTCGAGCTGCATGGAGGTCTTGCGGAAGGCGGTGGCAGGGATGATGGTGAAGAGGCGCTTGATGGCGCTGTTGGCGCGGCACTTGATGACGAGGGCGAGGGCCTTGTCGAGGACCTGTTCGGTGTCGTCGATGATGCGCCTGGTGGGGCGCTCGTAGAGGTCGTTGCTGTTCCTGGCGGCTTGGCGGAGGAGGCCGGCGAGCTTCTCAGTCTTGGCCTTGAGCTCCAGGCACTCTTGCCTGAAATTGGGGACTTCCTCCGCCATCTTGGATATCTGGTCCGCCATCTGTATCGGGCTCGCAAGGATCTCCTTGACGATGCTCGACATCCTTTCAGCTGCGGACCGATCTTATTCTGTTTCCTCTTTGGATTTAATTGATGCGCGCGCCCAGAGAAGAGAATCTCAACCTAATTGCCATCTTCCAATGCAAACTTGTGTAAGTGTCTCTGGATTTCTAATTTCATTCAAAGTTACGTATAATGGGGACTGGAGGAGAAGTGGCCATCAGGGGGGTGGTGGTGGTGGTGGGGATGGGGATGGTGCCCCCGGCGGTAAAGGGAAGGGAAATTATGTGATGGACCTACGTTTTTTTCTCCAAGTTTTGTGTGAAGTAGCGGAATAGGATGGGTTATATATAGGAGTGGGTGGAATTGGTTGGTCTAAACTCAACGATTTGGCGTTTGTATTGCACTTTCTAGTTTCAGTCCTACTGCCTTCCCTACGCAAATGCCCTCATGTCTTGTTTCTTTTGTGGAGCCCGGGGGTCATCTTGGTGCCATGAAATAAGTAACAAGGGTGAGTAATGCTAGCTTATAGTACGTTACAGCTTCCATATTAAAATAATTGAAATTAACTATTTACTACACTTTATAGAACTTCATTCTACGCTATCATTTATGCTTATTTATGCACTGGCAGTTTAGACTTAAGAATTTTAAAGGATTTTTTTTTATTATTATAATGATTGCTGGTTGCATTATGTATTAATGGTTGATGACTTTTGGCAAAAATCATTTACTGCACAAGATTAAAAAAAATAAAGGACTAGCTTATTAATATATATATATATATATATATTTTTTTTTTTTGCATGAACTAAGTTATGAATTTGATTGTTATACACTGTCCACTTATGAATTGTCGCATATTTTTAAAGATGATTAAATTTTACGTTTAACAACTTGTAATTAGAACATTATATAAACAATAAACAATCCATAACAATTAAATTTTTAAGAGTGTGCTTGGATTAGCTTAATAAAAAGTACAATTTTTTAGTTGAATTTTTTAAACAGAGCGTTTTCTTTTTTTAAAAAATTATTGTATATTTAGAAGATACTTTTGTTAAAAATCACTTTAATAAAAATTAGGTGACTTTTAAAATAAGTGAACCCTAAAGGTGCCAAAATGACGTGGTTTCCACTTTCCTCCTTCTTCCTGACCAAATTCAGCATTTAAAGATGGGACATGGGCCTGGGCCTAAATGCTACACACCATTCTCGAGTTGGCAATCCAGTTTAGCATAACATCAAGACCCAAAAAAAAGAAGAAAAAATAGTCTAGTGTGACATGATGACCAAAAAGAAAATAAGTGTGACATAATGATATCAAATTAATGACAACTTTTACTCTTCGATGAGTAATTCTGAGAATTATCTTGGAATACAAAGAGATTGTTTTTGGTTATACCAATATCTTGTCATTTGCTTGCTCCGTCGGGTCGTTTTTATCTCATAGGATAGCATATTCCATGGAATTCAACTTTCTGAGCAAGAACCAATAAACGAATGAAAGATTCAATTCATAACAAAGGGGTTGTGGAAGAAACCATGGATTATTTTGAGTGACATTAGAATTTACAACCAAATCTATTCACACGTTTACAACCCAACAAACAAACAAACAAAAAGAAGAAAATCTACAGATAATTAAAACACAACACCAACCAAGGATGGAAACAGAGAGCAGAGGAATGATAGAATTATGTCTAGGCTTTCCCTTCAACTCTTGCATGGGTGAGTCCAACGCATGCATCCACAAAGTCATCGTCTATGAAATCCGTAGAGAAGACCTGCAGCTTGTCAGCGTAGCCCTTAGCGAAGCACTGAGCGATGAAGAGCCTCGCGTACCCATGAATGCGATTGGTGACGGGCTTCACGCACACAACCGGGTTATCCGCCACCGGCGTGACGGTGTTCTCCACCCTGTAGAAGTATCTCCTCGACGACACCGGGGGGTGCTCGCTCAGATGCTTCAAATTCCCATCGAACTTGGTGGACGGCAAATCCGTGTCGATCCAGTTGTCCTTCAGATACCCCGCACTCCACAGAGGACCCCCTGCTTTCGGCTGCCCCGATTTTCTCGGCTTCCAAACGCATATGATCCTCTTGGGCAACAACTCCGCGATGGTCTTACCGAAAACGTGATCGCCCTGGTGGATCAAGAACTCCCCCAGCTGCTCCTCCAGGTACTTGTCGAATTCGGGCGGGTCCTCGTGACCGAACTCAGTTCGAATCTCGAGGATTATGATCTCCGACTGGGTCTCCGATAGGAACTTCTTGACGTCTCTGACGACGACGTCGACGCTGTAAGTGACGAGGATGCCGTGGCAGACGCGGCGGTCCTCGTTCACCCGGATGTCGAGGACGCGCGTGCCCAGCACCAGCTGGCGGTAGATGGAGAGTGACTGGCACTGGGCGAAGGGGCGCGTGATGAGCGGGAAGCCAATCTTGTTGGTGGCGGAGTCGTGGGTGCCCGGCCACACAATCTGGTTGACGTGCACTTTCTCCGGGTTGAGGCCTGACATCCAGTTCTTCCTGTCATGGGGGCGGTAGTCAGAGCCAGGGTACTCTTCCCCGCTGCTTTTGAGATCTGACAGTGTTTTCTTCTCAGCGTGGATCGCCTTTCTTCGCTCGACCTGCTTCGACACCTGGGAGCCCATCTTCACTTTTTCTCTTTGTTACGCGCTGGGTGGAAAGTCAGAGAATGTGCTTTCTTTTATTCTTAACCAATTGGTGGTTGGCCTGCTCAATTGGCTGGCTGACAAATTTGATCAAATTATCAATATCTTTTGTTTTCCCTTTTTAAAATCATTTCCACGGAAGGATTTTGGTGTGGGGAACCTTCGCTCTCATTTTTGGTTGGGGAGTCACGATCCATGTGTATCTCTTTGGTTGATCCACTTGTGACTTGTGTGACTCTCCAAAGTTTTATGTCTTAATCTCTCTTTTGGTTTATTCATTTTCTTGGAGTTGTTAATTTAAATCTTTATAATGATAAATTTGTCGTTAAACGGATCACTCGCATAGATAAATCCGATGAACAAAAATCGTCAGAAATTATAGATGGAGTTATTATAGACATGAAAAGTCATAATCAACATATATGGCCAAAACTCAGCCATTACTTGTTCTCCTACTCAGCAACATTTGTCTGTGACTATTGAGAAGATATTAATTAAGAAACAATTAAATGAGACCACATATCAATTACACACGTGGCTTGTATAGAGAATATTTTCTTTGATGGAATATAGAGAAATATCTCATAAACTCTAGATTTGCTGGTAAACTAGAACCTCCAACTTGAGACCAGAATCATAGCTCATCTTGTTTGAACCTTTGATTTCGGGGTGCTAACTGCTAATGAGTGTGTGATCTATGTCTCACTTAATTTATTGTCTTTACACCTTTTGGCTCAGTTCCAATTTTGTTCTTGCTGTTGACCTCTAAGCACCACTTGGATCAATTTGTCAGTTTATAACAAGAAAATACAAGAATTTTACCAAATATTGCACAAGAAATTATATCACGTGATAGGTCATGGCCATGGTTGATATGCAATGAGGCATTCGATTCAGGCTGTTAAGGTTATTAGGATTTTGTAATTCAGTCATTTTACATCTTAACTATATCATATCATGGAAAATAATTTAATTATAGCAAAGTTTCTGACTCTAATTTTCCATTTTAGTTTGTTGCTCAAGTCAGCTTACAAGCTGGATTTCATAAGTGTACTTAACTGCGTTGGCAAGAAAACAAAGAAAAGTTTATAGTTAACCTTAGTAAAATAAACATATTGGCGCTCACTTCAATTCTGTGATGGACATTACTGGTCATCGAAATGTTGTTGCATCAAGATCAATGTGAAAGTTTTGCATTTCAGTGAAGTTCCCATTGTTCCTAGGAATGTTCTGCATCAATATTGTTCCCATTGCCCACTTCGCCGTTGATGATAATTACTCTCTTGCCCCCAATGAAGTTCCCATTGTTCCTAGGAATCAGTCCCAAAGAATACAATACCCATAAATTTTAGTTTTGGGTATTCATAAAAACTTGTTTGTTTTATAACTAAAATTTATGAAAATATATTTTTAGATTCCCATAATTAAATTATAAAGTTTGGTTGATAATACACATACACATACATAGCTAGAAATATGTTTGATAATTTCCCAAAAAATTATTGTTTTTATTTTAACCCTCAAAATTACACTTCTAAAAATGAAAAAAAACAATGAAATGTAAACAATTATAAATTTACAAATATTTTTTTTCAACTTGGACCAAACAAAAAAAATCTATCAATTAATTTTTAAAATGTTGTTCAACAAATCTAAATCTACTAATTAAATAAAGTAACAAAAGTAAATAGGGAGGGAAGCAAAATAAAATGGAAGGATAATTTGATATTTTTGCACCATAATTTCATTCTCATGATATGAGAATAAAATATTTTCAACCTTGAGGTCTGTTACAAACAATTCGGTCAATACCGAGATGATTCGTAACTCAGTCCCTGGTATAAGTCAGGAAATTGGAGTGATGAACCTAGCCTTCAATCTTCAATTAGAATCAGGACGGTGGCGGTGATACCTGCAAAAATACTCTAACGTCCAAGTAAGCTTTTATCATATATGAGTGGTAAAAAATGAACAAAATGTACCTCTTGTATGCAGTATCTTTGCCTTATATAGTTTGTCCATATAGATAGTTGTTTGTAGGTATTTAGTGTGTAACAGTTCGTAATGAGACATAAATGGGCTATTTCGAGCCTTGATGATGCTATTGAAGTATAAAACCATCTTTATAAATGTGTGAGTGACTGTTTATAGCCCTTATTATTGTGTAACAGTTATTGTTTCTGGACTGGTCGATCCCGAGATAATAAGCACTCAGATTGGTTGTCTCGAGATGTGATAATAGATATCTCGACATGACATGTCGTGTATTCGTGTATCCTTATGTATCTCAGTGCTAAGAATTATAAGTCAGGATCCGTAACAAGGCCAAAATGAAAATTTATTAAAACTTGGGTATATGACATTTCTGAGAATAATTTATTACCAGGATTAAATTTATATACCTTTAAAACAATCATGTGAAACCTCTACTCCTTTAAGGGACGTCAGTTAGGCCAGACGAGATTAGTCAGGTTCCTGATAATAACGTCCGAGTGTCGATAGTTCAATCAAGACCAAAAAATCATGTGAATGAAAGGGGCTTCAACTTTTATATGGATTTGAGCATTGAAGGTTACAAGATTATTGTGTTTTTTTTTAATAATTTACATTTGTGTGGGACGAATCTTGAAATCGCCATTACAAATGGTGATTTCAAGAATAAAATAATAATAAAATTTTAAAATTACAATGCGAATGATGATTATAGAAATTTTATTACTATTTTAATTCTAAAATCGTCATCAGAACTACAAACAATGATTCTCTAAAATGAAAAATTTACTTTAGAGGGCAAAATGAGTGTTTTTACTATTAGATCATTAAAGTGAGTAGTGAGACTCATATCTACTTTAATAATCTAATGATAAAAACACATACTTTACTTTCTAAAGTAAAATTTTTATTTTAGAGGATATTTTCTCCCGAACAAAAACCCATACAATTGTAATTTTTTTTGTCACCCATAATGTTGCTAAATATCTTATTTAGAACCATAAAGAAACAATTTTCTCTGATGACCTGTGGGCTAAAAAATTTTAAGTGTAGTAAAGGAAGTGAAAAAAAAATAACATTATAATTTTATTTTCATAATGTACCAAAATGTGAGATTTTATAGTAAATAGCAAAAAAAAAGGAGATTTCTAAAAAAAGAAAACGATGACATAAATCACTACTAAATGTGACGATTTACAAAAAAAGAAACAACAATATAAATCGTCACAAAATGTATCAATTTACAAAAAAAAAAATCACATTTTAATAATCTTTATAAAATATTTACATTTCGACATTAAATTATTTTTCCCCACGTTCAAATATAAATTCCACTTTTGTTATCTTTTGGACTAGCCTTCTTGTAATGACTTGGTTATTGCAATCTTAAAAAAAATTACAAAATAAAATAAATGGAGTGTGTGTAACATCACCCCTCAGTGATGTAGAAAGTACTAGTAGTTTTTTACTATAAAGCCCCTATTATTTAAACAAATTATTAAAATACCCCTGTTTTAAAACATATTACAAGAATACATCTATTTTGTTCAGCATAACATTCGTGGCCATGTGGCGAGGTCAGTCAGATTTGTCAATCCACTAGGCGAATCACCCCTAAATTCGCCAATGTGGAGACCACATGTGCACTATATTTGCCAACCGGTTTGGCGAATTTGTCCTTGGCCCCCTATAACCACCACCCCTAAACCCTTTCATTCATTCTCATTTTCTAAAACTCCATTTTCTCTCTAGAAATTCATTCTCTCTCTAAAATCCTAATTCCCTGTCTAGCTCTTAGATTGCTGAAGGCTAGGAGTACTTGATAACAGATTCAATTTATTTGGCAGGTTTGTAAGTTTTAATTTGTTAAAATTTATAATTTAACTAGTATGTGTGAATTACATAAATTTCTATAAATGTAGTCTTTAAATTGATTATATAAATGTCGTATATACTAATTTGCTACGCAATTTATGATAGATTGATGCATAGAGTAGTATAGTATTGTATATTGTCTATATTATATAAATGTTGTCTTAATTAGTTTGCTAAGCAATTTATGATACATTGATGCATAGAGTAGTATAGTATTGTATGTTGTCTATATTAGTAGCAATTTATGATAGATTGATGCATAAAGTAGTATAGTATAGTATAATATATGTAGTAGTATTATATAAATGTTGTCTATATTTTATACAGAATTAGAAAATGAAGAAATCTCTTATTGTGCTCATTTATTTTGATGGGAGAATGTATGAAGGTGAACTTGGGTTTATGTAGGGGTGTTCATAACCCGATCCGGCCCAAAGCATTCGGGCCGAATTGGGCACAATTTTAAATAAACCCGATTTTAAATAACTCTAAAAAAATCCAATTTTAATTCATATTGGGTTCGGGTTTAGTCTCGAGTCACACAGCCTGGCCCGCATACGCTACTTTACTATGCATTTCTTATTTTCTTTCCTTCTCATCCCATAGCTCATGTCTATTTTGGTGTCTATTGTAGTTAAATTATGTCTATTTTGGTGTCTATTGTAGTTAAACCATGTCTACTTCGATGTGTAGAAATTTATTGTAGTGCACTTATTGTTTTTTTATTGTTTATGTTCCACTAAAACTATGAAAGTTTGAATGGGAATGCTAAGATTATAAATTTTATTTCATTTTGTTGTAATGTTTGAAATTAGTGAGTATTTAGTTAGGAAATATAATGTTTAGTTTGCAATTTTTTCGACTTTATTTTTTAATGGATGTTATTTTTTATTTTGAAGTTTGAGATAGCTTTGGCCCAGTCTGAACCCCGATTTTAACTCGGTTCAAAGATTATCAGGTCTATCGAGTTTAGGGTCAGGTCCGGGTCCTCAAAATTGACCCAGTCTAAACATGGGGCCAAGTTCGGGTAAAGGCCAACCTGGCCCAACTCGGCCCATGAACACCCCTAGGTTTATGTATGATGGTCCTAATCCGACATCTGTGATGATTAAGAGGGGTATGCGTTTAGACGATTTGAAGAAAAAAAAAAGTTCGAAATTAAGGTTACAAGAGAATCAATTTATATCAAGAATTCTTTTTCGACTACTACAAGGGTCGAGTGATGGGTTGAAATCTATTGGCGTTGATATGTTTGATGATGAAGATGTTACATGCATGATAGATGCTTTTGAGCAAAATCCAGATTTAGCTTCTATGGAGGTGTTTGTCTAGGTAGAAAGAAGAGGGGGAGAGACTCGTGTGAATATTGAAAGTGGTCCTTCAAATCCTATCAACACTCAATCGTCAATGACATATTTTGCTCCCGTATTTCAAGAAGATGTGACATTGCCTCAAAATTTTCCAACTTTTCATTCTCAATTTACATCTTCAGCTAGTATGACTCAACCTGCTGTATGTGTGAACTGGTCTTAAATTGAAAATACACTAATGAGAGAAGTGTTGTCTGATATAAGTGATGATAAAGAGTATTTACCTGTTGCTGCTGATGATGATAATGATTTAAGTATGGATTCGAAAGATGAGTTTGATGCATTTGTTAATGTGCATCAAATTTCTCCAATTCGCTTTGTTAGTAACAATGACCCTCCAATTGGTGTTTTCGCTAACAATGTTCACCTAGCTAATGTTATTCTTGAAAATGCATTTAAGCCTCCTTATCCTCAATTTTCAAAAATTAATCGTGATGCATTTGCTAAGACCACTGGATTTGTTGAGTATGACACTTGGAGTTCACAAGAAGAACTGTTTGTTGGATTGCAATTTCCAACAAAAGATGCTATAAAGTCAGCTTTAGATCATTATTCAATCAGAAGACATCAAGATTATAAGGTTGAATTGTCTGATATACAAAGGCTAAATGCTAAGTATTCTCAATTTGGGGCTTCTTGCAATTGGAGATTTAGGGCTATTAACAGTAAGAGGTGTAATAAATGGAAAATTTCTCAATATAATGGACTTCACACTTGTGTAAACATCTCTATAACACAAGATCACAAGAAGTTGCGTTCTGTTTTGGTCCAAAGGTATATATAGGGCATGGTTAGAACACAGCCTGATGTTGAGATATGCTTGTTACTTAAGAGGATTAAAAGTATATTTGGTTATAATTTGTCATATCGAAAAGCTTGGTTGGCGAAGCAAAGAGCATCTATTGAGATTTTTAGGGATTGAGAGGAATCTTTTGAGAGGTTGTCTAGATGGTTAGAGACCATGAAATATTTTATGCCAGACACTATGGTGTTGTTGGAAACTGATGACTATGTGGTGCATAATCGAGTTGATCAATCAAAGAAAATGTTTGTTTGCTTGTTTTGGACTTTCAAACCATGTGTGCTTGAATTTGATTTTGCAAGCCATTTATTCAGATTGATGGGAATCATTTATATGGCAAATATAAAAAAAAAATTATTGATTGCAACTACACAAGATGGAAATCGAAGACCATTACCTCTTGCATTAACTATTGTTGATGGGGAAACAAAGGAAGCTTGGAGTTGGTTCTTATCTTGCATTCGTGAACATGTCACACGTAAACAAGGAATATGTTTGATATACAGCAGTGGATAATGTTAACCTTGGATAACAACCACCTCATGCGTATCATGTGTACTATCTAAGTCATATTGCCAGTAATTTTAACAGCAAGTTTCACAATGTGTCATTGAAGAAATCTTTGAAGAGCATAAATAATAAATTTATTTCTTTCATTTAAAGTATCCATAATTGTTGATTTTAGTTAGATAATAATTGTTGTAATAATTTTGTAGGACATGAACCTTGTCGACCGAAATTTGATGAGAGGTTGGATAAATTCACTGAAATAAAAGAAATATTCAACTGGATCAAAAACAAATCCTAAAGATAAAGAGTTTAGCATATGATGATGGTGGTCGAAGATTTGGTTATATGACAACCAACCTATCAGAATTCACTTTGTATCTATATGGCACCCCTTAGACACACTTCATGACTTTATCAATCCACCACTAGTTGAAGCCAAAGGCCTTTAGGCAGCCTTCAAAGAAATTCCATTCAATGCAATTGTAGGCATTGCTCATGTCTAATTGTACAATGAAAACAAGATTTTATTTGCAAATAAACGATAAAGGGGGTTTAAACTTAAAATTACTCGAGGGTAAATTCGCCAAACCGATTGGCGAATATAGTGCACATGTGGCGTCCACGTTGGTGAATTTGGGGTGATTCGCAAAGCGGGTTGGCGAATTGTAAAGGAATTCACCTATTACATTGACAACTCTTACATGGTTTCGCTTAGCGGATTGACGAATCTGACGTGGCTACGAGTGTCGTGCTGATCAAAACATGTGTACTCCTGTAATATATTTTGAAACAGGAACATTTTAATAATTTGTTTGAGTAATAGGGAGATTATAATTAATAACTCAATTACTAGTGTGCAGTCCACTGGGAAGAAAAAGCATTAAACTCGGGTGAAACAAAAAAAATAAAAAATAAAATGTCACAGAATGTTTGAAAAAAAAAAAGATAAGAATGAAGAAAAGTGGAAGTGTGGTAAGCGGAATTTGAAAAGCGCAGGTTTGTGGCTTGTGCACAGGACAGGAGAAGAGGAGCATAAAACGAACTAGAGAGAGAGAGAGAGGCGTAAACATGGCGTAGAATGGACCCAGACGTTTGGCGTTGGTCGCTGGAGTTCCTTTCTCGGAAGAGAATGGTTTTGACAGAAACCCTAATCAGGAATATGCTTCGGTCGATCCCTTTTCCTCTCTCGCGAGAATATTTCCGCTCCAAGAAGTCTGTCGTCCTCGACGCCCTGCAAGAGGAGTTGTTCACCGCCTCAATCTCAGAGCACATGCTCGAAAAGCTCGAGGTCCTCGAAGAATTCTACCGCTGCTTCGGATTTCCCATCCCCGCCACCATGGCCCCTGCTTACTGCGCCGTCGCAGTCGATTCCACGCTCAAGTACCTCGACCTACCCTCCCCCGCCAAAGATCGCGGCTTCCTCAACGCCGTCGATAGTATCTGGCGCGGTCGGGTTCACTTCATGGAAACCGCGGCGCCGCCCTCCTCCTCCCCCTCTCGTGGCAGAAGTAAATTGTTCACGGCGGAGTTGAAGCGGTGGAGCAGCGACATCGAGGCTGCACTCCAGGACCCGCAACGGATGGAGAGGTTCCGGATCGTGAATGCCAGAAGGGATGCCATTCAGAAACTTTGGGATTTTTTGGCCGAAGCCTCGGAAGAACCGGGTCCTTCTTTTCTTGAGTTGGTGGCGTCATTGGCCACTGCTCCAGCCGCCAAACGTGGTGAGGATGCTGTTCCTGTTGCCCTTCCCATTTGCCATGAAATGGAATTGGGCGCTACTGGCTCTCCTCAACACCTACACACTGGTAAATTTCCTTTCTTCCTCCCTTCCTCTGCCTTTGGTTTCTTCTTTAAGATAATAATGTGTGTACGCTTCTGCCAAGTTATTTTCCTCTTTTCACATTTCATTGTGAATTATGGAGCTACCTTTGCAACCAAAAAACAAACTTTGTCTCTTTGCACTTTCTAGTCATATTGAATCCTCTACCTGATGCATTACATGTTGTGTTGCCAGTAAAAGATATGAATCTGGAGCCACATATCGAAAATCAGAGTGCTGATGCACCTATCGAGAACCAGTGTACTGATGCACCTACTGGGAATCAGAGTGAAGATGCGCCTATGGAGAATCAGAGAACAGATGCACCTATTGAGAATCAGAGAACAGATGCGCCTAATGAGAATCCGAGTGCAGGTGTGGATTTACATGAACAACATGTTTGCCAGACTACTGATAATAATAAAGTTGATGATCTTACCAAGACAACTACTGCCCATCAGAGTGATGTTAATGGCCCAAGCTTAATGGCACGACAGAACACTGCTCATAATAATTGTGAGGTACCTAATCATTCTTGTTATTTTCTATCTTATTCTGTGTGTGGTTGATTCTTTTTGACTTTTAAGAAGAGGGTGGCGTCTATCTTTTTCGTCGCCTCTTTCTCCCATTATAATTTTAGCGGTACTCATTCTCTATTTGGATAGATGATAGATCTGTGTTGTCATTCTTTTTTGCAGTGGGATTCTTTTATGCATTGGGATGAATCGACAGATGGGCTGCAGGGGGGAACATCGAATCATGCTGGTAGAATTCATTTGCGTAGCCCAAAGAGGAAAAAAATGTCTCCATTGAAGAGTTATGAACCAGGACACATTATTAAAAGGAGAAGACCAAGAAGATGGAGTGAGTTGGAAGAGGAGACACTAAGAACTGCTGTAAAAGAGTATGTGCTTCTTGGAAACCAGTCCAATCGTTATTTTATTCACTGTTCCAATTCAATTTCGGATCCTGGACTTAGAACACCTGTTATGTTTCAGTGCATTGTAGTGCATAGATTCTTAAATTTGTTGAATGGTTCTTTTCTATGCTATAGATTAAGGTGGATTTGGTGGATACTATTTTATTTGGACTAGCAGATACTTTGAAAACCAGACATTTATGGAACAATCATACTCAAGGAATCAACCCTTGAATTTCTTGAATTTTAGCTGGTGCCTTTCAAGTTTATATTAATTGGGGTTTGGTTAGTTTTCGTACTGGTGATGCTAGAACTAAATTAAGTTTGTTTATGCAAAGAAAGGTTCTCAACCTGCATTTCAATTTGCAAAGTCTACTGGTGTGAAATCTTATCTTCAACTAAAATTGATATGGTACATACGGTATATTTTGAGACAATAACTTAAACCTACTGTTCCTTATTTAATTTAGAAATTATCAGAATTGTTTTAAGGTTGCATACACACCTAGTGGAGTAGTGTAGGAACTAGGTGATTGCTCACACCCTCATGCCTCAACACTCTCTTTTCTGTCTTTCATTGTCTGTAAGGAGGAATTAGTCTGTGGACTTTAGATAGCGTGGTTAAGAAGATAGAAAAGTGGCTATAGGCTGCTAACTTGGTTGTCTATTCTTTATCTTTCTACCGACTAACTTGTCTTTGTTTATATTAGATATTTGATGCTCCTAATTAAATCCTAGACTCCTCAAGTGTTTTTTTAGTGATGATTGAATCATTTGTAATATATAACAGTATGACATGAATTACAATGATATTACTGAACAATTAATTTCAAAATAGTTTCTACGGCTCATTACAAATGACAAAACTGAAGATATGTGTTTGAGGGAATTACTATTTCGTATTCTCATCCACGTTTTTTTTTTTTTTTTTGTTTAAATGCAGAATTGGTGAAGGAAATTGGAAGTTAATCCTGGAAGCTCACAAAGATGTATTTTCAGAGAGAACTCAAGTAAGTAGCTTAATACTAGAAAATTGTGGGTATTTTGTTATGCTTATTGTTGTGCTTTCTGAATTGTGAGTTTCCAGGTCGATTTGAAAGACAAATGGAGAAACCTCGCAAGATATGGAGGGAAATAGAGCTTGCTGGGTGGGGCATTATTTTGAAATTGGCAAATGTAGAAATGTCTTGCAGATGTTTAGAGATGAAGCTATGTGCATAACTTTGGTAATGAAGTTCTAGGTTTTTTTGGGTCATATATTGTAGGAAAATGTCATCTGACACGGTTAACTGCCAAAGTAGAATTATATGTGGGCTAGATCATGTATGGACATTGCTTTGACAAGAATCGAGAATATCTTTTATTGCATTTAAAATTGGTTAATTTTCTTTTTTTTAATGATATTTATTTTTTATCAGGTACCTTTAAGATATTTGTTAGCTAAACCCAAAAAGAAGTCCTCTAAGAACATTTGTTGAAGATTTTAGAGTGAAGTTTTCATGGAAAAAGTAAAATTTTTAAGTTTTTAATGGAATCAATATATTGAAAACAATTACTATAGAACATTTGACTTTTAAATCTTTGGCTAGTGGTCGTCAACCCCCTAACTAGAAACACGAAAAATTATGTCTTTTCCCAATTTATGACCCCACAACAAAATTGGGACAATGAAACAAACAGGTGAAAACATTTCGTCATATTTGCCCTCCCCCCCTTTTTTATACCTCGTTTTGTAACCAGAACGTCCAAACCCATATTTTGTGGCTGATTTCATCTCATCACTTATCACGGTGCATGCTGGTGGTGTTTGCCAAGTTGAAATTCCTTTGCAGCGCGAGTCATGAAGAAGGATTTGTTTGAGTGATTGATTTTGCTTGGGGAAAGCAAGCAGGGGTTAGCACATAGTAAGGGTATTGGAAAATATAAGATACAGATACATAGGTGTGAATTTTTTTTTACGGAAGTATGGTTCAGGTTACTTGAAATTGGTACCAACAGTGTCAATTTTAGTAATTTTTTAAATAAATAAACTAAAACCTGAAATTGGCACCCAAAGTGTTGATTTCAGGTCTGCGCCCCAGCAAGATTGAGATTGGTGTACTGTTTATCGATTTTAGGTGGAGATGTGACGGAGCTTGAAATTGGTACTGGCAGTGCCGATTTCATGTTAAACAATGTTAAAAAATTAATTAACTTGCATTGGAATTCTCCTATGAATACCCAACACTTCTCTTCTTTACTCACACCTCTCCTCTTTAAACCTCTTTTGATTCTATTGTCTCCTTGTTTTGTTTTTTTTTTCTTTGTTCTCTAAACACATCCTCTCCTCTTCTGTTATTGTTATTGTTCTTTAAGCACATCAGTGTCTATACACATTTTATATTTTTAAGAAAAACAAAATGAGTAGGCAAGCTATAGTCACTTTTATTTTTTATAATGGTTCTGTGAAAAAAACTGATGTTGAAGGAGTTGAGTTTGTTAGTGATGATGAGGTCGAGTTTGTTATACTGTGGCCCTCTATGTTGTTTTCTAATTTGCATAGTGCAATTTGTTCTCATTTTAATAGGAGAGTCGAGGGAATTAGATATAAGGCTCATGTGTCTTTCATTAATGGAGTTGTTAAATATCATCCTGTTATGATATCGAACAACCTTCAGGTGCAACACATATTTTATTTATATGAGACTCATAAGACGAGACTCATAAGACAAGTCTCAGTGGCATTGAATTATTTGTCAACTTTGAGGAAGTTGTTCCCAATATCGGTAAATGAATGTGGTCCAAGTTCAATTTCTTCGTGCCTAGATAATGTGACACCGACATTACTGTCAGGCGATAAGATGGTTGCTGACGTAGACAACAATGTCAATTGGAGTGAGCATGAAAGTGATATGTCTGAAGACAGTAGAACTGACAATGATTCAAGTACTGTTAATTATTAATATTTTACGATAATAATCGTCTTAAAGTTAACAGAGATAGAAAAGTATGCTCTACACTCGTCTCTTGAAGAGGATCTTGTGTATCAGAAAAGAAAAACAATCTCTTTTGACTGATGAGTTTATTAATATTAAAATGTTGTTTTTATTTAATTATCCAAATCATATTAGTATGAGCTATACAACACGTGTTTACGAGAGTAATTAATTTTACGTCTATAATTGACTAATCGTCTTAAAGTTAACAAAGATGGAAAAGTATGCTCTACACTCGTCTCTTGAAGAGGATCTTGTGTATCAGAAAGGAAAAACTTTGTGGACTAATCGTCTTTAAATTTTAGATTTATAATTCTACAATCTTTGTTCACTAATAAGAGATCCGTTTTAAAAATTACAGATAATGAAGACGATGAACAACCTTACATTCCACTGCATTTCTTATGCAGTTTTGATGTTGATGGTATGCGTGCGTGCAACAAAATTTTGAGACATGGGAAATGATCATGGTGCAATAGATGATTTGTACATAGGGAGGATTTTCAATGATAAAGATGCAGTGAAAGTAGTTGTTACAAACCATTGCATGCGTACCGAGCGGATTATAAAGTGAAGGAGTCAGAACCGATGACATACTATTGCAAATGTAAATACTTTGACAATGGATGTTATTGGCTTATTAGGGCTACCATGAAAAAGAACAACTACTTCTGGGAAGTTAATAATTACAAAGGTCGTCATAGCTGCGTTGCCTCTACACTTACCCGAGATCACTCGAAGCTGACTTCAGAACACATTGCTGGTATGATTTTAGCGCAGATACAGATAACGCCAAAGATGCCAGTAAAAGCGATTTACGCTAGTGTTATGGATCGGCATGGATCCTGGCCGTCATACCGGAAGGTATGACTAGCTAAGCAAAAAAGCAATTGCACAAATGTACGACAATTGGGAAGAATCGTACAACGAGTTGTCCTATTGGTTGCTTTCATTGAAGCATTTTGACGATTCATGCGCAGTTGAAATAGATACTGTCAATGCTTACAATGCCGATGGATCATTGGAAACAGGCGTTGAAATATTTCGACGTGCGTTTTGGAGTTTTGGGTCTTACATTAAGGCATTCAACTACTGCAAACCAATGATCCAGGTTGATGGAAAACAATTGTATGGGCAATACAAGGGTGTTTTATTGATAGCATCCACATAAGACGGCAATCAGAATATTTTGCCAATTGATTTTGCCATTGTCGAAGGGAAAATAGCAGATGCCTAGCATTTTTTTTCTGACCGCGGTCCGCGAAGTGTTACCACAAGTAGCAGGAGGAATTAAGCTGATATCCGTTCGCCAAGAGTTAATAAAGTCATCAATATGGCGAATGGATGGTGATTGGGCCTACCACCTCTACTGCATTAGACACATCGCGCAAAATTTTGCCAAGCATTTCAAGGTCAAGTATATGGAAAAGTTTGTTAAGGGTATTGGTAATCAAAAATCTAAAGTGCACTTTTACATGTACTTGCAAATTATGATTTACTGCTTTATTTCATACCAACTTCATTATTGACAAATGGGTAGGTTATTCGAGCACAATTGAGCAGTATAATTGCCAATACAAGAGATTACGCCAGAACAACGAAGATTACTCTGCTTAGATAGATGCCATTCCAAGAGAAAAGTGGATATGTGCATTCGATGGCGGGCGTCGTTACTCTCATATGACAACTAACTTGGCTGAGTCCATGAACTCTAAGTTTTTGGAGGCTCACAAATTTTCAATTATGGTGTTGGTTTAAGAGACGTATTTTAAGACGGTTGCTCTGTTCGTTAGGCGCAAAAGGAATGCGCATGCTCAAAGAAATTCGGGATATGAATACTCAGATTATCTCGCAAAATACTCGAATAAATGCTCCCACTAGCCGGATTGTTGTAGGTGATTATCGCACTATAGTTTTTCAGCATAATGTTTGATATACCATTATTTAATATCGAATACACTTACAATTATGGATGCAGGTGTTTAGTTTTTCTATAATGAATCAATTATTTCAGTGCAAGAACTTGTCGTCAGGGAATGATTACAAGGTTGATCTAAGGACAAAGTACTGTTTCTGCGATGCTTTTCAGTGATATAAGTTTCCATGTGTGCATGTCGTTGCATGTTGTAACGGTGCCGATATTGATTGGAGAGCTTATGTTGATAAAGTATACAACATGGACAACCTCTGTGATGCATATGACAGAGAATTTGTAATTGTCGGTCACAAATCAATGTGGCCGCAATTGTAGGAGCCATTAATTATTCCTAACCCAAGTTTAAAGCGTAATAAACCAGGAAGCTCAAGATCAATTCGCTACCGCATTGAAATGGATTCAAGTGATGGTCAACAACGAATATGTTGTGCCCTTTGTCAGGGCTCAGGCCAAACTAGTACTCAGTGCCCACACACTGGTGTAGGTCCAAGCCATTAATATAGACTTGTTAAATTCATGTAATTGTGGTCGACAAGTGTTTAATCTATCAAGTGTTTATTACTAATAATAATACAATTTGACAATAATATTACAATCTTACAATAATATATAATCTAATCCGGATGGTCAATTTGCGTTGGAGCCTGTCTAGTTTCCGTTTGAGCCTTTGACGGCGTGTATCTATCAGGTGTCCTTATTGTCCCACGATCTTGAAGTTCATACCTCAACGGTACATGCACTTGGCTTTCACCCATTGCGGGGCCTCCACCTCTATTGGTAGAGTGGCCCAATAATGCCTGTCACCCTCTCTATACTGGTCTCACCATATTTGTCAACATGTTCCCCCTTCGACGACTGCTCGTTGAAGGTGATGTAGGAGTTGGCCTCACTTGATCATTTATTGGCTGCTGAACCAAATCGACATCCTCTTCAAGTTTCTTGTTCAGATCAAAAGGTAATGTCGGATCTAAGGGCTCAGAACAACCTCTACGGATGTCGACAGATCTTCTAGTAGAATGTTGATGTGGCTTAATAGATCTTGAAGAAGATTCTGCTTGAAAGGACCTTCTACCAGATGCATGTGCTCAAGAAGATCCTTTGCCAACGTCCGAAGATCCTACATCAAATGAACGTCTATACGATGGTTCAACATGAGCTTCAAGAGCAAGATGGTTTGACGACGACAAACCAGATGCAAATAACTCATAATTCTCATCAATTTGCTATAGTTGTTGCTCAATAGCCGACGACAACATATCATCATATTTTCCTCATAACCAATTTGAAACATGAGTGTTGAAACTATGGTGAAAGGTGCTTGGCTCTGGGATATAAACTTCTTGCTATAGTGGTGGTTGAGACTAAGGATTGAAGAAATTCTGCGGGGGCAGCATGGGCAAAGAATTGTTGAATTGGCAGTGCATGAGGAAAGGCATGACCAAATAAATTTTCTTGTAAGGGGCATGGCCAAAGACATTTTGTGGTGGGGGGACATGGCCAAAGAAATCCTGTGTTAGGGCAGTGTGACCATGAGGAGACGAGGAAAAATATGTTTGCCAAACATCAGGCAAATTGTCGGTATGATATTCCATCAAGGAAAAACGTCGACAAGTGTGCCTATACCATTGCCAATATTCCTCTGAAGGCCTGTAAGAAATTACTTGTTCATCCTACAGAGAAATGTGAGTAGTCCACCATTGAATCCATGGCTCATATCGTTGCATCCAAGTAATCAATGCAACGACCATTTGATTCCCTCTCAGATCTCGATCATGATCATTCACCACTGCTAGGTTCAACGGGAAACGTCTGAACCAACCCGAATTGTCGCATAGCATGGTCAGCCGCATGCCACTCGACTATCTCAAAACAAATGAGCGGGCAAACTACTTGCCACGTATGTCTCATATTCTTCACTACGTTTGGAATGACCACATTAATTGAGGGATGGCGATATGGTAGCCAAATAAAGTGCAAACAAAAAAAAAACAAATTTAGATACAAATACATCAATGCGTAATGTAAAGCATATACAAAATTTTCATTAATGCATTACCTCGTCTATGCGCATTCATTCAATGTGGTTTCTCACTTTGAATAGCTTATTGGGTTGATCATGATGGGTATATGCGTATCCCGACCATCTGCAAGTTTATATATTATTTGAATTAACAAATACAAAATCTTTATATTAGAAAAAACAACAAATTATCTGTTTATTTAATTAAAGACATTAATTAAAGACACACAAAAAGTTACCGCAACGCAAAGGGAAAGGGGTAATGGTTTGGGTCGTGTGGTGTGAGAGCTAATGCTAAAAATCTATAAAATGTCCACGTCTGCAAGAAGATCATACAACCACTGATTCCAGCACATGTCTTGCATGTAGCACAACATAATGATCTGTCAAGTACAGCTAGGATAATTGACCCCCAATTGTACAACCCGATCAAGTTCAAATTACGAAGCAACGTCAAATACTTCGAATGAGCCCAACTTCCATGCTTGCCGCAAAATAGAATATCTACAAACAACCGCAACATATACCCACGAGCATGTCACTCCAATATTTGTTGCATGCCATGCTCGTCAAATCAGCTCCGATTTTGGTAGCAAAATGTTGACGTAACCACACCGTAGATATGAAAGATCCGTTCATACCACTTGGTTTAGGAATATCCCAAGTAATTCATGACACAATTCTTGGAGGGCTGGTTCCAAGAATATTGTGTCAAGTCCTGTCACAGGTAGGGCATCGCATCGGATCCCAACAACATTGTCACATCTTCCAATGTTACGGCACACTCACCGTGAAGAAGATGAAATATGTGTCTCTGGTCTTCAATACTCGACAAGCACATTAATAAGATCATGGTTGATCTGCATAGTAGGCATTGTAACCACCTCATACAAAGTAGCATTTTTTTAGGAATTGTTGTATAAGGGGATTAGGTGGCTTAATATTTTTGTGTCTACTTTTTAAATTTCACACACCCTATAATAAAAAAAACTATTAATAAACAAAAAATATCTTGTAGAGCATAGATATAAAAAACTAGTTTAATAACAAATACTTATCAACGATTTTTTTTGAAATATCAAAGCGAGCTCACGTTTTTTATACACAGAATCCTCAAAGTAAGGCAAATGTAGAGCATACTTTGTGTCTTATTCTTTAACAACATAATTATAAATAATATATGAATTGACTGAAACATTAATAATAATAATAATAACAATATTAATATTATTATCAATTATAACAATAATAATAATATTGAATAATAATGATATTAATAATAACGATGATGACGACGACGACATTACTAACAGTAATAATAATAACAGTAATAGTAATAATAATAATAATAATAACAATAATATTAATTATTATTAATATTATAATAGTAACAATATTAATAATAATAATAATAATAATAACAATACAGTAATATTAACAATAATAATAATAATATTGAATAATAATACACTAATTATATCGACGATAATAATAATAATAATAATAATAACAACAACAATAACGGTAATAATAATAACAATAATAATAATATTGAACAATAATAATAATAATAATAATAACATTACTAACAGTAATAATAATAACATTACTAATAATAATAATAATACAATAATAATAATATTGAATAATGATGAAATTAATAATGACGACGACAATAATAATAATAAAATAATAATAATAATAGCATTACTAACAATAATAATAATAAAAATAATAACAATGACATCACTAACAATATTATTACTATTATTAATTATAATATATATATTTCTCAACATATCCCATTATTTCGTATAATTTCTTCAGATATATGATCAATAAAATCACTGTTTTGTTTACGTGACCTCTCCCGCAGTAATATTTTTTCACTATTTCTTTTACTAAGAAACCACACTACTAACTAGTTTTTTTTTGGTCAACTAAGCTTATGATCAGAAGAAGAAAAGAAGTGGAGTGAAGAAGAGAAAAGAAGCATTATATAGATGAGAAATGAGAATTCTTCAATGCAGGTAGGCATTGGTAATGTCAATTTCAGGCCTGCCACACCTGCAAACAACAACCTCCACCTGCACGTGACAGGACAACTCTAAAATCGACACTCTTGGCCTTCGATTTCAAAACCTATCAAACTTTCTCGTTTTTTGATGGCTTGAAATCGGTAAAGATAAATCCGATTTCAGGTTTCAAAACCATACGTTTGTGAAATTAAAACATGACCCATATTTTAGATTTTTTTTTTTCTTTTAGAGTCTTTTTTTTTTTTTAAATTCCAAAGCATGCATGTACAATTCGTAGCAGCGTAAGATCTTTTCAAAGTTCAAATCTTGCACAATAAATGGTACAATTGTAGAGTGCTCAACAAAGTCTAGCAATTAAAACCCAACCCGCGTGCGTTGCACATAACTGAAATTCAAAACAAGTGTTGATTTTCCTAGGTAGCTTTTGGAATCTTGTACAAAGAAGTAATCCGCTCCAATAGGAAGGGCTATTGTAAGTAAAATCATGCAACATTAAATCTCAATAGGTAGAATAATATAGACAAAATTTATAAAGCAGTTTGTAGTATTTCATTTATAAAGGAAGAATGCGAATCATTTGCAAGTGGTGAATTTGCAGGTGACATTTCCATCACCGGAATTAGCCCTCTTGAAGCGCAGAGCAGTATGCAAGACACTCCTGGTTGAGCCCATCAAAGCCCAATTCATGTGTTGGACTACACCAAGTGGATGGTAAGAGAATTGAAGGCTGTTATATGAGTTAAGGAGTGCAGTGATTGCTTCCCTTAAGAGAGTCCTGTAAGGGTCTCCTCTCCCTTGCAACCCATTCCACAATGTGATGTCTGTTCCGTATCTCCTTGCAGCCAACATTCCAAAAGCCACTGCTACTTTGGTGTCCCGATTCACACCCCTCCAGTAGCATTTGTATTCTGGCATTGTCCATTTCCTGATCATACACATAGAGTTATTCATTGATATTCTTGTAATTAAGTCTGGTTTTTAGAGTCAATTATGTATGTACAAGGCTAATAACAACTGCTACGATTAATCAATAGCTTTCTGAAAGCCACATCATATGTATTAGTCCAATCCAAGTCATAAATATACTAGATCCTCAAGAGCAGAATCCTGATTGATAAAAATATGAAGCTGAAAATGTCATTTTAAAAATGTTTAGAGAGAGCATGATCTTAATTGACGCACCTAATAATGTTGCATTCGTTGGTCCTAGTTGAAAGCACATCTAATCAACAAGTACTAGAGAATGAATTCATGACCCACTTCACTACCCAAAGCTGAAAATAAATAACCCTTTGTTAAGTAAACTTACTCGGATGGGCATGCTGAAGCTTGTGCAAGAATCATTGGAGGCAGAGGAGGAAGTGCCGGCATAGGCGGAAGCCTGAAAGGCAGCGACGGAGGTTGGGCTGGGTTGGAAGATGTTGAGCAGTACTGCATGGGCTTGGAAGGCTGAGCAAGGAGAGGGTCCACCGTATACATCTCCATGTCAAACATCCTAAACATGAGTCTTGGGCTTTGGGGAGGACCAGCCCCTTCACCACAGCCCATTGACCCTGACACATGGACGGAACACCCACTCAAGTCTGGTGCTCCATCCAACCTCATTCCATAGCTTCCAAACCAATTTGTTGTTTCTTCTCTTGACATTATTATTTGCCCATTGCTGTCGGCACAGGACAAGGTTACTTTTGCATCTGTACCACTCAACAGGATACAAGGCAATGACTTTGGTCGAAACATATTTGGAATATAGTAGTAGATCCGTCTAAATATAAATAGATGCTGATTCAAACTCAACTCTATTTATTGTTGGTACAAAAAATAAAAATTTTGCCTGCATTTACCTTTTCATCTCATGTACTTGACATATCTTGTGGGAGAAATCTTTTATAAGTAAAGCACTAACAATATGGGTAACTAGCATTTCTCTAAACATTACTATCCAAATTAAGTGAATAACACCCATCGCTTGAACACAACATGGTTTGAGCACATTATTTCTAAGTCCAAAGCAGAATAAGGAACAACAATATTGAAGGGTTTAGATCTCACCATTAACAGGATAATCGAAAGCTGATCTCTGCCCATCTTTGCATTGGTCACAAAAGACAGTGCCAGTGACCATAGTATCTGCCTGCATTCCATCAGTGGCCACCGAAAGAATGAGAAATGCAGCAAAGAAGAGCTTCTCAGGCAAGTCCATGAATATTGGAAGCAGAGAACAAAGAGATGGGTTGGTTGGATCTGAACGTGAAGAATGACACAAGATTTAAATAAGTGAGGAACAAGTGAATGAGCACCAAATAGATGCACATTTCTAACCCTCAACTGCCTCTTTTAATGCTGCATAATCACTTTTCTTCGAAATTGGGATACAAGGATAGTACGGTAAGTATCATTTAATGCTGGTAACGTGGATCCAGAATTCACAATTAACGTGACTTTATGAAGTGTTTTAGTAGTATATGTTTCATGAGGGAAAACAATCACTCCCAACTGTTAGCTGAAAAAAAGCAAGATTTCTTAAGATCTCTTTACTTGTCTACAAAATAACCATAATAGTATGAGGAATATAAAAAAAAAATAATAATAATAAAAAAAGCTCTTGAAATTTGAGCTCGTCATAAACTTAAAAGAAAATGATTAGAATGAAAATTTTGATTAGTTCAGATGTTCCATTAAGAGCAACATTCATTCACAAAATTAGAAGCAAATCACGTCATGACCAGGACAGCACATTCATTCGATTGTGGGTTGCCATTATAATACGCATATGGTACCGAAACAAACAATGCAACATGAGAAACAGTAATCCCGAATCCATAATAGTAGACATGAAGGCATTGTCATGAAGGTCGAATGTAAGAAATTAATGTGCATTAGGAACGAAATGCCGGAGACCTCGTAGCATGGAAGTGATGGGTATTAGTTAGCCGTCAAGGTAGCTAGAGAGCAATATTAATGAAAAGGTCTCCAAATGTCAAATGAAAAAACAAGTTCCTTTGTGTGAATTCAATCCAATTCAGATTTCAGAAGAAGCATCCACTTGCTAAATACAAACCTTTTCCTTTCCAACAACATAACACACGTCATTATGTCAATGGCGTTATTTATTAGTTACACAGACTGCTTGTATTTTGCTGTAGAAAGCCAGGATGGAGATCATGTGATTACCGAAGAAGAATAACTATGTACATCCTTATTTTAAATGGTTTTAAAAAAAAACAATATAGAAGGGATGTTGATAAAAATAACACTGATATTTATTTGCATATCTATTTTTTAGTGGATATTTAATATTCATACTTAGCGCACATCTTTTTGGAAATGATTTTTTCTTATGTTAAATTTTTATTATAAATTTTTCTTATTACTTATGTTAAGTATGAATCTATTTTTTTAATTAAGAATAAAAAATCATACATGTCAATATTATGTCAAAATTTAATTTAAAAGAATCCCTTTTTACGTGTCTTTTAATAATCAGTGCCCTAACGATGTGGTAACTTCATTTGTGAGTATTTAGTACGTTAAATAATTTAAGGATTTTTATTTAACCGAAAATTTTGCACCTGTTTGTGAAGAAATTTTTTTGATGTCATTGATAGCCCTGCTCTCAGCAAAAAATCCGACTTGTTGGAAGATAATAGCTGGCAAGCATCACTATCACATCCCAATCATTTTCACGAAGCGGGTCCCACGTTAGTTTGCTTCTCACCCTTAACAAAAGTGAAATGCTACATGTACACCTAATTTTATACACTCATACATACACCATTAATAATCCACAAACTTTATTCTCATGAGTGCACAAACATTATAAACTTATAGATGATATTATCAATTATACTTAATTAAGTGCACAAACATTACATGCATTAAAATATAAACTTTATGTATATAAATATAGGATGTACGTATGGTGTATATTTTTTGGTGTACATGTAGCAGAACTCTTAACAAAATATATTTCATTAGGTTATCTTATTTCAACCCTTAAAAGTGTAGACACTTCCATATCCCTTCATATAAGTATGAGGTCTATATCATGTGATGAAATCTCTCTCTCTCTCTATATATGTGTGTGTGTGGGGGGTTATTTCTTTAGTATTGGTATCAATACCTTTTTAATTTCAATGGTCATAATTTATTTTCAAATTTAAAATAATTTGAATTTAAAGTTAATGGGATATTAATGAGATACGTAGCTTATTCTAACTATAAATAATTATCGAGTACCAATACTCTTAAATTTGATGAGGTACAAGAATAATCCTCTTACGTTTTTATGAGAGGGTTGCCCATGGTTCAAGTAACACAACTCTGCCATAGAACAATAAGTTTTCTTTAGCATTGCATCTACTATTAAATACTAGCTTATCTATTTTTACAACAATTCATTACACGCAACAATAAATGACAAACATTATCAAATATAAAAAATAAATAATATTAAACACATGTGCACCAACGCATAGAAATGTTCAATGACAATATTTGTTTTTCTGTTTTGTAATAATATTAAACTCACATGTGCATGGACACACAGAAACATTCAGTAACAATGTTTCTCTATTATATAATGTTTGTTTATCTGTTTTGTAATGCTTGTTTCTCTATAAGGTGGCAGTTGAGTGAATATTTTTGAAGTATACAATTAACATTTTTGTTTAAAAAAAATACTAATTCACTTGTAATTGTTTTTCTTTGCACATTCACTTTAATTAATAAATTAATCATCATCATAAAAGAGAGGATCAACAATGCACATATATAATCGGAAGTGCACCGCCCAATGAAAGGTTGAACAGAATAAATAAATGGTAAAGAAGAAGATGAGAATTACGGCCACATTGGCAACAAACAGCAACTAAAACTAAGACTAACCTCTATAGCTATAAGAGCCTTCCTACCAAAATCAAGGAGACCAAATGAAGTTTGATATCCAATGTTGTATTCCAACTCTATTATCAGTCTGCACATCCTCAGCACTGCAATCGAAAGTCAACCAGGTCGAAACTAGGTCCATTTGAAGTCACGCTCCACCACTTGCATAAAGATACGATAGGATCTTCCTAGGAATCAAATATCAGGCTCGCTAAATTACTGATATTGTCCTTCTGGAGAAGTGGAGAACAGGGAGCCATTATGTGCTTAAAAGGATAGGAATACACCATTCACAAATTCAGTATAAACCTAAGCTAAGGTTACAACAATAATGGAGGAGTCAATAGTCAATAAGTAACTCAAATTATTCAAAAACCAGTTGTTTATTCTAAACCTAATAGAACATAGAAAAGAACCCAAGGAACCGTTCGGTTTGCGGTCACGGTCGAGTTTGGGCCTTGTTCTTCTTCTTGGGCTTAGTAGCAGCGGCCACGGACAAGGAAGGGCTTCGGTTTGAACCACGCAGATCCGTAGCCTCCATCTTTGTACAAAAGATTGCGTTTTTGTGGCAGATTAAAAAACCTTCATATATACATGTCATGTGGATTTTCTCCCTTTTATTTTAGTCTCTTATATTTATTGGGTAATTAAAGATAAAATTTCATCATATTAGGATAAGATCCTGTTCATGCCCTTGATTCAAGTTGTGATCTGATTTTGGATAATGATCATATATATTCCTAGTTTGTTACCGTAGACACAACTCTCTTTTGAAAGTCAGTCTTTTCACGTTCTGGATTAAAATTATTTCAATTTCCTTATTGAGGTAAGAAAAGCTTTTTCCAACATCCTTCTTAATAAGGATACATAAATACTTTCTTTTGGGCCATATTAAAAGGTTCCTATAATAAAAAAACCAGTTACTTATTTAAATATTGATCATTAGTTCATAATATATATTTTTTATACATGTAAATAAAAATTAAATCACAATTCGAAAACCACTACCAATCCTGACTAATCATAATTAGGTTTTAGTAAGAATATAACTACTACGTAAAATTAGTTAATTATATCTAAGTTAACATGAAAAGGGAATATATAAATTTAACCAGAAGTTATTTTTAGAATATTGCAAGACCCCAGAGCATTAAAGTCCAAGTTCAGTTCAAGTCCATCCGTGTGATCCATGACAGAGAAAAGGCCCACGTCTTTATACCTGACTAGCCCAATCCTCTAAGACAATGCTGGGTACTGGCTAGCTTTATGCACATATACTTCGAGCAAAAAAAGGATTATTCACATATTATTTATCCAAATATGACCTTTGAAAATTTCTATGAACAAAAACAATAAGCTGCTTTTTAAACTAGATGGTATTGCAAAGTGAAAATAAAATGGCAGCATGCAAAAATATGCCAAACTGGTGATTACCTACCACTATTTAGGCAGTTCAATGTGGTGGCCACTACACTTACCCCCAGGTAGTTTGATGCGAACTCTGCACACGCATAACAGCATCGGGTCGTCTTGCCATGCTCGTTCTCATATCAAAGAAAACCATGAAGAAAATCGAATGCAGAAAACTATATCCAGCAAACTAATGACTAATCCACAGCAGTTGCAGAAGACGATCAGGGTAATAATAAATATAAACAGTCCATGGACATGGAACAATATGTACATAAACAATGATCAACATCCTGCAAAAAATGCTGAAACGAAAAACATTACACCAGCTATAATGGATGATAAAACATACCATCAAATCACTCCAAAGATCTCCAGTTTTGCAATATGCAAACCCCATTTCAGTTTGAAAAAGAATCACCACCTTAATCACGATTAGAGTATCAAACATCATACAAGATGGCTCCCACTGGTAGCACAATACAACACAACAGCCTGCAGGCTAATAGAAAACTGTAACACCAGAAATGTGTGAATCTACGCCCCACATTCAATGGCAAGCAATCCACTTTGCAAAAACACCAAATCATGACTCCCCCATAGGATCATCTGACATGTCGATGTATCATTGCTAGATAATACGAGAATATGCTCTCTTACATCAACCTCGAAAGAAAAGTCAGCGTTCAACATAATCTGAACCATTTAAAAGGATCAGGTGTTCATCTTCAATGCCCTTCATTGAATCCTCACCGATGTACCATGTTAAGGATCCTACAACAAATAGTAAAGTAGATCAGGATTACTTATAAAAGTCACTCCACTACAAGAGAGTCTACAGGATAATTAACAAACTACTGAAAACAAGAGAAGAGAGACATGCTGAAATCTGCTGTGACTATACACAGAAGTCTGATTATATAGTTATTAGGTAGCAAATAAAAGCTACAATCCACGATCCTAATTATAGTAATTACAGAACTAAACGGATTTGGGCATAACAGTAATACACGTTTCAAACAAAAAAGAATCGGTAGAAGCCATGCATCTAATTGAAAGTAACACACAGCTTTGCACCTTGCATGTTAGATTGTTCTTGTTCCCTTGTCGCATGCAAAATGATTGTTCCTGAAAGAACAATGATGAATCCACATATCTCGGAGGCTATGCTGCTGGCATCCTGACCAGACCAATCCTGCCCAGATAATTAAAACAAGAAAAAAGTCAAGCTTGTCCTACTGTTCAGAGAGAGAGAACTCACCAAAGGAATCCAATAATATGAATATATCATCATACCTTAAACATTATTACACTAGCAATAATGGTCAGAGTTGTGAACATGACATAATAAACAGGAGAAACAATTGCTGCATTGAATGTATCCAGTGCCTGAAATATAGTTTGAATAGTGCAAAAAATACTCAGACGTCAGAATTAGTTAGGATATCAAGGGAGCTAAGATAGACCATAGATAGCTGATAAACAGAGTAAGGCTGAGTTCCATCAGGATAAATTTGACAGCCCTGCACTCACCTTGTTCAGGTAATTCAACTGTGTAATGACACATATGGCAGCCACTGTAAGGAAAAACCAAGTCTGAGGATAAGCTACTTGATTTATTCCCTCCAAAGTAAGCTTTATTGCAATTCCAATGGCTTTTATGCTCATAACCTGAATAGTTCAGTGCAGAGTTAGTTTGTGCAATGTGAAATTGTGAATTATAATATCAAATCAATGTGAGACTTCCATCTAAGTGATTGGAACAAACATGATTACCGTAAGTGATCCCATTAATGAACAAATTCCCAAGTACACCAGCATATTTGTCTGTCCATAGCGAGGTTCAAAGTGCAAAATCAAAGCTAAGACTAATGAAACTGTTGCCACCACATAAACCAGAAAAACTGTTGAAAGTTGAAAAGAAAAAATCAGAATAACACTTGATAGACTGGAAAGTAACTTAATGTAGAGGAAAATAAAACAGGATGAAGACAAACTTGGTTGAGTGGCCAGATCCCATACTTGTAGCACAGAGTTAGGAGTATGCTCTTGAGGTGCATGGATGACAATAACTATAGAACCCACAATGCAGGACAAACATCCCAAAATCCCCATCTTCTGAAGCTTTTCCTTCAACAAGAAGTGGGCCAAAACAGCACTAGCAATATACATTGGATACACGAATCACCACAACAGAAATTCATAATATTTAACCAATCGAGATAACAAATAACACTTTTAAAGCAAGCACAAGTAAGCACCTGACAATAATGCTGAGGGCACCAAGGGGAGTGACCAGAACTGCAGGAGCATAAATGTAAGCCACAAAGTTTGCAATCTCGCCAACAATCACTGTTACAAATTAGTTTGAAGATGCATATGACATGAGTGCCAACACCGCTAATAATAAAGGGAGAGACCGAATAAACTTACTTGTTACCATGCCAGCCCACCAAAGCGGCTCCAGGAGATAAGTATAGCCACCAACTCCTTCAAGGGAACACGCCATAGAATTAAATTCATGATCTTATAGTCAAATTGTAGAATTGAAATGATGACATACCAGCACGAGTGCCGCGGGCAGCAGCTCTCTTAAGGCCCTTCTTCTTCAAGATGAAGCTGGCCCCAATGAAAGCACTGGAAGCCACAGCCAGAACCAAACCCTTGCTGTTGCTGTTCTCCGAAACCCCCATCCTTTCCCCCAAACACAGACTCCTCCAAGCGCCAGCGACAAACTCACCTCTTGTTTCTCATCCTCTTCTCGTCTTGTCCTCCGAAGTTTCCCGTTACCTAGGCCACGACGCCAGATCCTCTGCTACGCGATAATCCCTTCTCACGTCTCCGCTAAGCTAAGTCAAATACCCTAACACAAATATGTTATTCTACTATATCTTGTATACGTTTTTTATTAAAAAAAAAAAAAGAACAAGAAATTAATTCACCGTTTCAGTCCTATATAAACAACACATGATTCATTAAAGGTAATGCAAAACCCCCCTTAACCAATAATCTCAACATTTTTATGGGACAAATAAAATAAAATAAAATTTGAGCCTTGTAACAACTCTTGTCTAGAGAAAGCACCTTTTTAAATGAGTCATTTAGCCAAACACAATCAATAAATTTAAAATCAATCAAATACCCCTAGTTAAAAACAAAAAACATAACAGATTACACCAACTTTATTGATATTATATTTGTTCCTCTCTAATTTTGATATTGGCACTTAATTTGTTTAAGGTTTATATGCTAACCTCCCTTAAAAAGCATATATATATATATATATATATATATATAAATTCACTTTTACCTTTTTGTCACAAAGTACAGCAACTGATCAAAAATTCCCAAACCGGATCAAGATAAAAAGGCACTTGTACCTTTTACCATCCTCAACTAAAACCTGATCAAGTAAGCGCAAAGTGATAATTCTAAGGCATTATGCAATCAGGAGACACAATCATATAACAAATTTTTTTTCTCTTTTTTCGGCCTATAGCAAGTTGGTTCAATTACATGGACCACATATGTACCAAAAATAAATTACATGGATCACGTAGCGTTATACTATGTTGGGTCAGAAAACATGTTGTCTATTCTCCATGCCTTAATATTTGACAAATGACAATTATAGGTTAAATATCAGTGATCTGATACAACTATTTATGTAATGATTCTAACATGCACAAGACAGGTAGAGTTAAGAGTTTATAATAATAAAAAAAAAAGAAAAGATAGGTAGAGTTAATGGAAAGTAGTGAATAAAAAAGAGTTGACAGAAAGTAATTTTGATAAACCGGACTGCGATGTATTTATAATAATATAGCAGAATGCACAAACGAAAGCTAGTATGACAATCCAAACACATCAATGATACAAACGGATAAGAGAATCAGGAAGCGGCGAGTTCAGTTTGGAGCTTGCAAAATCAATTTACAAATCATGAGTTAAAATGCTTAACCAGCAAAATTAAGATTTACAAACCAATAAGCCGCTGCTTTAACGCACGCTATCTATATATACAGCTCTACCAGCAAACATATATAAATATGGGATGAGATGAACATTAAAAAAGAGACTACATGAAATTTAGTCTTATCGCCGTGATGAATTTGCTATTTGAACAAAATTTAAGTGACACTAACGTTGGGTGTCACTTGTGATTTCAATACCAGCGAGCCTGATTATATTTTTTCTACTCGCACTCCAATCAACACTTTTTGGAGCCATAAAGCACTGCTCTTTTATATTATATACACGACATTTTTGTAGTACGTTGATTTATTGAGGATCCCAAATTCCTATTATCAGGGGGTAATCATAACTCAGTCCGGTTCACTAATTGGGATCGGCTTGAAACATTCAGATCGAATTAAACCCAATTTTAATTAAATTCAATTTTAAACAACTGTGATTTTAATTCATATCGAATTTATATTTAGTCATAAGTCATTAAATCATGTCTACTTCTATTATAGTGCATTTATTATTTTTTTTATTTTTGTTTATGTTCCACTAAAATTATAAAAATTTGATTGAAAATGCTAAGATTATAAATTTTAAGTTATTTTATTGTAGTATTTAAAATTAATGAGTATTTAGTTAGAAATTATAATGTTAGTTTATATTTTTTTTAATTTTATTTTTTCATAGATGTTATTTTTTATTTTAAAGTTTAAAATAATTTCAACCCATTTTGACCTGACCTAAATCTTGATTTTAACTCAATTCAAAAATGATAAGGTGTATTGGGTATAAGGCCGTCTTCAAAATTGACACTGTCTAAATCGGATAAAGACCAACGACTCACGCGCCCATGAATATCCCTACCTACCATGGTAAGTTGATAAATTATCTTTTTGAAATTTATATAAAATTAATGTGACGCTACTACACAAATTGAAAAATAATAGAAGTACCAGTCGGGTAAAATACTACTACTAATCTATAATAAAAAAATTATTTAAGGAGGGGACCACCACCCGTAAAGAAAGGTGAAGCAGCACTAGCGGCATGAGGGGGTAGGCACCACATCNGAATAAACAATTCACAGATTTATATTATAGCGTCGTCATATTATAAGCAGAGAAAAAAGAAGAAAATAAAATTACCAGGTAAAATTATAAATTTATTCAAGGTAGCTCATCTCATCAGTTTTATCATCACACGACTCCACTCACTCTTATGAACCATACACTGATTCAACACCACCACCAGTAAGCCAAAAGGAAAGGAAAAAAAGGAAACAATTAAGATGAGACACAGGGTTGCAGATCAGAGCCACCATAAAAAGGCAGAGGTCAACAGCGTCTAGGAGAGTTGACCACAGTCGGCGATTATCACTGGCCTGGAGCACTTGCCAGAGCTGGAGCCGACCCTCTCGATCTCCCTCACCACATTCATGCCCTCCACAATCTGACCGAACACCACGTGCTTCCTGTCAAGCCACTCAGTCTTCTCCGTGCAGATGAAGAACTGAGATCCGTTCGTGCCGGGGCCAGCATTCGCCATCGACAGGATGCCTGGTCCGGTGTGCTTCTTGATGAAGTTTTCGTCGGCAAACTTGGCGCCGTATATGGACTCGCCACCGGTGCCGTTTCCTGCGGTGAAGTCGCCGCCCTGGCACATGAATTTGGGGATGACACGATGGAATGTGGAGCCCTTGTAGTGGAGGGGCTTGCCGCTGCGACCGACTCCTTTCTCGCCGATGCAGAGGGCACGGAAGTTCTCGGCGGTCCTGGGGGTGGTGTCGGCAAAGAGCTCCATAAGGATGCGGCCGGCTGGTTGGCCGCCGATGGTCATGTCGAAGAACACCCTAGGGTTTGGCATTTTCGCAGAGAGATCAAATAAATCAAATTGGGGAAAATCAGTACTGGGTTAGGGTTTTTGACCTAGGGTGAGAAGGATATATAGTAGTCCGCGACCGCTCTATCGGGACACGTGGCGTGATTCTGAAGGATGTAAAGTAACTCTGGTTAAGTTCTGAGTCGACCAGAGTTACTGGGTGCGGATCCAATTCGATGGATATACTTTTCCCACTTTTGTTATGTTTGTGGCCTATTTCCAAAGGCCCAAAGCCTAATCATGCAGAGGTGGGGTGTTGCCTTCTTTTTGTGCTCGGGACCAAACGAACGACGCCGCTTCATGTTTAATTGCACATTTATAAAACCAAGGAAAAAGAATGGATTGCGTTGAGGGGTTTCCTTTCATGATTTGATCTGTGATGTGACGAGATGGAGGGGGGTTACACTATACACATGTCCTGCATGCATGCACCCTAATAAATGTCTACGGATATTAATTTCAAGGGGACCACCTGCCCGGAAAAAGATCAAATGGATGACAGTGTGGTTTTCACCACTACGAGTGAGTGTCCTCAAGTTGATGAGAGAATGAGAAAAGGAGAGGCAACTTTCTACAGCATCAATTCAATTCCTTGATATATATTATTATGGAAAATCTTAGATCAACAATACTTTTAAACACTAAAAAATAAAATTAATGTGTCTCATGTTAATTTTATGAATTATCTTTTTATTGTTGTTCATGTTATTCGCATTCAGATACCCATTTCCTCCTCACAGGTAATCAGTGAAACAGAAACAATTATGTAAAACACGGAACAAAGTGGCTTAAATTGGATATTATTAGAATTAATCAATCAATTGTATTCATAATTCAGACTAACCAGCTTGTTCAATGCTTGAACTAGATGAATCTTCTTATATCCTATATTAGAACACTTCTGACAAACTAACTAAACCTACCTTGAAGGAAAAAAAATAAAGTACTTCTTCGGTACTATTTTTTTTTTTTTGGGTGAATTGAGAATTGCAGGGAGAATAATAATACTAAGTTTAAATTCAATGATTTGGGAAAAGATTCTCATATTGATTTAAATTAGTGCCAAAAGTGACTGAAAGGTTAAACCAATCCTACTATGAACTATATTATATAATAAAAACGGATAATAAAATATGAATAACATATAAAATATAATAATTTTTAATTATATAAGAATTTCACATACTTATTATATTATACAATAATTTTATCTTTTTATTATATTTAATACATTATTCATATATAATTATTACCCACTTGTATTGTTGACGTAGAATTTCTGTCCTACTATGTGTGTGTCTTTATATATATATATATATATGCGAGAGACTTTGAAGATTATTAGGAAGAGTGGCTTTAGCCAAATTTTGTATCTTAACGCATATAGAAGAGAAATCTGGCAGTCAACTAAGGTTTCACACTTTGACTTGCATTGCATGATAGTCTTCTACTATTAACTTTTCGAACTCTGGTTAGCACCACCCATTGGCCGAGTTAAATAAAAAGGTCAATCTCGTTTTCCGGTTTTTGGGCGAAAGTAACATAACATGGAACATTGGCTGCTTTCTTCATCCTTCACTGTCACCATCCGCATGGAGCAGGGCACGAATTTATCTCATACCAACAATCATAGAACGCGCTTAACTTATAAATTATCCCCCACCCACTGTGACCAATAACATCCTTTTCTCATAAAGAAAATTCTGCTTTGAACATGCAGAATCACAAAAAGAATGGTGACAAGAAAAACCACATTTATTTATTTATATTTCAAGAATATCTGGGGGCTACATATCATGTGAAAAATAAGCTCTTTATATTTGGCACTACGAAATTATCGATATTCGAGGTTCGCTTTTGTTGGTACGTGGCAATCGTCAAATGGAATCGAACCCCCTGCTTGCGGCAATTCAGAATAGATACATGGATGCTATCTCATCCGTTTGAAAGAGTTGCCAGGTGCTTCAGAAAAGCATGCATGGCCATCCACTGCTGCACAAAGCATCAATCATTTCCGCTTCATCCTGCAATTTTGAATATTTAATGTGTTTTATTGAGCCGGATTTAAGCTGATTTAGTCTCGGTTTAATATTTTGATTAAGTTTATTAGCTCAATTATGGCCCAAATAATAATGGAATCAAGATTCAATTAGTCCAAGAGTATAAATTATTAATATGATATCGGGTTGGCTGTGATGATCTCCAAAGTCTCATGGAAAATAGGAGTGGGAGGTGGAAATGGCTTCTTGACAATAGCAACCGGTGGTGAAGTGGCTTCTTTCACTTGATTAAAGATCTAATATAAATTAGGCAATATGACTACACATGCATCTATTCTCCAAATTTGATGCTGGAGACTAGATTAGATCTTAGTCATTCTCGTTATTTAATCTTTAATATGTCACTTTGACAGCAGGTCTCAATTGATCAATGGCATGCGAATGACCAAATTATGTTGTCAGCCACAAACAAATTTACAGCAACAAAAATCTGTATGAAATTTACGGTACCAATCAAATTTATTCCCAAAATTTCAAATCCATCAAATTTGTCTCTATAATTAGCAAATATCAATCAATCAAGTTAATATTTTTAATGTCTATTCTATCGACTAATTTAATTGACATTTATTAACTATAGGAACAAATTTGATCGATTTAAAGTTATAATAACAAATTTGATTGATGCTGCAAATTTTAAGAAATGTTTTAATGTTTTATTCGTACCATAGATGAGCGGCTATTAGGAGAAATCTCCGCACTAGCCGTACTCAAGGGTAAATTCGTGAACAAATTATTACGTGCGCAATAACCATGAAACTATCATGATCTAACAAAACTATGCCGGTTCTTTAAGTTGTTTGGTATCCTTACTATCTCAGATCTCTGTTAGTTTTACATATAAAAAGCTCAACTTCGTGCGAAAAATAACAAATGTAAAATTCTTTCGTAAGCTCCAACACAGATAGGTCTTTTCAGCCTAAATTTTAAAACTACTTCCTCGTGCTCTCTTACGCTCTGCAACCTGAGTTACAGGATTCTGCACTCCATGGTAGAGTCTTGCGTGGTTGATCTAGAGAAGAGTTATTTATCTACTTCTTCTTCTTAGATTTGCTTGACTGAGTCTGAGTATATGCAGTTCCCTGGATGTCAAAATGCAGGGCAAGGAAAGCAATATCAGAAAACAAGTAGTGTTGCAGGTTTTATCAAGAACTAGATATACACAATTCTGGCCCAAAGTATGGAAAGAAACAGGACTGACGGTCACCATGGCATCCAATAGAAATAAGGATCACACACGGTAAAGAATATGCACAAACCTGAAGCCATTCATCCATTGAGGCATCTGTAGTCCTAGTCCCAACTTCAACTTTGGGAGCCCTTTTTGTTTTCTAAGCAAATATGCATGTGCAGATGTGAGAATCATCAGAAGAAGGCGACTAGTAGTCATATGATAAACGGCATTCATTATGTTTTTAAAAAAGTCGTACCTTAGATAGGTGCTGTATTTGACCATTAATCCATATCCCAAGGAGGACAAGAAGGGCAGCTCCAAGAGTAACTAGAAAAACAGATTCGATGGTAAGAAAACCACCAGCCTCAACAACTTCAATAGTGCCATTATAGAAAGTGTTTTGGTATGGATGCTGGTCTATCTCATATACAATAGTGCCCACAAGATCAAAATTTCCAGCCTGCGCAGCAGATGAAAATTTCTTAGCATGATGAATATAGAGGAGCTTTATGACATTACTCATTGAGAACTATAAAGCATTAGCCGACCAAATAATAAACATACCTGCAAGAACTTGCTGACAGCAAATATATACTGAAAAGAAGCCTGTGTAGAGGTTGGCACAGACCCATTGTTGAAAACCTGCAAACAGAATAACATTTACATAATTTATGTAAGTAATACAATTTGATGAATGCCTGAATCAGATTAACAACACTAACATAGTAATGTTGTATCACAGATCTCTAACTGACAAGTTCATTCACAAGAAATGGCGAAAGCAACAACTAATTAACCACAGGTTGCTAGAGCCATTGGCTCGTTGCATTGTGTGATCCAACATGGACTTGATAAATATCATCAAATGGTTGTGCGACGCGTCATTTAAACTAACAAGAGAAAGACCCTCATGCTCATTTTTAACACCCTGTTTCTTTGGTAAGTTGTTCTATTTTTACTTTTTCAACCCCTTGAGGATATTTTATACTCACCCCTGGTGCATATTTCCGTTCGCTATAACTTCTTTTTATACTAAAATACTGAACCCAATGTTCTTCTAAACTAAAGCCTAATCTTATATGAAAAACAATAAGCACATCTTTGTAGGTGTACTCTGTTATCTTCCAACTTCTGAAAACCCCAACAAAACAAATGTTTTACTACAGATGAAAAATAAATATTGATAATATTGGTATTAGATTCTTGAGGTGCTTCAGGAACTTATCTGTAATATAGCCATCATATGTCATAGCATAAAATAATAATAATAATAATAATAAAGCAGATGTGTATACTTCCTTGAAAATTATTCAGTAACAATTATTACCTGAGCAGTAAGATTTTGAACAAGAAGTCGATGATCATATGGTAGGTGAACAGTAGCCTTAACTGCAACAACATTCAAGCTCGACTCTCCTGTTTTCAGTCCATACAATGAAGTTAATGAGCAAATGCATGATCGTTTTTATTTTCTTTGTTGTTTTCATGGCCTTCAACTATGGGGAACCTTGACACTGGTAAGAAAATAATGTAACAAAATAGCTATCGTGAAGGAGTGTTGACACAAAAGAAAGACTAAATAGCAGAACAGTGACAGGTAAATACAGTTACCATCATTTTTCACACCGACAAGCAGCTCTGTCTCTTCTCCAGCAGTTACCACTGCATCAAATGTACAACTAAAATTAACTCACAACTACAATGAGACCATATTGTTGCTTGCTACAAAGATAGATCTTTACCTTTCGCACTATTCTTTGGGAATACACATATTGTATCAATCCCTGGGGCAGAAGGGAAGCTCCCATCACCAAAATCTTGAACATCATCCCCAACAATGCCAATATCACTCACTTCTTCAGTGGTCTCCTCAACCTCATCTGAGTCTGACTGACACCTCGCAACTAGCAAGTAGAACAGCCACATTTAGTAATGGTCATGAGCAGAAGGCATCAATCTATGCATATCAAAGCATGTTTAGCAAGCTCTTCATGAGTTATTGACACCCAGTCTCTCAAGAAGAAAGGAAACAAGATGATGAGAGGGGGAAAAAGTGAGAAGCAATCCATTGCAAAATCCATGCACCATTAATTGTAAATTGAAAAAGAAAAAAAAATCAATTAAATATAGCACTGACACTGACTACATTGCATTTAGTCGCCGCAATAACAAACTGCTAAATCTGGAATTCAATTTGCAAGGTCAACTCAAGAGAAAATGACAAGATTATGGCAATTTCCCAAATCACCACAATCTGGTACATGTTAAAAAAAAAAAAAAAATCCCACACAAAAGTAAATTAGCCCCAACTCAACACTAAGCAAGTGAGGGTTCTAGTCTCTAGCATGTACACTTGAGCTGAAATACGCAATCAAAGGAGATCAAATCTACGATCCCACTGAAAATCAAAACAAAAAAGAAAATAAGAAAATAAGAAGTTTAGCAGAAATGAAAGCAGATAGATAATCGCAAGGGGAGTAAAAATTCAAGAATCCAACAGAGCATGCACACAAGCACCAATCATATGCAAAGTAGATATTGGATTACAAGATGCAAAATTAGAATTTAAAAGAAAAAGGAAACGAAGAAACGGAGAGCAATTAGGAGGGAACAGAGAAATGAAAAAGCGGGATGCAGATCGAGAAAACCTTGGAGAAAAGGGGAAGCGAGGAGGAGGAAAGCGAGGGAGAAAATCCAAAGCTTGTTGAGGAACGCCATCAACAAGAGCTCAGCGGGTCTATCTAGGGTTGTGTTGATTTCTTTGGAACTCACCCAACAGAATCGTGTGTATTTCACACACGCAGGTCAAAGAACCAACCAAACTCCTCCTACTACTACAACTCTAAATCCCTTGTCGTATTTGGCGGATAATTGTGACTTTATTTGGTTCCCAATTGATTCTTTAGTGTGCCAATGGCCACCTCTCTCATGCTATGCGGCGGACAATTTTAGTTAAGAGCAAATTCATTTTTATTGCGTCATAAATCACATAGATATAATGGGGAGTGGTTCAAGAAGTCCTTTTGAATTTTATAAGGTAACTCTATAATGTACAAACACAAAATCTCTTATTAAGCTCAATAACTTCATCAACTAACTTATGTATACCGGTATATGACAATTAATTTCGTAAATAGTAATACCTTTTTCTTTTACAATTTGTTAAATAGAGTAAAAACATTTTTCTTGCTTTTAAGAGTACATGAGAATTTAAGTAAAAAAGAAAAAGAGAGTATACACAAATTTAAATATGCTGTACTTTATATTCTTCATTTTATATTTAAAAAAAGAGTAAAAATAGTACAATGGAAAATGTTGTGATTTTTTTGTCATTATTATTGTGTGGCTAATGACGATAAATCCTTTCACCTCAAAAGACCAATGCCAGTACATATCTAATAATCCAGATGGTAGTACCAAAATCGGAAAACTGGCTGTAAAACAACGCAACCAAGCGGCCCAAGAGGAAGATAGTTAAAAGGTGCATGTTACGTTTCTTTTTGGTTAATTGGTTACCATTGGAATTCTATGAAAGTTTGCCTAGACACAAGGTGCACTCAAAGAATATGTGCCAAGCCAAAGTTAGCATCAGAAGCAACGAAGGTACCTAGCTCATCAGCTTTTCATATATAAACCTGAAGGCTGCAGGTGTGTGCTTGTGAGAGAGGGGTCTAATTTGAAATGGAGTGGGTGTACCCCAAGAGAAGGGGTCCGCAATGGACAGGGAAGACCATGGCCTCTGTCTCTGCACCTCCCCTGCATTTGCTCACCATATTTAGCATTGTCGTTACCTTGCTGTGGTTATCCCAGTACAAAGACTACAAGGCTCAGCTGCACAACGCTGCCATCAACTTTCAGTTGTTCCTCTTCTTGTTTCCCCTAATGTTGGTGCTGTTCATGTTTTCGTATTCTATGGTGGGAATTGGAAGCCTCAACTTTCACATCACAGGTAATTCACCCTGGAGAGCGTAGCCTAGCCATTTCATTCACCCGTAGAGGAAACAGTCCTTGTCCATTATTACCACTTTTCACCCTTCCTGGGCTTTTTCTTTTCTTTTCTTTTCTTTTTAGAGTTACATATTAGTCTTGAATTGTATCACTCGAACCCGAATCTTGGCTTGTACAGTCTATACGTTGAAACTGGCTGACGTTATCAAATTGACTAAAGAATAAATTATTTCTTGAGAGGTATTTTTTCTTTTTTTCAATTTCAACAATCACGGGGTGACCACCGGTAATATACTTGAACACCCAAGCGTTATCTCAAAGAACATATTTAGGAAGGTAGAAAATTAGTTTTCTTACCTGGTTGAGTGTATTCCAATATCTACTAATAGTTTTCCTACCTGGTTGAGTGCACTTCAAGAGTATACATTTAGCTGCTTACATAAGGATTAAGGATTAAAGATGGTGGAAATGATAGACTCTTACATGCTCTGGGAGCAAAAGCTTATATTTCTATGATGTAATTAAATGTTTCACGCATCTCAACTAAGTGAACCATAATATTACATCTCAATTTGAAAAAGAAAAGTTTTGATTTTACACTATTTGTTTAAACATCTCAGATAAACATATAATTAATGACGTAAAAGAAATGTTATTTGTACAAATATAATGCGAATGTGAATTTCATCATGCGTGTGAGAAAAATTTCAATGTTCATACTATGCTCTATGCTTGGTGTACAATAACACTAGGACCATAAGTGGTGTGGCGTTAAAAAGGGTACGCTAATGCCAGAGGTAATTCTCTTTTTATTTTTATTTCTTTCCTCAGTTTGCGTTTCTTCTTCCTTCTTTTCAGCAGGATACGGGGCCAAGTTTTGACTACTAGTAAGTTTCTTAAAGCAAGCGACAAATATACGTTTAAGAAATTACTTTTTCTTTGCGATCATTAAGGAAGAAAATATGCATAGAACTCGGAAGCACCTTGAACCCAATTCACATTCATACATACAGCACCTTCTTCTTCTGTTCATCTAGACTAGTATTTACAATAATAATCACAAGGTTTTGCATCTAATCTAAGATTCATAGTTACTCTGTGACTTTCCCTAGTAAGTAATAAACACAAAGCCCACAAAAGTAAAGTAAAACCTATATCTATATATCATAATAGCAAAACAAACCAAACCAAGCCAAGCTGAAACACATAAAACCAAATCAAACAAACCAACTATCAAGAAAGGTAGATTGGTACTGAACCAATATGAGCAAGAGGACGATCAAAGCAGCCACACCCCAAGGTGAGCTTCCCTCGGAATCTGACGAGGTATGGTGGGTCCTCCTGCGCCTTTCCCACGGCGAAGAGCTAAAGAACCAATCTGAATCATCCATTGAAGATAACCAGCGAACTATGAGTATTAGCACCACTGGCGTGGCAAATAGCACCCAACCCAGTTGTTCCTCTGCTGCTTCAACAACCTCCTCGTACGACAAGTACCACGAGGTGCCCAGGAATACGAGGATCACTGCTAAGACTAGCAGAACCGGGTACGGCAGTGGGTTCAGAGTCAAGGCATCCAGAACAGAGGAGCCTCTGTTTCTACCATAGGCCATTGAAATTGAATTTCGATGAAGATGGTTTTTGAGTTAACAGAAATTCAGGACTGAGTGGAAAGGCCTACTTTCTGTTTTACTTAGAGGGTATTTGGCATTTTTCTTTACTTTATTTATAGGAAAAGCAGAAAGATGAGTCACTGATTTGGTGGGTCGCGTGCTTTGTGTGTGTATCTCCTCCACTGTCCCATTTTTTGTGTAACTGATTCAAGAAATGACGGGTGCTTGTTTAATCATGCTAAACAAGGGTGATACCGTGTGTAATTTCTTTATTTGAGATTTGATTAATTAATTGTGTTAGGTTTGGGCTAATATCAATGGCGCTGTTGTTTGCTCATTACGAGGGTTGCCCCGTAAGTAAAGTGTGGACACGTTTCAGTTACCCCTTGAATTAGGGAAACAGAGGCAAAATACTATTAGGCCCTTGTAGTTGTTGCTTAAATAATTTAAAGTAGGGTGTTTGTTAGGTACTCCATTTAATTTAAGAATATTAATACTATGATGGTTACTTGTGGTTAACAATTAGTCATATGTCCTATTAACTCTAATTATTTATTATTTTAAATTAAAAAATAAATCATAACCGTTGTAATATAAATAAATATTTATACACTTATAAACACTAGGATACTAAAGAAATAACCTTAAAAGTATTAACTTCTTAAAGTTTTTAAAGGTTTTTGGATAATTAATTATTTTCATTTTATACTCCTAAACCCAAAAAACAACTCTAAATGCAAAATTCGCATGTATAACCTGACACTAAAAAAAAAATGTTTTAGGGCATGTTGATAGTCTGCCAAAATTGATTATACAAATAACATTCCTCTAACTAGGTAAGAAATGAAGCTTTAGTTGCAATGCAACAATGGTGATTACCGCCAAAGCAGCACTATAGTAATTTGCTTTGGAATGCATGCAAAATGGCATGTCTCTAACGTATTAAGCTTCAAAATGCATCCTCCTCCCTTACTAACTCACTAGTGCTAGTATGTATTTTAAGTTAAGGTTAATACCCACTTCCTGGACTTTACATATGTGTCTTAGTAGGTCATTTAACTTAAAAAAATGACAAGTTATTCTCTGCACTTTATAAACATTGAACTTGTCCATGTTTTAAAAAGAAATAGTTAAATTGTTCAAGAACTACTTAGAGTAATACTATGAATGTTCAATAACTGTTTAAGATAATAAGTTCAATATTTGTAAAGTCAGGAACTAATCTATCATTCTTTTTTTGTTAAAAAAATCAATTAAGACAATGGTATAAAATTTATGACTAAATATGTTATTAGCCCTTTTAAGATATGCTAATTTACTAGTGTAATGGATGCACGTAAAAGCGTATAATCCACTAAAATGCTGATACCGCTTTAGATTGAGTCAGATCAGAGAAAATAATTGAGTTGTTGTGGGGACAAATGGATCACCACTATATATTACTATTAGGTAAATGGTTGTGTCATTTCCTGTTACAAGACCATGCCTTTCCCCCCCTTCTTTTCCTCCTCCTCTTCCTTTTTCGCGCTGTTTATGCTAATAACATAATACAAATTTCCATAAACTTAATCAAAACATTCAAACTTCTTACATTGTACAACGCCACTTCTTCTGAAATGGCTTGCCCATAAACCGTCTTCTGTTGATCCCATGGAACAATTTTGATTTCTGTACATATTAAATGAACCATATGCTCTGCAATCAAAAGAGGGCATCCTGATAATTCGATTCCAACTATAATTGAACTAGCTAGAAGCATCACAATTTACACGAACCCTTTGTTTATTGACGCCGCGGATTCGTCACTTCAAAGGCACTAGCTAGGCAAGTAAGCACGAAAGTTCAGCCTTATAAAAGACATTAATGTACCTGCTTAAAATATGATATAATAAATAATAAGACCTAGCTAGAATAGTAATGGAATTAATTAATAAGGAACAAACTATTGTTTCTGTTGACTGGATCATAAACTAGTAAAATATAACCTTTCTACCGACGGGGGTTGGTCCAAGTGGTAAGCGGCTTGGTATCGCTTAAGCAAGGTCCCGAGTTGGGAGACTCACCCGCCATAGCCAGGTGCGCGACCCGGGTTGACCCGGATTAGTCAAGGCAAAGCCTTAGATACCGGGCAGACAACCTAAAAAAAAATATATAACCTTTCTTTTTAATTGTACACGATCATCATATATAATATTCCTATACAATATTTTATTCAGCATGTATATAATTGGAACTGATCACAGTGCTAGCAGAAACAGTAGTAGGCATGCTTACACCGACAGCAACATGATGATGGTGTTGGCTTCCTCCTTGAACTCCCAATGAGTGACAACAAAAGCAGGGTGAGTGTGGTATTGGTGTCACTAGAGCAGACCAATTCATCTTCTTCTTTTCTTCAACCACCACCACCACCTGCTCACGCGACAACAGCCACGGCCAATATCACAACAACATTGCAAGTATGAGTATCATAAGCCTTGCTGCGTTTGTGACAGTAGTAGTAATAACCCATCAAGGGATGCCTCAGAAATTTGAGATCAAGCACTGTCCATACGCTAGCTATTGGGGATTTTATAGAAGAAGAAATTAAAGGGAGAGCAACAAACAATTCATACCCAACATTAATGCCATTAGTTGCTTTCCCAACTCTATGTACTATCTAGTAGGCAATTACTATATTCCGCAATAATGATTGTGCATAAAGTCAAGATGCGGGGTCAACCTTGGTCTATAACATGTGTATAAGTTGGTCATATTAGCTTTTGGAGTATCTTTTGCTTCGTTTAACAGACTAGAGAGAGGGAGAAAGAAAATGACAAGAATTTGCCATGTATTTTGCTAAGTTTTTAATTATATATTTAATTTATTGAAATCTTAAAAATAAAAATATTGTAATATTTTTTATTTTTCTATTTATCATGAAATACTTAAATAATAAAGATAACTTAGTAAAATTATTCTTTAAATCGTTCTTAATTTTAAATTTGTCAATACTTACGCAATATATAATTTAGATCGGATGAAGTAAAAACAAAATATACACACAAACTAATTTGATCATTAATCAAACAAAAATGGAAGACCCTAGTAATTTGTTTACATTAACCAAAAGATCTCTAAATCACTTTCCTACCTCGTTAATTCATTATTATCTTGGGACTGTTAGACTTGACCTTTTTTTTTTTTTTA
>QANU01013586.1:255477-296925 GCA_003254905.1 Nissolia schottii
GAATACAATAACAGAAGAAATTCGCAAATAGTTGGGAGCTTGCGTGGTCAATGCGAGCACTCCAACAATTCTTGAATAACTAAGCACTACTAACATAAACCTAAAGTGCATAAATAAAAGGAAAAGTGCAGAAAATAAAAGTGGAGGTTGAGTATGAAGTTCTGTCCCTTTAAGTTGTTGAGAGAGGATTTCTATTTATAGAGGATTGGCCCAAAGTAGGTGTAAATCCCGCACTTTCAGCACAACAGTTAGTAAAATTATGATAACTTCGGCTACAGATATCGGATTGAAGTGATTCAAATCTCCAATTAAAGCTAAGAGACAGATCTGCAACTTTGTAGTTGAGGTAAAATCGGGATCCAATCTCCATACTAGCGCAAAATCCATGGCAAATTCAGCACTAAAAATCTCCGACAAAATCTTTGACAAAATCTTTTTGAATTTGAGTTCAATCTTGTATTTGTTGGTCCAAATCTTCTCTTCAAATCTCTTCTTCACAATTTATATCTTATCAAATCTCTTTCAAATCTTCAATGATCCTCTTGACAATTTATTTTCTGCAATTAAAATAGAAATCTAAAAAAGAACAAAAGAAATCTACGTATTAATTTCTAAGATAAAATAATGCTTAAAATTGCATTTTTCTAAATTTCTCACTAAAGAAGATAATGTGCAAAACATATTAATTAAGCATTAAAACCACACATTTTTAGTATGCAATGTTCAATTATAGAATAATAAAATAGGGTACAAACTCCACCTATCACATACTTAGGACAAAATTCCCAGGTAAGAGAAGTGTGTTACAACGGACATCTTAAGTACCAAGTCTTACCTTAGCTAGAACTTGCCCCTTGTTTAGGTCTATGCCTAAATCGAAGTCTTTATTATTAAGTCTTATGTATAATCCTAGCCTAATATCTCTAAGGATAAGGTACCTAGGGCTTAGGTCTCTGTCCTAACATAACATGGCATAAACATATAATATAGTATACTGTAACATGGCATGTCATGGCATAAGTTGGCATACATGACAATTACTTATCATGCATATATCTGACTAACATGTTGTAGCTACCTGAAGCATTTAATAAACCCTAGCATGCAATGACACAACTGATTTGATTGGTGGACTACCGAAGTGGGACCATCGACGCACCGAGACTGTCGCTCACCTGAAAAGTCGCGGAGAGGAGGAACACTGGAACTGGGAGCTCCTAACAGCGTGTCGTTGGCACCTGAAAAGCCAACCAAAACCCCTATAAGGAACCCATACATCAAAACTTTAAACGGGTAGGCCTCGGGGCAGCGATTCTAGCATCGCTACGACATCCTATAGACCATCGTGGGTCACCACCAACACGGCGGCGATGCCAAGGCCTACTACCTTAGGCCATCCTAAAGGAAGAATGGCTACCTAACAAGGGAGAAAGAAGTGAGCAGAACTCTTCTAATAGGGAAGAAGGAGTATGAACTCTGAGCGGGTTAGAATGGGGGAGGAGAGCTCTATATATAAGTGAGGGAGTGACCAAACGAACGGATCGGGCCTTAGAAAATGCACCCAAAGCGAAAAAATGCATAGCTCATTCGCTGTGTGTCTCGCGCTAGTTGTGCATCTGTCTCGCGTGAGACACCTCTTCCAAAATGTCTCATGCGAGACACTTATCCCAAAACGTCTCGCGCGAGATACTGTTAGTGCCTCGCGTGAGGCGGCCCCTGTTTTTGCAAGGGGTGTTATGGTTTATTTCCTCAGCCACCACATCAGCCACGACAAGCCTCGTCTACTACGAATTCGGTATGAGAATTGGACCAAAGAACTGTTTGTTTGAGATATCAATCCACCTCAACCGAGAAATCTTCCCGATATTCTCTGGAAACTTCCCAGTAAAGCGATTCTTGAATAGTCTCAACTTTTAGAGTTTCGGCGAGTCCGCCAAGCTTACCGGAAATTCCCTGACGAAGCTATTCTCGTAGAGGTTGAGGCTCTCGAGCGGCAACCGACACAACTAGTCAGGGATTTCGCTTCCAATCAGTTCATGGACACGTCGGCACACCTTAGCCTCGTGAAGTTGGATATTCCTCAGGGGAACTCGTTGGAGAGCGAGTTGTCGTACAACTCGAGCTAAACCAGGCAGGTCAACTCGGTGAACGAACTCAGTATCGAACCAGTCCAAATCCACGTGGTTCTTGAGGTTACCGAGAGATTCTGGCAAGACGCCGACGAGGTTACAGGGGCTAAGCCAAAGGAACTCGAGATTCGTGAGGTTACCGAGCTCCTGCAGGATCTAACCCGGAGAAAACAGGTTGTAAGAGAGGTTAAGTGTCTTGAGCGTGGTGACGTTGTCGAGGGAAGACGGGATGGTACCTTCTAGAAAGTTGAGGACTAGTGACATGACCTCGAGGCTCTGGAAGGTTTTGAAGGAGTTGGGGATTTGGCTGGAGAAGTTATTGTCGGTGAGGTTGAGGTGACGAAGGTTAGGGGGGAAAGGGAGGGAGTCGGGGAGGGTACTGGTGAGGAGGTTCTAGAAGATGTTGAGGTGGAGGAGGGAGGAGCAGAGCGAGATGTCATGAGGGAGGGACTAGTTGATGGTGTTGTTGTAGAGGATGGGGGAGGTGAGGTGGGGGAGGCGGCAGAGGGAGGAGGAAGGGAAGGGGCTGACGAGTTTGGCGGAGGAGAGGTCGACGGCGGTGACGGTGGAGTTGGTGGCTGGGTTGCGGGAGATGCCCCACTGTCAACAACGCCACCGTTCAATGAATCGACTATGAATGACGCAATCGTCATGAAGGTGACCTCAAACATGGAGGAGCAGCCAGTGGTTGTCGTGGTCGCCGGATGCTGCCATGGAGGAGCAACCGGTGAAGGACCCATCTTCCGCCATTGATGAACATTTTAAACCATAATCCTATTTATTAAACCCTAACCATTTTTTAATAAAATAAAATTATGTTTTATAATTAGTATAATTAAAACAATTATCAATTTTAACTATCACTTAACCATTCTCCATCATATCATCAAATCTCACCCAATTTTTTTTTTTCAAATGCTACATGTGGACTAACCCCATTCTCATGGATGAGAAATTTTTCAGTTTCTCACCATAGAATGGTCCTAATTGTATTAGATGATTCTCTATCCTAAAACAAAAAAATACCTTCAAGCAATCGACCTCCCAAGCTAACAATAAACCCTCCATTGCAACCATAATTAATCTCCCCTCCGACCGATCCAAAATACCTATACCATGATTAGCTTTCCTTGCAACAAAACAACCTTAATGTTTCAAACCCTTGGCCACATCACTAGCATAATCAACATTAACTTTATAAACTTGTAAATAATGCGTGTGTTGTCCATCTAAGAATTTAATAATTAAGTTTCTCACTATACTCTTTAAAATAAAAATAAAAAAATAATATTTTTTGTACTCTTTCATATGTTATTTTTTAAGAGAAAAATGGAAGAGGTGTAAAAAGATTTACAATTCATTATCAAGCCATGATTGAGAGATATTATAATGCATACTTTTTAAAATAACTCATAAATGAGAGATTTTTTACTTAAATACAAATATAATCTTACATCTTTAATACATTAACAATAAAAATAAATTTTATTAACTTTATTTTAGATAACTTATTTATTTATGAGTCTCATTAACTTTTAGGTGTCTCTAAAAATGGCATGATACACTTATATATAGTTTTGTTCCTTCATAAATTTGTACAAATATCATCCATTTTTATCATCTATAAATAAAATGAAATGTTATATTTCTTATAAATCAATCTACAAATTCTCCTGCAGGATATAAAGAATACAAAATAAATTTAAATAATATCTTAAAAGTAATAAAATAATTACTTTATATGCAAGAAGACTTGCAAGTTAATTTTATAAGAAGATATATCGTTTATTTCTTGTAAATAAACTACGAGTTAGTGGCTCACTCAGAGTTAGAGACTCACAGCAACATAACAGTATTGCCTCCCAAGACCCACCAATAAGCCGTCACACTCCATCAGAGATGCCAGACATACCACCAAAATATGAGCCCCTCCGTACAAACCCTCCAGCGTCATGCTTTTTAAATTTTTTTTTTATTTCACCCAATAATAATAGGAGGAGTGTTATTTGGGCAAGTCTCACATTCGTATATGTTATGAGACATACATTGCCAGTGTAATTTTTATGATGCATAAGAAAGAAGAGACTTAATATTTATATTATACTTAATATATAAATAATATTTTTATGATAATATTATTATTAGAATTGTGTTATTTAAATTCATTAATATAAAATAATGTTAAACTCGTGATTTATACATGAAATATGAGTTGCAAGAAGCGTTACATGTTTGCGAATAACATCTCTGTTGTTATATTGTGTTGTGACTCTGTTGATTTTGAACCCAAAAAGCCAACTTATCGTCCTTTCCTTCACAAGCACCACCCTCTTCGCTTCACGTGCTTCTTCTCATTCCCTCTGTCTCTCTCTCTCTCCGACTCTACACTGTTCCCATTTCCCAGAGAAAAAATCTCTCTTTTCTCTCTCGCGCTCTCTTCAGCTTGTGTGGGGTTAGTTTTCTTGATCTAGAATTCTCTCTTTGTTTTATATTGTGCATCATATATATCATGCATATGCATTCCTCTATTATTATGGTTTCCTACAAAATGATCGTGCTTGCATGAATCTGCAACTCTGCCCAAATGCTAATCTTGAAAGCTTTCTGATCCTTATTTTGTGGCTTTGGATTCTTGAAACCATCTCTGCCCCCACCCACGTCAACATGGTTCTGTCACTCTGTAATCTCTTTGAACGATGCTGCGTTTTCAATTTTCTCACCAATTATATTTGGGGTTCCTTGCCTTTCTTTGGTTTTCTTTTTCTCTCGTCATCATCTTCCTTTGTTGTGGTAGGCATGTTGATTTTTCAAAAGCGTTTCTCAGTTTAAGCATTTCGGAGATTTTTATCCAACTTGTTAATTAACAGGTATCCTTCTTCAGAACGAACGTGAAATGAAATTGTATCTTCATTAATTATTCTTTTGTTAGAAGACTTCAAATGAAATTTAGAAACTAATTAACTACTGCTTTAGCTAGGGATATGGATTTGGTACTTAGTTGTAACTATTCTAATAAATTAGCTATCCTAATAAACATAATTCGTCAGATAAAACGAGAATTTTTTAATTTTATATGATCTCTTTTCCTTTTGGTTGTATGGTACTATAGCTTGCTGAAAAGTAATTCTCTGACTAAACTCAACAAATTTGATAGAATGAATGATGGATGATGAGTTTCAAAATATCTGCTTTGGGGCTTCATAGTGTTACAAAACCTGGAATTTAGCAGTTCATTGAATTCATGTCATAAACTTTTATGATAACGTATGTGCAGGATTTTGAGCAGTAGGATAGTCAGTGTTAAGATTCAGAAGATGTCTTCCTTTCCGGTGGACTGGTCGTCTCATCAGAATGGAAGTTCAAAAAGTCCAGATGCACTTTGTACAGTGGCAGAAGTTGAGGAATTTGATTTCTCAAAAGCATTATTAGAAAGGCCAAGGAGTTTGAATATAGAGAGGCAGAGGTCATGCGATGAAAGATCAATGAGTGAACTATCCATAGGGTTTTCTCCACGCCAATTGTCCACAAAAGCTGACAACTCTTCTCGCCAGGTAGACCAGTTTGAGAGTGTACTTTCTCCTCTGCCAAAGTTAGGCACCCCAAGGTCACTGCCATCGGATCCACATCCAATTACCTCAGAAGGATGGGAAGCTCTGAGGCGTGCCTTGGTATATTTTCGCGGTCAGCCGGTTGGGACAATTGCTGCCTTAGATAACTCTGATGAGAAACTAAATTATGATCAGGTAAAACGCCCTTGTCATATTATAATTCATAAATGTATTGGTTCTTCTGTTTTTTATGTCACTTTTCTATGTTAGGAGGGGAGACTTTTGCATCACACCCCTGAATTTTGGTTACACTTTATAAGGTTTTGTTTTTGTTTTTTTTGTGGATTTATACTTCTAGTTCTAGTTATATCATATTCAGGTGCACCAGCCAGAATATAGATCAAAAGATGGCAATTCCCCCCTCTACACATCCTTCCTTTTCGTCTTTTTTACTTCCTTTCTAATGCTGGATTAGTGGATTTGATTATTATATGCTTTTCTAACCATTTTGGGTCACTGTGAATGTTTAATCTGTTGTATTGTATTTGTGCATATATAGGTCTTTATAAGGGACTTCGTCCCAAGTGCTTTGGCCTTTCTTATGCACGGGGAACCAGACATTGTCAAAAACTTTATCCTAAAGACCCTGCGCCTTCAATCATGGGAGAAGAAGATTGATCGGTTCCAGCTAGCAGAAGGGGTAATGCCAGCTAGTTTTAAAGTGTTCCATGATCCTGTCAGGAACCATGAAACACTGATAGCGGATTTTGGGGAGAGTGCAATAGGCAGGGTGGCTCCTGTTGATTCTGGATTTTGGTGGATTATATTGCTTCGTGCATACACGAAGGCGACAGGAGACTCTTCCTTGGCTGAACGTCCTGAATGTCAAAAGGGTATGCGTTTGATTCTGAGTTTATGCCTTTCAGAGGGGTTTGACACATTTCCAACTCTGCTTTGTGCTGATGGATGCTGTATGATTGATCGTAGAATGGTGAGTTTGTCAACTTTATGATACTCTCACATTTACACTTTTTAAAAAACAAAAACTATAGGCATTAATGACATGACAAGATGATCTAAGTTTTCCAGCTCTCTATGTTTATATTGTTAAGACTTTAATCCAACTCAAAGAATCAAGAAATTATCCGCTTTTGTTCTGGAACCAGCTGAATCAAAAGTGAATAGAATAATTTATGTATTCGGTTTTGTGCTGCAACTCTTATTCCTAGTGGTCCTGTGGTTGGTTTCTTCATTGCTTACTTTGCATTCTTTTTTTTGCTATGATTTCAGGGTGTTTATGGGTATCCCATTGAAATTCAAGCACTCTTCTTCATGGCTTTAAGATGTGCCTTGCAATTGCTTAAGCAAGATGCTGAAGGGAAAGAATTTATGGAAAGAATTGTCAAACGCTTGCATGCCTTGAGCTATCATTTGAGAAGCTACTTTTGGTTGGATTTGAAGCAGCTTAATGATGTATATCGCTTCAAAACAGAAGAGTACTCTCATACTGCACTCAACAAGTTTAATGTGATTCCTGATTCTCTGCCGGATTGGGTTTTTGATTTTGTGCCTCATCATGGTGGATACTTCATTGGGAATGTTAGTCCTGCTAGGATGGATTTCCGCTGGTTTTGCCTTGGCAATTGCATTGCAATACTGTCCTGCTTGGCAACTCCTGAGCAATCCGTTGCAATCATGGATCTCATAGAATCGCGATGGCAGGAATTGATTGGGGAGATGCCTGTCAAAGTTTGTTATCCAGCCCTTGAAAGCCATGAATGGAGGATCATGACAGGATGTGACCCTAAGAATACTAGATGGAGTTACCACAATGGGGGATCCTGGCCAGGTACTCTTCTTCCCTTTTGCTTGCATGACTAGGCTACTACAATTCTGAGTTTCAAAGCAGCATACCAAACTGCATTATAATTCTAAAATGATTGTTATATGTGAAATACATTTTGGATATTTTGTGGTTGCAGTTCTTTTGTGGCTTCTCTCTGCGGCCTCCATTAAGACTGGACGACCGCAAATTGCAAGGCGTGCCCTTGACATTGCTGAGTCTAGATTGCTGAAGGACCATTGGCCAGAATACTATGATGGAACACTCGGCCGATACATTGGGAAACAGGCCCGGAAATGCCAGACCTGGTCTATTGCTGGTTACTTGGTGGCCAGGATGATGCTAGATGACCCATCTCATCTTGGTATTATATCATTGGAAGAAGACAAACATTTAAAGCCTTTAATCAAGAGATCAACTTCATGGACATTGTGAGTTATTGTCTTTGTTGATCAATTTTAACATGGCGAGATAGAAAGTTAAATGTGGAGGATATTGGAACGGAAGAACATGGTCAACAGCCGACAGTGGAATGAAGCTTCCTTAGTCTCTATTTCATGTGTCTAGTGATTCCTTTTGTGGAATGAGTGTTGTCTAATCTGCAGAAATGCATGGATTCTTGACGACTAATTAGTTTTATGCCCAAGTTGAGGTTATGGGAGAATGCACATTCTTTTTTTTACTTTGGTGTAACTGCCTGAAATTTTGGTGTACCATATATGCATTGAGGCGCAGATGACAATTTAAATTGAGATTACAATGTGGACATGGAACGTATTTTCTTGATATTTGACTTTGTTGCATTACAAAATGTGATAAAATTAGATGGATAATCATTCATTTCTCAATCTATTATTTTTTTTGTTTTTATATTAACGAGCATAAATGGTCATTTATTCTTTTATTTAGTTATTTATTTTTATAGAAATAACTGAAAAGGCTCAGCCTAAACGTCCAACAACATAGAGTTATGTTTTTAGTTTTTATAGATATATTCTGTAGACTGTAGATAATTGCAATATAGTTTATGAAGTGGCAAGATGAGGAAGAGTGTTTACAGATAAATTGAAAGGCTCAACGTGTCCGTGGCGCTGTTTTGTTGTACTCACTGATGTTGGTAAACTCAATATGCTTTCATTCTGTCTCTAATCTCATCTGTTTTTCCGTCATTTTAAAACATCTAAACATAAAAAAGGATCACGTTTAATTACTTAATTATTTTTTTAAACTACTATTAGACATTTAATTACTTAATTATGTTTATTGATGTTTTAATATTTTATAAAAAAATTAATTCTAATATATTCTTAGTTTAAAATATTTTGCAATAACAACTAATTATATCTTATATTTTATATGATTTTTTAAGTAATTATGACAAGATTCATGCATTTTTAATCTTTTGAGTGAAAAAAAAAAATCTTACATAAAAATTACAGTAAATTTGTATTTTGAGATCTCACCTTAATTTATTTTTTTTTATTATAAGTATCTCACATAGATTAAATTTTTATATTTATATATATATATATATTATTGTTTTCTTAAATATATTTAACTATATATACAAAAAGATAGGGAAATAAATTATTTAAAAATACATAGATTTGTTTTTGTTTCTGTGAAGATTTAAAAAGCTAGATTTGACTTTTTGTATTGTGAATCGATACTCTAATTTTGCTTTAATGATCTAAAATTAAACACTACAAAAATATTTTAATAAATGCATAAAAAAGAATATGAATTCACAAAATTAACTTCATATAAAAAAATAAATTTGTATTTTTAATATAATTATTAATTTCTTTATCTTAATTCTATTAATAAATATTTTATTATAAATAGAGCATAAATAAAAAAATAATTATATCTAAATATTATAAATAATCAAATATTTTAAAATAAAAAATAAACAATCAAAACGTAACAAAGAGTACATAGAATATAATTAGTTAATTTAATGTTAAGCTGGCTGTTAGGGTGAGGGTGGGTTGCATTGCAGTGGGTGATTCTCCAAATTCCGTTCCGCCCTAATTCACAAATTCCCTTTCATCTCTCCACAAATTCTCTCTCTTTCTTTGGCTCTTTCTCTCTTTGTGCATTGTGTTTGGCAACATATTCATTCGTTCATTCATAATTTGATTGGTGATGAGGCCTCAGAGAAAGTCAATCCACGCCGTGGCGACATGGGTGCGGCGACAACCTCCAAAGGTGAAGGCTTTTCTTGCCGTCGTTTCCGGCATGGCGGCCCTCGTGCTCCTCCGCTTCATTGTTCACGATCACGACAACCTCTTCGTCGCAGCTGAGGCTGTCCACTCCATTGGAATCTCCGTTCTCATCTACAAGCTCATGAAAGAGAAGACTTGTGCCGGTGGGTCTATTCAATTCAGTTCCCCAATCGAATTCATCTTTTTCTTTTCTTGGAATATCTATATGCATACAGCGCCCCCCCCCCCGCCCCCTCCTTTTATTGTTGGGATGCTGAGAAAACACGGGCAACGAAAAAAAGTCAATTTTTTGGAATTGTGATGTTTGTACTATCTCTTCGTGATTGTGCCAGGATTCTTATTTTTGTCTTCATTCGGGCGAGTTATTCTGTGTGCACAATATGCAGAGATTATGTTTTTCTTTCATTCCATATTGATTTTATTTTTTTCCTTTCAAATTTTGGTATAATCCGGCTACAATTTCCTGAAAAAGTATTTGAATTGGGTAGAAAACTAGAGATTGTTGCTTAATCTGTGCCTTGTTGAAATAAAAACACACTTTTTTTTTGGTTTATTTTGCTAGTGGTTATTTACCTTACGGTGCTCTGTCTTGTTGATATCATGGCTTTTGGGTGGGGGAAATGTTACTAAGTTTCTGTGTTATTTTCACCTTTCTGACTAGATTACTAGTCAATTCTCATCTTTTCTGTCACAGCTTTCATGCCTTATACCATACCCCTTTGTGATGTACAGGACTATCGCTCAAATCCCAGGAATTGACGGCTATGTTTTTAGCTGTTAGGCTGTACTGCAGTTTTGTTATGGAATATGATATTCATACCCTACTTGATTTGGCTACTTTGGGAACAACACTGTGGGTTATATACATGATCCGTTTTAACTTGAAGTCTAGTTACATGGAGGAGAAGGACAACTTTGCAATATACTATGTGGTACGCTCCTCCTATCCTTTCGTTTTAAAAGTGGTAGAAGATCCTTTTTTGTTGTTTTTCTTTTTCCAAAGCAAACTGATATTGTATTAAGGTTTAAGGCTGCTTGATGGAAACTGATCAGCAAGTCACAAAGCAACAGCCTAATCTTGTGCCAAGAAAGAAGCTTCTTCATTACTAACATGATAGCAAAATCTCATGCAAAGTAGGCCTGTACTATTGCTGGTCATGCTTCTGAGAACTTTAAACTCATCCTCTGCCCCCATACTAGACTAGAGTGGGGGTTGGGGTGTGCCATGTACCCAATTTACTATGATGTTCTTGTTGAAATAGAACCAAGCAGCATGGCATCTTATAGAAACAACTTTACATCATAATATCATATTTGAATGTGTCGTTCTTTTACTTTATTTTGTAGGATTTTAGTTTGTACCTCTTCTAAATAAATTTGTATTGTCGCTTATTAATAGTTACTTGTGCAATTGTCAAAAAAAAAAAAGTTACTTGTGCATTTTCCAATTCTATTTTTGAAATTGAATGCAGGTGGTGCCCTGTGCTGTGTTGGCCTTGTTTATTCATCCGTCAACTTCTCATCATTTATTGAACAGAATTTTCTGGGCATTCTGTGTGTATCTGGAAGCTGTATCAGTCCTACCCCAACTGAGGGTGATGCAGAACACCAAAGTATAATTTCTTAATTTAAGAATTCCCGTATTACATATGGGATCTAATTGAGTATTGATTATACTCCTTTTTCTTGTTAACTCATTGGATTTGAAACTTTCAGATTGTTGAGCCATTCACTGCTCATTATGTATTTGCACTGGGTGTTGCAAGATTTCTCAGCTGTGCACATTGGGTTCTTCAGGTATGATCTGTTCATCCAAACTTGTAATTGCATTAGTCAAGCTCTTTGATTCATTTGATAATTTGGTCATCTCTTGTTTGTTGGCTTGTGCTGGTGTTTGGTATCACAAAGAAGACAATTTTTTTGTAGTGGTTAGTTGGTTGATCAAATAGTGAAATGTGAACATAATTTTAACTTAGTTTTCAATGGTATAATTAATCATCTTTTCTCTATGTATTTTCCTTCTCAATGTCTGTGGGTTATAGCTTTGCTTATCTTGGCATGTTTCTTTAGTGGCATAACTTATTGGGTATGCAAATTTCTGGTCTCCTACTAAGCTACCATTTATTGCAACAGGTGTTAGATAGTCGTGGACATTTGTTGGTTGCCTTGGGGTATGGTTTATGGCCATCAATGGTTCTTATCTCAGAAATTGTCCAGACTTTTATCTTAGCTGATTTCTGTTATTATTATGTCAAAAGGTTAGTTGAGTGCATCTTATTGTTCCTTCCCCTCTGCCCCCCTTTTCTTTTGTCAAGAACTTACTAGCGCGAAACTCTTCCTTATGATATTTAATTTGTTGCAGTGTTTTCGGGGGACAGCTTGTTCTCCGCCTTCCCTCTGGAGTGGTGTAATCGACGATGATTCGCTTCAGTTCATGCTTGCATTTATCAAGCAATACAATCGGCAATCCTCGCTGGAGTCCATTTTGTGTTGACAAAGTTTGGCTCCTTGGAAGAAGCTGGTTCTTTGTAAAGTTGGGGGGGATGAAGGAAAATTAGATATCTATGTTTAAGGTACATTATTTGTAGTTGGGAATGGTTTACACATAATGTCTCGATTCGCTTTGGCTCTTGGAACTATTTTCCACGTGCTCATTCTCAAGATCTAATTATAATTGAAAATCTTAATGTTAAACAATGTGAATTCACATCCGCGCTAATCTACAGAAACAGTTGCATTAAGGGTCCTGATTCATTTTGGCTCATTCAACGACCATATATGTAACATGTACAGCTGGTGTGCATATTATTAAATCAATCCTGATCCGTGGTTGCAATTGGGTCTAGATTATGCAAGTATTTCTCTATCCAAGTTTAGTTCTGAAAGAAGCAACTTAAATTAATTTAAAAGCGACACCACACAAGTATAGGCCTCTATATAATTTTAGTAGATATTACTAAAATTAATAAAGCGGGTTGAGACGGAATTAATGTTATTAAGCTTCAAGCTCAAGATTGCCTAAGTTCAATAATGTAATACGGCGGCAGGCTGCTTCTTTGGAGAACTCAGTTGAATCACCGGAATGATGGGTTCTTTTGACAACAACTGAAATTGAGTTAGGGACCAGAGCTCATCTTGAGACCTCGTTAGCTTGTCGGTTCTTTCATCAATTTTCTTCTCAATGCATTTGGAAGAAAAGCTGGGTTGATTTTCAGTACTAGTTCCTTCAAATTAAAAGACGCAATTCTTTTTATTTTCGTGTGCTACTCCAAAGTCATGTCTTGCAATCTATGGCAATTAGTTCCCAAACAAAATTCCAGCAACTATCAACCGAGACAGTTCTATGATCAAAATCAAAGTTGCTCAACATCGATCATTCCATTATCATGCAAAAACACCTCAGAGACAGTAATCAACCATAGTTCTTTATGAAGTTTAATCAAGGACGTAACTGCACACGTTTACAAACAAATGCCACAACCTTAGCTAGTTAACTAATACATCCTGCTGCAAGGCAGGAGGAGGACAGAAGAGAGGGCTGCAATATCCTTCCATCTCAATTTATGAGTTTCTATTTTTGTTTAAATCACACACTACCAAACAATAATGGTATTGCACAATCAGAATCCAACGTACAACACTATATATCACCAAAAAAAAGATATCAAATGGTGAAACTAGGTTGTCAGAGTTCAGAGATGGACTTCCCATTAATATAACTAATAACTTGTTCAACAGCTACATCAAGTGCAGCAGTTACAGCTGCCAAATTCTGCAGGAATTCTTCTGCAGTTGGTTTGTCACCATCAACGATATCAGTCACAGCTTTTATAAAAATTGCAGGAACTTTCAGAAGCTCGGCAACATAAGCAACAGCTGCTCCCTGGGGAAGAATTTTAAACTAGGAGTTAATCCTTGATTCATCAAAACAAAGATATGAACAACTACTAATAACTTAAGCCTATGCAATTAAAGAGCTCGGGCTGAGGAGAGGTTTTGGTGGCATCCCCAGTAGACGAGCAACAAGATAGGTTACCTCCATATCTTTAACTGTAGCATCATTTGCAATGATTGATGATTCATCTTGCTCTGTCATATCTAAAGAGTCACCCGTAGACAACTTAGCAACCTGAAATATGCACACCTATTGTTGAAGGTTCAAGTTTTACAGGATTGATTTATAGTGTGTAAGAATTGGATGTCGACAACATGATAAAGAAAATTAAAATATATATTGTTCCTAAGTAGGACCCATATCTTGTATGTAAATAAACTATGATATCCACTACCTTTGAGCCCAATCACAATAAGAAGTGATTTCAACAAAATTTTAACCTCTTAATACGCCAAAGGTAGTATAAGAAAATTATATTCCATTAAATTCACCCAGTAAGTATGGGTCCAAACAATGCCAGGATCTAATTGCCTCACCTCAAAGGTTCACACATCAAGGTAACATAATAAGCAACAACGGCAAGAAATGCATGCAACTATTGACCTGTCAAAAGTAACAGCCAACACATATTGTATCTTAAGAATATTCCTACTTCATCATAAACTGCCTTTCTTTTCTATTTCATTCATGATTTATTAAAAATGACTTGGATTCAAATGGCCCCACAAAAGACTTGATTTTTGATGGAACACAATGGTGTCATCTTATTGATGTGGCCAACCAGGCATTTGTTCTTGTATAATTTGTTATTACATGTGTGTATGGGTAGCTGACGAGTAATTTACTAGAAATGAATTAAGCATTTAGTACTCTTCGTCACAGCAACTTCTTTCTTTGGTAAGAGTTATTTATCGAAACCAGATCGATTGAAAAACTAGGCTCTACATACAGTATATGCACATTATGATATGCCTGCTTCAAATTTAATCCTCGAAGTCAACATATGCATATGTAAAATGTCAGTAAGAAAACTATTCCCAAATGAAGAAAATATCCTAGCCGAAGTGTCAAACTAAGACAATATAAAGTATTTCATAACAAAATTTATGGTAGAAGGCACAAACTTCTCAAACTGCCTGGGCATTCCATCAACCCAGTTAGAAATTGCTGCAATTCAGTTTTAAATAAGACTAACTTCCAGAGTTTTTTCTTAATACCTTTTTCACCAAGGACATCCAGAGAAGCAAGAAATAACAAATTTTGAAATGTTATTAACACTGAATACATAATTTAGCAGATAGAACTCACGTTTAGATTAAGTTCCTTTACAAGATTGGGTGTTTCAAAGGCTTTACGTGAACCAACTCCATACAGATCAAAAACCTGCAAAAGAAAATATATATGGATGTTAAGAGAAAAACTTATACCTTAATACATCGCAAGAAGATTTTTGTATGTAACTTATACTTTTTAATAGAAAAAAAGATGCAGCTGAGGCAGAACAACCACTCTGAAGTCTGAAATTTTTTGGGCCATTGTATATCATCTCAGTTCATCAAGACACAGCATTCATCTTATAGATGAAAGATCTCAAACTACATTAATAGTTTAAAATTCACAATTATCAAACTAAAAATTCTTAAAATCTGTCACAGTAACTCCCAATGCCAAGTGTCTTCAATAGCTTCCAAACTGGGACAACTCAAGATTTAAATGAAAAATAGATATCATTTAATCAGCAAGATTTATTTTCCAACACAACTTACATACTTTTAGTATATATTATTATTAATTAAAGACTGTACATATATTGTCAACCTTACTCTTACGCTCTCGATTCTCTCCGAAGGAGCGAATAAAACGTGATCTGGTATGTCTTGTCGTTCTCTTTCTTAGGTAAAAGAATAATATTACTGGACAGAGGAGATACATGAAAAGGGGAGGATAAAGTATCCTACATAGAATACAAAAGGCAAATCAGGCAAGAGTTACTGAACGGAACAATGTAATACTTACAGGTATGGGTATTCTTCTGTCATGGAAAGCACAATCTGATATAATGAAAATATCACCAATGCTAGCTCCTTTTGCCTGAAAACGTCCAGGATGAACACCACTTAGAAAAATATGATCATATATATGTGAATGCTTATATATCTGCATCAGAATATTGTCAGCTACGAATGTAACCATTGTATGATTTTAATTTACCATAAAGAGTTACTATTTGATACATGTACAGCAATGGGCGACAAGTACAGCAACTTCGCACGCATGTTAAACATAATTTTATGATAAAAAAATCAAAATAATGTCGTCAATACTCTTAAAGACTTAAAGCTAGTTATACATGTCAGTTCAAGCCATTTGATAGTTTAAAAACAATTTATACATAAATTCAAAATCAATGGTCATGATTAATTACAAATACTGCTATTAAATTAATTGGTTTTAATCACTATGTTCAAAGCTTAATTGCAAAAATTTTTTTTTTTTAAGAAGCAAATGCACAAAAACTATATTTAACGTTGCATTAGATCTACCATCAATAATCAAAAAATGAACAGAGAAATAAACACTCCATAGCAGAAAGGACAAAACCTGGCTAAATTAAATTAGGAAGAGACCAAGGAATAAAACAATAAAAAAAAAAATCTGGAATACAAAACCAGAAACCAGCAACGATAACAATGCTACTACGAAAGAGTGAGGAAGAGTAGAAAGTGCCTACCTTGAAACCACCAGCAGTGCCTGCATTTATGATCAAGTCTGGCTGTAATGCTTGAATAGCAGCATATGTTACAAGACAAGAGGATATTGTGCCTACACTATCCACCCCTGAAAGAAAGGGGACAGGACTCATCAAATGAAAATTCACAATCAAAATTGCCACTTACTTTCTTTTGTTCCTTACGGATGTGTGGTGTGGGCATGTTAGGTAGCTATGCTAACAGAAATGCATGCTACTACACTTGCCCATACAACACAATCTGGAAATAAAGAAAGTCTATGAATGATAAAAACCGTCACAAATATTGTTGGGATTGAATCGGATCAGCAGTGCTCCATTTTTTTTAATATTTGGTGAAAATGATCTTGATTCGGTTAGCAAACTATTAACCATTTCCATCTTATCACATTTTTTTTCCACAAAATCAATACATCACACCCTAATTAAGAATGTTGATACAGTGTTCTTGAGAAGAATCAAAAGGTAACTGACCTTGTTGGATGATATAAACTTAACAAGTCAAATTTGACTTACTAGTTCTTGCTTAGTACAAAATAAACTGAAAAGAAAGAACAGACATCCTTACCCAAAGCTGGATCTTTTCCAGGCCAAATCAAGCTTATATTGAGATCTTTGTATTTCCCATGATAACGGACCCAAGGAACCCCTTCTGGAAACCTGGACCATTGGGCATAGACACATCCATAAATACAAAAAAATAAAAATAAAAAAAAGTATAGGTCAATTTTACTTCAACCCAAAATAACATCGGCAAATGTTTTATTTTATGTTTATCCACAACAATAAAAAAGTCTAGCTTAAGCAAGCAATCAATCACAGTGAGGGCTCCACTGATCCTAAACCCTAAACCAAAAAAGAAAGTGTTGAATAATTATAAGAGACGATCAACGCAGAGAGAGAGAGAGAGAGAGAGAGAGACGCACGGAGAGTGAGGGTCCTCGGTCAGCTGGAACTTATTCACAACGGGAAGTGCCTCCGTCTGCATAGCTGTTTTTCCAAAGTAATGTTTACAGAAACATACACGCACAAAATTAAACGCAGACAACATTAGTAAGGTACCGATGATGATGACGATGTTGGAAATGGGTCGGTTGTGGTTGTGAGGTTGCTGGGCTTTTGCTTCCTGTGAAGCGGGAGCGTCTGATTTATCGTCACGAGCAGCCATAGCAATGAGTGACTGGAGATTCTATGCCTTCTTACTTTGCTGCTTCTATCAGCCACCAGCAGCAGAAGAAATTAACAAAATTCTACTACTTTTTAATTTAATTTATTTATGCCTTTATTATGATTAGGGAATGACGCTTTGGATAGGAAAGGAAAAAAATGACTAAGACGTGGAAAAGTCTCCCTCTCCCCGCATTTCTCCACGGTCTACGGTCACCGCTTTATATATGATGCATCCTTAATGCTTTCAACCTGAACATGGTTTATGACAAAATGCTTGTCTTATTTTTTTTTCTCTCTCTTTCAATACGGGGCCTAAGCCCAAGAGGAAATTAAATGTTTACATGTTGGGTGTTGGGTTTCGACCAAACATAAAAGTTGGGCCTTGGGTTTCTCTATATACCCATGAAATGGATTCTCTTAATTAACTCTTTTGTTGTACAAGGTCAAATATGATTTTGTTTTTTTTATCATTAATTGAAGATGTTGCTTGTGTTATGTATAAATCTTTTATTATTAATTAATAGTAAAAAATCACATTTGACCTTACATAACCTAAAACTCATTTAAGAGAATATACTTCCATATATGCAAGATACTATAGGAATATATAGGAGACCTTGAGAAATACTTGCATGTTCAAGCACAATTAATACATGTTTTATAAACATTATTTACAATTGATTTAGTATATTTTTCAAACTCTTTTAAGTTAAATTAATAGTTAATAATGTTCATTAAATACATATTAAATATGCTTCATTAGCATGCAAGTATTTTTTTTGAAAAACCCTTAAAAAATGGCAACCCATGTTTGAAGACCATACTTAACTACTTTACCCGCACAATGCACATGTATTTGCATAAACCTAAACCTGAAACACCCCATGGTATACATGGCTTATTTCTACCGTCCAATCATTAGCTGCAATCACTATTAGGAATGCAATAAAATTATGACTCAAAACTAACTATGAAACAAATAAAGATGTTACTAAAAAATATCATATACGTCATATACGTTGAAGCCGAATTACATTTGTTCTTTTACTCCTTCGGTCATATTTTTGCTAACTAGGCAAGTTCGAGGACCAGTACCACTTTATTGTGCGCGCGAGTTTTGGGGGAGGGGAAGAGGCTATAGAATATAAACGCATTTACTTGAATTTTGAATTGCTCTAAACCCAATTACCTTATTACCAAACACCTCACAATGAATTTGCATTTTTTTTCACATCGAAAGGGAAGTAACTCTCCTACCAACACATACCATTTACAGTATTCAATCAATGTGTATCACAAGAGAACAAAATTAATCCCTCATATGATTGAGGAAGATGCTAGACACTATGGTAAAAAGAAAAGGCTTCTTTGGGCAAGAAACAAAGAGATCGATAATAAACAAAAATTGAAACCAAAGTGATTAGGTCTCAAATTGGAGCCACCATGTCCATTTGGTAGCATAGGGAATATGTCAGGTAAAGACATTTCACAATTGTCGCCGTTGAAATATATCCTTCTCGGAAATACCCATATGTTACTTAATGTAAACGAATTTAGATCTTTCTCCAATAGTATTTTCGTTGTCACGAATCCTAGTTGATCCTTATCCGAATGCATTCACTGTTGTAATAATCTATCCTCCAAAATAGAGAAACTCCATCTGCATAAAAATAAAATTACATGTAATTGTATATCACGAAAAGTTCGACTCAAATTAAATCTATTTTCCTCTTTTGTTACCTTTATATAATTAAGCGTGTAGTTTTGGATATGATGTTAATAGAAAACGAAAAAGGGACGAAGATATATGATTATTCAAATCAAAGTTCCATATATATCTCGCATTGACAAATGATAAGGTTGAAAGTCAAGTATTATTGGTTAGTAACTCATTTGCATTCAGTCTGTGCACATGCATGACGAACATAAAATCTTTGCTACTACATGATTGCCATGTATTCACGCCCTTGTTCGTCGTTCTGACACTATGTATATTGCCCCATACATGCATATGTTGCACTTTTCGATGTTGATTCTCTTGGAACTTGGCAGAGCACATATATTCTAATGTTCCAAATAGCCATTTTTCAATTCTAATATGATTGAACATGGAGTAATATTATAAACTACTCCTACTCCTGCTCCTATCATGTTAATTAGATCGAGAGTTAATTCATAGGTAATCGGCTGTCAATATTTATTGATTTTTTAAACCTTTTAAATGAATCCAACCACTTACACCAGCAACTCCTATTGGATTGATCTTGATTACTTTGAAATTCATACTGAAACAATATGAAATTAAAGAAGAGCAAGACATATAACATAACGTACGGTCCGTGTGGTTACTTGATGCATTTAACATAAGGAACAGTAACACTGCTGTTTCTAAGCTTTTGAACCTCTTAAAATTTGGTTCAAGAAGATATTTTTGGGTGAGGGCAAGTATAATAATATTTTAAAAAATGATATTTGTGTATCAAAAAATAAGAGACACCATACACATTTGAAAAAAGTGAGAGAAAGAGAGAAAATATTCTATGTATGACTAAAAATAATGTGTATGACCTGTAACAAAAATGTGCTTCATGTTATGGCAGTTTTAATTAGGCATGCTCACGAACATGCACATGGATAGAGGGATTTTGGTTTTCAGTGTACGGGCGGGCACTCTGTTTTCTAGACTATGCTGGGGCGGTTTTGTTGGAGTGGGCAACTATATATATGTATCATGGTTTCAGTGTAAGTGAAGAGTGAGTGAAGTGGGGGTGGGGGGGTTGGGGGGCACCGAGTCAGTCATGTGGGTGTTATGTGAATGAGTTTGATGAAGTGGGCCCCGCTGACTCTTGGAGGGAGTCGCCCTATCTCTCATCCTTTCTGGACATGTATGGCTTCCCATTCTCTCAATAATGATCTTAACAACACACGCTATAAATACAAAAATGGCCATCCAAAAATCATTATTGCATTTGAGCAAGTACACAATTCAATGGGTATTTGGCTCCCATTTTTGGCTCTCCATCACGCAAGCAAGATGTTCAAGTCCCAGCAGCACCATCTCCAGAGACAGAGTAGTACTAGTGGTAGAAACCAATCGAATGTTCCAAAGGGACACATAGCGGTGTATTTTGGAGAGGTCCATAAGAAGCGGTTTGTGGTACCAATATCATATTTGAACCATCTTTTATTTATTGATTTGCTCAACAGAGCTGAGGAAGAGTTTGTATTCAATCATCCAATGGGTGGTCTCACTATTCCTTGCAAAGAAGAGGCTTTCATCAATCTTACCTCTAAAATGCGTGCCTCTGCCTAATGAGAAGCGTTACATCATTCCTAGTAGGCTATAGTTTATGTCTTTTTCCCCCCTTCATTTTTGGTGCACATCATTTGAGTTTTCCCCCCGCTAACTTCTGATTATTGTCAAATAGAAACTAATGTAATCCCATCGTACAAAATTCTATTGAGTGTTGGTGGAAGCATAATTGCCACTAGTAAATTTGGCTATTTATTTAAGAATATATATGCCCTGCCTTTTTATTTTATCTTTATTTTTTGGTAACGATTCCGTGTCTTTCTTTATGCTTGCAAATGAAAACAATTTCTATGCATGACCCAAAAGTCTTATAAACATTGAATTTAATTTGTATTATTTAAAAACAATTAAAATAAATCAATGATGCATAAAGTTTTTGGACCATGCATTAGATGTGATCCAAGATCATGTAAATATTTATCAATGTTTAATGAAGCAATTTTATTGTAAATTTTTTTATTATATATATATATATATTAAAAGACTTTTCTCTTGATTAAATGTCATTCGTTAAAAGAGTTTAAATAAATTGACTTTTTTACATTGTCATCCAATTAAACATCATCATATAAGCAAAAAAGAATTTGAATCTCTCGTTCGTTACTTGAAAAATCACACATATGAAATTATTTGATTGAATGACAGTATAAAAAAGTTTTACATTATCAATATATAATAATTAAATTATTTTTAAGATATTTCAATTCTTTTTTAATAAATTTATATTAAAGTTTATTTGCAGTTGTTAACTGAATTGATCTTAGGTGCATTGTCATATCTTGGGAGTGTTTTGTGCTTTTTGTAACACCCTTGCTAACTGCCTACCTCCATGGTAGTAAGCAATACTCACAGGGTTGTTATATGTTGTGTTGGGTTACCTTTAGCCCGTATTTTTACCTTTTCAAATATTGCTTACGTGAAAATATGGACCATTTTAAAAATCGTTCGTGTGCTTTATCATTTAATAAACTAGGAGCCGTAGCAACAACAATGCCTCTCACCACAACTACAACAGCTGCAACAAATATAGCTACAAGCACTCAGTCTGCCCCAATTTCTGAAGAAGCCTTATGGCATTATAGATTAGGCCACCCCTCCCCTTATAGATTGACAATTGTTAGTAACCAATTCCCATACATCAGTAATAATTTCCATTTACCCTGTGACATATGTCAATTTGCAAAACAAACTCGGTTACCTTATGAAATTAGCAATTCAAGAGCTTTGGAAATATTTGAGCTCATTCATATGGACATTTGGGGCCCTTTTTCAATTGTTGGTTACCATGGACATAGATACTTTCTCACGGCTGTGGATGATCACAGTAGGTTCACCTGGACCTTTCTAATGAAAACCAAATCAGAAGTTATGCCTAGTATTAAGAAATTTGTAGCTTTCATCCTAAACCAATTCAATGGGAAAATTAAGGTGATAAGGAGTGATAATGGGCCAGAATTTAGCATGCCTAACCTATATGAGTCTTTGGGGATCATCCATCAAACATCTTGCAGAGAAACACCTCAGCAAAATGCTAGAGTTGAAAGAAAGCACCAACATGTGCTCAATGTGGCAAGAGCACTATTGTTTCAGTCAAAACTGCCCAAGAAGTTTTGGTCATATGCCATTATACATGCCACTTACCTTATAAACAGAATGCCAGCACCTTTACTCAGCAATAAGTCCCCTTTCCAGATCCTTTATGGTGACAAACCTGACCTAAGTCTGCTTAAGTCCTTTGGTGGCCTATGTTACACTTCTACCTTGGTGGCAGGCAGGGATAAATTCGACCACAGGGCAGATAAATGCGTTTTTATTGGCTTCAAGCCTGGAACAAAGGGTTATGTTGTTTTCAATTTAAGAACACTCACTGTTCTTGTCTCCCGGAATGTGAGGTTTTTTGACCACATCTTTCCCTACAAAGATTGGTCTACTAACTTCAGCACACTGCCTCCTGCAGAACTAGCACCACTCATGCCCACAGAACCTAATTTCCTGGACCCATCCTATACACATCCCACATTCTCAGACACACATGAGCCTTCCCTTTCACTGCCCACACCAACAGCACCAACACCCATCACCTCACCATATGAACCTCAGCCTGACCCTGTAACATCCCAACCACAGCTACACAGAACCTCAACAAGGATGAGGAGACCTCCTGCTTTGCTTCAAGATTACATCTGCAACTAAGTAATGCAGCCAAGCAATGATGTACCAGTTCTCAATCACTCGAGCTGTAAGTATCCTCTGACCAATTATGTCTCATACAAAGCATTATCTTCCCCTATGCATTCTTTTGTCTGTGCTGTTGATGCTGAGGTTGAGCCCAAGAATTTCAATGAGGCCAACAGCCATGAATGTTGGAGACAGGCCATGCAGGCTGAACTTGCTGCTCTGGCTTTGAATAACACATGGGAGCTCACTGACCTGCCTGCTGGACATGTTCCCATTGGGAATAAATGGGTATACAAGATCAAAAGAAAGGCAGATGACAAAGTGGAGAGATATAAAGCACGGTTGGTAGCTAAAGGCTACAACCAAGTGGAGGGCATAGACTATTTCGATACCTTCTCCCCGGTGGCCAAGATGACCACAATCCGCACACTCTTGGCAGTAGCAGCAGTTAAGCACTGGCACCTGCACCAATTGGACGTTAACAACGCCTTCTTGCACGGTGACTTAAAGGAAGAGGTGTACATGGTTATTCCTCCTGGTTTCTCATCTACACATCCAGGAAAGGTCTGCAAGCTCATCAAAAGCCTCTACGGGCTCAAACAGGAAAGCCGCTAGTGGTTTAAGAAACTCACACACGTGCTCCTTGATTGTGGCTACTCCCAGGCCAGTTCTGATTACACGTTGTTTACTAAGGAAGACTCAATGCACTTCATGGCCCTGCTCGTTTATGTGGACGACATCATCCTTGTGGGTAGCTCCTTAACAGAGTTTCACCGTATTAAAGGCATCCTGGACAACAAATTCAGGATCAAAGACATTGGGGAGCTACGTACTTCCTTGGGCTCGAAGTTGCCCACTCACCAAAAGGGATATCCCTGTGCCAGCACAAATACTGCACAGACCTCCTCCTGGACATGGGTGCCATAAATTCGAAGCCTTCCTCTACTCCACTTGATGTTGCTGTAAAGCTGTTTCAGGATACAGGGAAACCCTTTGATGACATTGCTGGCTACAGGAGGCTGATTGGGCGTTTGCTTTACCTCACCTCAACGCGGCCTGATATTGCTTTTGCATGTCAGCATCTCAGCCAATTTCTTGCCGCATCGACACAAACGCACCACAGAGCTACTATGCGCATCCTGCGTTACCTCAAGGGTGCACTGGGTCGTGGGCTGTTTTTTCCTCGTGCTTCTTCTCTTGATTTGGTTGGCTATAGCGAAGCGGATTGGGGAGGTTGTTTGGACACTAGAAGATCCATCTCGCGCTACTGTTTCTTTATAGGTGCCTCATTGGTTTCGTGGAAGGCTAAGAAGCAAACAACCGTGTCACGGTCATCTTCGGAGGTCGAATACCGTGCCTTGGCGAGTGCTACCTGCGAGCTTTAGTGGCTCACATTTCTCCTCTCTGACCTTCGAAGCACTCTTCAGTCCCCTGCTACCTTGCATTGTGACAATCAAAGCACGCTCCACATCGCAGCCAACCCCGTATTCCATGAGAGGACCAAACATTTAGACATCGACTGCCATGTTGTGCGTGAACGCTTCCAAGCGGGGCTAATGAGACTTGTGCCTGTTTCTTCATCTGAGCAGTGTGCCGACATCCTCACCAAAGCCTTGCCCCTTCGTGTGTTCACACGACTTGTCTCCAAGCTCGGGATGGCTGACATTTATCACCCATCGCCAGCTTGCGGGGGGATATCAAGTATATAGTGCCAAGGCCACATGCACGAACGTGTCACATGTGCGCGCGTCTCTCTCTCTCTCTCCCTCGCGTTTGTAATTCTGTTGTAACTAACTACTAAGAGAGAACTTGCGGTGCACACACTATTGTTGGGCATCCGTGCTCTATCGTTCTTGTATATAACCTGCACATCGCGCTTGTGCTCATTAATGAAACTATTCCAATTTTCTACAAGCTAATTGTTCATATTTCTCTCTTTTTCGCATTATAAACTATATGTCAATGATTTTTTTTTTTTCTAAATAAAATTTCGTAAGGAATATTTTAAAGTAGAGTCATATTTTAAAGTAGAGTCTAAAAGCTGCCTATATCAACATACTGGACTTGATTTATGAAAGTTAATTCATTAAAAAGATTGGCCATTGGCCGTGTAAATGTTAAAATATTCAGAAGTTTAATTATTTGGACATTTGATTGGAATACCAAAATACAACACAACACCTACATCATATAAATATAAAGAATACCATCATCTTATCTTAGTACACGCATACATACATACTTACTCACAAGAACATAAATAGAATGTCTCCCATAATATATCTAGAGAAATTCTACCTAAACAAAAATAAATTGTACAATTATACATGGACAACATATAAAATACAATAAGAAAAGAAAATTGTCGTATAGTATAATAGATATGTGAGACTCACATGTAATTAAAAATTCACTGTATTTTATACGTTGTTTATACTTTGTTGTTCATGTAGCATAACCCATATATCTATGCATATCATGTTTTTTTAAAAAAATAAAAAAAATATTCCAAGTATTCAGATGCAGTGAGAATTATAGCAGAAACCACAAAATGGGCCATCCTACATTAGTATATTACCAAAGAAAATAGGCTATCGCTGTCCAGCCAATATAAGCCTATTTTAGTTTGAGCCCAAAGTGTCCACTCGTTACAAGACCCAAAAAAAACCTAACACAGAGAAAATTTCGAAAATATAAATTATTGAGTGAGTGTAATCATCCGCTGTCAAATTAAATCAAACTAACCTAGCCCGAACCTAATAGAAAATGGATTGGGCTGAGCATACTCATGAGTCATGACCTCACCAATACAGGACACTAGGAAGTAAAGATTTCATATTACAGGAATAAATTAATGTACAAAAATAAAAAATATTATAGGAATAAGACCACAGCACACTGAGCAGATTAACCTCAGCTAGATTAGCACGTGTATTCCATTTCTAACTTGAATGATAATAGTTGTTCGATATTTCTATAACCAAAAAAGTTCAAAATAGTTATGTGGCAACAATTTGTAAGTCCTTATATCTAGTGCAGTGTATCTTCGGTTGCCTGTTCAATATCATGAAGCAAACACAAAGAGACTTTGAACGCAATATGTCTTTCATCGAATTTGATTTTGACCTCTACAGTTGCAGATATCTCGTTTGTTCAACGTTCAAACCTTGCTGGAAGACTTTTCTTCACGCATATTAGTGGACTAGTCTCACATATTATAATTTTCCTGGTCTTTGATAAGGCCATTCAATACAGGCAGTAACGTGATCCTTCACGCCCCTGTCTCTGACTAGACCCAATTGAGATAACTCTCCATCGATCGTTAATCATAGTTGCAATCACAAACAAGTCCTTTGCGACTTTTTTGAAGCATCAAAGTGGTTACTTGCAATGGGTTTCCGTTTGCGAGGTTTTCAAAGGCGCACCGATGTCCCAAAGGGGTATCTTGCTGTTTATGTAGGAGAAGAAGAAGACCAAAAGAAGCGGTTCGTGATTCCCATATCTTTGTTGAATCAACCTGAAATTCAAGACTTGCTGAGACAAGCTGAAGAGGAATTTGGATTCGATCATCCAATTCCAATGGGTGGCCTCACGATCCCTTGTAGAGAACATGTCTTCCTAGACATCACTTCTCGCTTGCATAGGCAATAGAACTATAGGAAGACAAGATTTAAATTAAACTAGATAGTCATTGAACATATATGAATTTTGTCTAGGACTAAGAGTCTCTAGCCTTGTAAACATTCTTTTTCCTCTGACTGAGAAATCTGTACGCAGAAAATATTGCAATTTTCTCTCAATAATTAATTTTATGGTCAATTATTCCAAGTTGTAAGGTGGATGAATTCTTCCTTCTGTCTGAATATATTTTAGCAAATGCATGAAACCGCTTAATGTCCACTTCCTGCAGACCGGAACCCTGTTAGTGTCTAGCTAGTGCTTTCTTCTTTATGATGTTTAGAATTATAACTTTTCCAATTTGTTGAGTGGATAATTCATGTTTGTGGCAGAAGATAAATCACATACCTCAATTGTGTTTACTATATGCTTCTGTTGCCCAACTGTCCTTTAGGTAATAATCACAACCATAGATGAGAAAATTCAGACGTGAGGAGGATTATACACTTCAATTGACATAGTGCTGCAATTTTTGCATTTACAGAAGGCCCATTTCATGTAATAATGCTATAAAATATCAACTACTTAACACTCTTCTTCTGCATATACAAAAACATTGAAACAAATCATTCCAGTAGTATCATTATCTCTATGGTTAATTACGTGAAGAAATTTGCAGAGAAGGACTTGTAATATCAATCAGATTGCCTTTTCCTTTTGCATGTTACATGTGACATTTAGTAAAAATGGCTATAGGTATATTTTTTATTGGTAAACTTTTACCGGAGCCCAGTGTAGTTTATTCGGCTACAACTAACTACATGATAGTAACCAGTATTCGGAGTACATACAGATCAAGTATTTTGTATCGAACTTGGTTCTTGAGATCTAATAGACCGACAATTTTACTATTACAAGCTAACATTAATGTAAATAGCATGATCCATGACTCCTTATCTTCCCTCTGCTGTGCCTTCCAAACAATAGCTGTGGCCAACTAATTAACCACATCTTATAAAGCATGTATATTAAAAAAAAAAATTAATTGAAAATCTGAAAAATTTCTGAGCCTTATAAACAAATTGATTCTGGTACATTTTTATGGATTAGTTGCCCGATCAGTATGATCAAGGAGGAAATGTGAGATGTCTTAAGCATGTCTATCTAATATGTCAGATATTAAAATGTTTAGACAAGCTTAGGTTTTCACCTATGTGCTGTCTTGGTTGTTTCTTTATCTTTGATTTGATATAGATGTTTAAGACAGAATCATGTGGTCCTTCATGAAATTGTCTCTCACTAGACCCCATTTGGCCAGCACTTCATCAATAATTCATGCACCAAATGTATGCCAAAGTCCTCTCTCTTGTGCTATATATATAGACTCACGGTTTTAGTCTCAAGCAAGTCAAGTCCAAAGCATTTTCCTAAGCATCAAACATTTTCTGTTCCAAGTCCTTTGAAATCAAATTCAGAGATAATGGGCGGATTCCGATTGCGTGGTCTTCAAAAGCGTGTGGATGTCCCAAAGGGATGTCTAGCAGTGTATGTAGGATCAGAAAACCAGAAGAAGCGCTTTGTGGTTCCAATATCATACTTGAACCAACCTTCGTTTCATGAGTTGCTGAGTCTAGCTGAACAAGAATTCGGATTTGATCATCCAATGGGTGGCCTCACAATTCCATGCAGTGAACATGTCTTCCTTGATGTCACTTCTCGCTTGCATAGGCGATAGAGCTCAAGACTGATGATGATATTCAAGTGTGTGAATACTAATCAACTAAAGTTTCTGCGAAAATTGACTTAGTTAAGTCTGACCATTAACTTTTTTGTTCTTCTTGCCACAAGGGGAAGATGTATACTCTGACACAAAAATTTATGAATACAAGATTCTTGGAGTTTATTTCCTGTCATTAGTTTGGTTTCTTTTTACAGTTTACTACTATCAGTTGAATGAGTTGCCCTTCATTTCTATTCTGTTTTGATCTGGGTCCAAAATTAATTTGTTAACTAATGAGTAATTACACTTTATAATGGAAGAGGAAGAGGTAGCCAAATTTAACATAGTCACAACAATTTTTTGGGACTACGTTAAGTGCTTGTTGGAAGTTGTCCCTTAATCAACCATGGCCCACTTAGGCTAAGCTTGATTCAATTCTTTGTAGACCAGTCCAATTTAGTGTGTTAAGGACCACTAGGAAAAGGCCTATGTGGATGTGACAGGAGATCATAATATACATAAAAGTAAGATGTGAGGCCAAGTAAAACTGGCAAGTGTTCTAAATTCACAATCTTCAATTGGCCACGATGACAAAGAAGAAAAAAAAAGAAAAGAATCTTCAGTTGACCCAAAAACAAATAGACAGCCTGCATATCCAAGGCCACTCATTACAAAAACTCAAAAAATATCATGCTGGATGGGTTAATTTTGTAGCTGGCTGGCAGGCACCAACACCACCATACCACATGTAGTTCTTTTCCCTTGCCCTCTCTCCGCGTATAGAAAGCCCCATTTCTATTTACTAATCAATTCTTCAATTCCAAGTCAAGTAGCAGCATCTGCAAATGATCTTGCTAATTGCTCTTAAGGCCACATCAAATTTTATGCTGGTGGTGACAGTGATCCTTACCTGTTGCCCATCAAATTTAAGATCTTTTTAAGGCCACATCTTCAATAATTCGATCCCACTGTTGTCCATCACTCAGCCCACTTTTGGAGGGTAACAAGGAGGATCCTAATTCACAGAATTGCTGATCTATTACCTTACCTCCAGTTAAAGGAAAAATAATAAAAATAAAATTAAAGCATAACAATAACTCTATATAAATATCAATGGCAAGATAGCCGTGTAACAAAACTTTATATTGACCCCAAAAGGCCAAAACGTGCATCGAATAGAACGAAGTAGGGGGTGTAATTGGCTCATGATATTATAGTGTTCAATATTGATTCTATTGCTTGCCTCCAAACACTGCAGAAAATTTGTTTTAAGAATAGATTGGTGTTCAAGGTTATGTACGCCAGCAAGGTAGTCATTTCAATATGAAGAAGAAAGGCAAAACAAACATTGTGAGATGTCTAAAGCATGTCTAAAAATGAGGCAAATGTCGCAGTAGCACAACATGGATGATGGAAAAAACGTTCCACCAATATTATTATATATGCAGATATGTCTTTAATACAAGCGCGTTATCTGTTGGCCATCATGCATTTCAGAATGCAAAAGGGCATGCACTCTCAATCTTTATAATCCTTGAAAGAGATGTAACAAAACTCTTCAAGACAATACCATGTGATTATGTCTTATGATCCCTTGTCCCAAAGTAGACCCCATCATATAGCATTGCCCCCTTCAACAATAATTTCAGTGGGAATTGGTTCTCACTCCCAATGAACCTTGGCAATCTATATGCTCTTATATACACAATATCTCTTGGGTTCTCAATCAACCAAAGCAAGTCATTTGCATGTTGAAGCATAAAGAACTCCCATCACAAATTTCTTCATTATACAAGTCCTTTAGGATCATTACATTTTATTTAAAGCAATGGGTTTCCGCTTACCAGGTATGAGGCGAGCTTCATCCAAGGCCGTGGAAGTCGTCCCAAAAGGCTACTTTGCAGTGTATGTTGGAGAGAAAACGAGGCGCTTTGTAATCCCTATCTCCTACTTGAACCAACCTTCATTTCAAGAACTACTAAGCCAGGCTCATGATGAATTTGGATATGATCATCCAATGGGTGGCATCACCATTCCTTGCAGTGAGGATGTGTTCGTGGATACCATCACTTCTCAACTATGATCCATATATATCATACTCAAATAGCTAGGCTGATAGAGCTTAATTCATTCTAAACAATTTTGTACAGCAGGCATTTTCTTATTATTCAATGATTTCTTTATTTCTTATATCGAAGTGTAAATTCTTGTCTACTCGAATGAGAAATTCATCAACAGAGTACTTATATATTCCTCTAATCTTTGGTCAAAAGACTCAAAACCCTCCAAGAACTCAACAACTCACGCTGTCACACCAAAGAAAAGAAATTTTGAAGTACAAGTTATGAAATGATATTAATCCCGTTGAAAGAGAAGCAAGATTAACATTTGATTTGTGGCAATTACAAGTTTTCACATTGGTTTTGAATACATAATAACATTATAACACAGTATTGATGTTGATTTCTGCTATGCTAGCTTTTAATTTTACTCTAAAATTAACAAGGACTAAGCTAAGAATACAAGTTAAATAATTTTCTAAGAAGATCTTATCCTCTGTTCTCGTTCCCCTTTATCTATCTAATAATAATTCATCTGTTGTAAATAAAAAATAATAAAACAAGGGTATACCTAAGGTGATGCCAGGAATATTCTTGTGTTAAGATAATGTAATTAGTGGTTCTCAATTCTCATCTTGGTTCCAAGTCCAAACACCATGAGTTGATAGTTTATCAACCAGATGTTACGGTTCAAGGAGTAGGTCCCATGATTTTAATTAGTGCAAGTAGCTATCAATATTTATTAAGTTGAGTAGTACAGTCGTACAAATAACTTTCTCTCTTTCGATTTCAAATGGCAATAGTGCTTGGCTGCTACCTTCTTCAAGGTGGGACATGCATTTCCAAATTCCAAGGCTCAGGTAAACTTTTAAGACAATGCCATGTGATCTCTCACAAACCCTTGTCTTCCCATCAAATAATTCAGTAATATGAACTCATTATTTTTTGGGATAAAATAGAAAAAGGATCTCGACCATAGAAAAAAGAGAAAGGGATATCATGACTGCAGATATTTTTAGAGTGTAAGACCCATGCACAATATATTAATTTGGATGAATTGGTGAATTAAGTGAACTTGAAATGCATTGATAATTTGGTAGTATTTGCAACTATCAACTGAAGTCATAAAGATTGTACAAAAATAAAATTCATCAGAGTTAAAGACCAAGTATTACATGGCTGATGATTCCATTTACAAAAAGAAATAAAGCATAAGCTAAGCCATAGAAGTAATAATTCCCGACTTTTGACCCATAACCAAGACCTCCCTCAAGAAGTAACTTTTGTTTATAAATTAACCATAATTACGAAGTGACTGAAAATCAAGCTAGACGACTCCATGGTTTTTCTGTATCTGTCACTTCTAACCTTTTGTTAAGTACTGAGTTATGTACTAAATCACCATCCATCCAGCTAGCAAAGATGTCTCTTGCCTCTGAATCCGATGATTATGATTTAATAGGCATGAACACGATAAGATTTCTTGGTTTATAGATTAAGTTCCATGCTTATTGATTAAGTGCCAGCAAGTAACAACTATCAATGAAGAAAATGAGAGATGTTTTGAGCATGTCTGAAACATGATTATTACAATGGTTCAATTATTATTAGGTTCTCATCTGTACTTTCTCATGTATTTTTTTCAAGCTGTAACCATTAAAGTGGGACACACATTGAATTGCACTCTCAAGTCTAAAGCAATGGCTTCAATCCCTGATTAAGGGCCTCAAAGACAGTATCATGTGATCTCTTATGAACCCTTGTCTCCCACTAGACCCCATCAAATAGCCACATCCACTGCTCATTTCAGCACTCTCTACAAAGCCAGCTTTCACCTATATATACTCTTGCGTTTGCATTCCACAAGGAACACAAGTCACTTGGATCCTAAAGAATCAAAAGTCAAGTATTACTTTATTCTACAAGTTCTCTATCACCATTCTTTGGTTCCTTTGCGTCAATTAGCATACCACAATGGGTTTCCGTTTACCTGTTCTTCTTAGACGAGCATTGGTAACATCATCCAAGGGGGTTGAAGTCCCAAAAGGCTACCTTGCAGTCTATGTTGGAGATAACATGAAGCGGTTTGTTATTCCTATATCATACTTGAACCAACCTTTATTTCAAGATTTATTAAGTCAAGCAGAAGAAGAATTCGGATATCTTCATCCAACGGGTGGTCTCACAATTCCATTAGCGAGGATGAGTTCCTAAGCATCACTTCTCATTTGAATCGGCTGTAAATCATGCTAGTAGATGTAGTTAGGTAGATTAGTTGAGACAATTTATACAGGAGGCACTTTCTTTTGATTTTCCCATCTGGGTTTCTTTGATATATCATTCATCAAAAACTGGAATATGTTGTCTGAATGAGAAAGATTTGAACTTTTTGTCAAATCTGAATGAATTTTCACGCATATTCTGATCTAATTTAAGAGCAGTAATTCTTTTGGAGATATTGACAAAACCTGACCTAATAATGGTTTTTATAATTTTACCACCTATGTCCATGAACAAAACTTAGAACACAAAACATTTTTCCTGAAAAAGACTTTGGTCACTCTTTAGATTCTTCTATGATATGTGGCTCAACTGGTTCATACATTCAGCAACACAGAACTAAATAAATATCTTGTTAATTTGGTGCTTCTTCCCATTCTATCTATAATAATGGGTATTCAGCCCAATTTCCTGCGGCTCATAGCTTCTTCCCTTGTCCTAATCGAACAAATTCATCAACACATGGCTTGTCAGATGTTATGGGGCAGAATCAAGGGATACGCTGGTCCTTCTCTGCTAACGTATCTTGCATTGCATAATTTCACAAAAAGTAACGGAAGACATTGCCCTTTTTTTTGGAGGAAATCAGGAAAATTCCTGAGCCACATAGATTAAAGGATTAGGCAGCAATTGGTCTCTTACCCATATGCTCTGTATTTTCTCTCTTGCCTACCTATGTCTGTGGCGTCAATTTTAATTTGAGAACTTGTAACTCTGCTGTTTGAAAGTAGTACTAGTAATTCATCAATCAATTGTATGATTATTTTGGAAGGATAACTTACCTCATTAAACATTAGCCTAGTGTTATAATTATTGTAGACCTGGAAACATAGCTTTGGGCACACAAAAAAAGAAAGAAGCTATAGCATTGAAGTCAAACATATGCTTCTTTACGATCTAGTGATACGCCCTTGATAAAGGTTCCCCTGTTTCCCCTTAACATTTACGATATGCAGAGATTAACTGCCCTAGAATTCATCAGCAAGAGAGTTTTTGGCAGCCGCATATCAGGATTGAACCGTGTTATCAATTTGAAGAGAACATGTGTTCAGCCATTGCATATCTCATTTGATTTCAAGTGAAGTGGGAACTATATTGGCCTTTCTTGTTCAATTCATCGATCATTGATAGTGGCATCTAAGACAACACCGTCCTTCAACAATCATTTAACTCAAATTCATAAATACACATTCTTTCCTTCACAACCAGCACAACTCGTTCACATACTAAAGCAACAAAATATAGATACATTCTTCTCAAGTTTGAGAACTTTTCCTTTGTTCAGCTTCCGGTAGAGAAACACAAAAAAGATGGGTTTTTGTTTGCCAGCAATTCGACGGGCTTCATTTACCGGTATCCAAGGTTCTTCGAAAGTTGTGAATGTGCCAAAGGGCTATCTAGCAGTGTATGTTGGAGAGAAAATGAAGAGGTTCGTGAGTGATCCCCATGTCATGCTTAAACCAACCTACATTTCAAGACTTGTCGAGTCAAGCAGAGGAATAATTTGGATATGATCACCCGATGGGTGGGCTCACAATTCCTTTCACAGAAGATGTCTTCTTACATATCACTTCTAGCTTGAATGACATGTACATCTTGTACTACAAGAAGCTGGCATTGACATGGATTAGCAGTGACATTTTGTACAATAGGCATCTTTTTAATCTTGAAAAGATTAGTTCTTTCAATTTCTTGTAAGAAAGATTTGCTCTTTCCCGATATTGTGAAACGGGTAAAAATTACCCTTATGAGTTACAAATTGAGCAATAAAGTGCAGCTGAGCCTGCACAAAAGAATACAAGGGAACACCACAAACCAGCAGCGACCCCCACTAAAACGGCATTACACGACCACCTGAAAAGATCCCACCCAAGCAGCCAATAGTTTTTTGTCAAATCACAATGACCCAATCTATTTATAATATACTATTTACCAAGCTATATGGCACATCTAATTTGTAAAGTTGTCACCCCCTCTTACAATATGAAGCTCCATCTTTTGCATGTGACCTCTACTTACAATAAACACTGAATAAAGACTTGAGTAATCTTCTTAGAAACATGTTCTCATTACATTAGTTACACAAAATTTGCTCTATATAATTGTAAAATATTATCTAATTTTATCCTTTTTGTTTTTGACACTGTCACATTATGGGTTATTCTTAGTTTATTATCCGTGTGATGTACGAATTTTTCACATAAATATAAGATATATATATATATATATTTATATAAATGATATCAAATAAAGTTATGTATGACCTCTTATTTTACATATACTTTTTCTTGAAATATTTTACATTCAGTTGTATATTAAATGACATTAAACTGAAGAAAATTGGAAATGAATCAAAATCTAAGTTATAGTAAAAATAATTATTTTGATTAGAGAATTTGAGGAACAATTTGAGCATACCATTTTAAACATTAAAGTACAATAATATCGATTCAATATGGCCATTTTACCTTTTAAAAGATTATTTCTAAAATTTATTTATTTATTTATTATATTTTAATATTCAAACAAATTAATTTCTTTAAAGAAAAACAAAAATAGGACTTCGATCCTACTTATAAACCAAAACAATTACAAAAATAGGTTGGGTATAATTTTTTTCCTAAAAACATCTACTCTTTGATAATGTGATATATCTCCCAATTTTTTTTATTCTATTAAAAAATAATATTTTGTTTTCGTTATATTTATTAATAATTTAATTTTTATTATTTTATTAACCAATAATCAACTCATCTCAATTTTTTTTCAATTGATTGTAAGTAAAATAATTTTTCCCAAATTATGTTCTTCTAGTCAATGAACTAAAGAATTTGAAATTACACCACCAAATTGCCTTAAAATTAGTCATTGCAATTATATCTTATTGTAATATAGCCATGACTTGTGAGTTTAATTTCTATGAATTTTTAGCGTAAAAGAATATTTATAGCAATATCAAACATAATATTTAACCCCTTTCAGTTGAATAAAAAAAAAATAATATTTAACTAAGCATTAAAAAACATAAGATTTACCTTATAAATTAAATTAATTAGAAATTGATCTTTTCAACTGAATTTTTTGTCAATTATAATTAAGTGTGATATTTTATCATTAATTTCTTTATGGCTTATGTTATATATATAGATTTCACCTACACATTAATGATGATGAATCAAACTTGCAATTGAGGACCTGGATCCCATGGCTTCTTTACTCTTGTATCACACCAAAGCAAATTGAGCGAATCATTTCATCTTTATGAGACGCGGTTCTACTGCCCTCTAATGCTTGTCTTGTTGTTTACGATAGCACGACGTGGGTCTAGCAATAACAAATTTATATAACAGTCTACAATTGTAGTTTTACTGTTTGAATGAAATGGTTTTGGTTACTTGTAGAGTTGCATATCATGTTATCCACATACTAGTTAGGATAATATCATCATAACATAAAAGAGGTTGCCTCCACACACTATGATATAACAGCTTCCAAGCAGATTTCATGGTTGATAGGTCGAATTTCAAGTACTAGTAGCTGTCACTTGCCATATAAAAATATGGACAAATTATTTGATTTGATATGCTTAAAGCATGTCTTAAACTAGTGAAGCAGTCCATTAAAGGTCTAATTCACATAGGGCTATCGTCCAAAGTGCATTCTCATATCAAGAGTAATCCTTGAGGAACACGTTCAAGACAATACAATGTGATCATTTATGAGCCCTGTCGTATAGCTCATTTCCACTCTCTCTCTCTCTCTCTCTATGTATATATGTCCGTCATTGGGTTTACAAGCAACACAACTCATGCAGAAGCATCAGAATTCAGGCTCACCACTATTTTAGAACATTCTGTGAAGAAACAGAACACAATGGGTTTTCACTTGCCTGAAAGGCAATCTTGCAGTCTACGTGGGAGAGAAAATGAAGAGGTTTGTGATTCCCGCGTCATTCTTGAACGAGCCCTTGTTTCAAGAATTGCTTAGCCAAGCTGAAGAGGAGTTCGGCTACTGTCATCCTATGGGCGGTCTCACAATTCCCTGCAAGGAACATGTATTCTTAGATATAGCTTCACTCTTCAACCAGCGGCTATAATACTCTTTGTCTTAGAAGATCTTAACATAGACAGACTAGTTGAGATCAATTGTACAGCACCCTTTTTCTTATTCCTTTGAAGGAGCAGAGTTCATAACACTAATGAAACTATGTTTTTCAAAACTATCTGCTGCTTTCTTGCTTCTCTAAGTCAAAACGAAAAATGGAAATGAGAATGTTGCCTGCTATATTGTTACCTGCTAAGTGAAAAAAGGATATATCAATAATTGAACTCAGCTTACAACAAACAGTGTCTTGGCCACCACTGTGGACAATTAAAGACTTCAATCTCAAGGAACTTCCCGTGCTTTGCATCTGAGCTAATCGTCAAAGTATTAGTAAGAACGCATGCCGCTGATTTTGACTATAGATGTGGCTTTATACAACCAAAGGCAACCCTTGACTTCAAGCTCCTAGCAGCCTGCCAGTATTCATGGAAAGGGTATTTACTATTTACACATTTTTCTTAACTAAAATATTTGTCACAATCTACTATTGTTTAAGTGACAGATAACATATACGAGCAAAGAATTGTAAGGACTAAGGATTTCATGTTATGTAGGGACTTCATTCCATGTGCAAACACGTAGGCTTCATTAGAAACATGTGATAAATATGGAAACAGAAATAGTTGTAGCCAGAACTGAAGGTAAACACGTCAAACAATGGAGTTCAAGTTCATCACACAAATACTCGATCCGATCATAAGAAATCTTCCGTTTATAGCAATCTAGGCTAGTAAGTTGTTTTAGAGTGAAATATAATAAAATATATTCTTGGAGTAAAATATAAGTCATTGTACAAAGACATATTGTACCTCTCTCTCTCTCTCTCTCTCTCTCTCTCTCTATATATATATATATTGGTAGCTTAATTATATCTAGTACGTGTACAAAAACAGACATATAACTACTGCCTTTGATAAAAAGGAGGAGTCTTTGTATTTTGGGCTCTATAAATGCCTAACCTATTAAGAGAAGGGGCCACACCATGAAATGAAGAAGAAAATATATTTTCCACTTCTTCCTTACTATTCTCTTCCTTTCTTATTCTTCAAGAGGTAAAAACCCTCTCATGTCTCTTGGTGTTTTAGAGGAAACACAAGTAAAACATGAATTTCAAGTCACTATCCAGTGGAACTTCTTTGTACACAATTTTAGAGAGTAGGAAACGGTAGAATCCAATAGAACTTCCATGTAAAAACTTATTTGCATGACCCACTCAATCTTACGGTTGAGAAACAGTAGACATACATGATGATTCATGAATCTTACGTCTTTGGACTCGAGCTCTAAAATTGACCAGAAGCTTTCCCATATACATCTCATAAATTTTCATATTTGCCACCTATTTGTTGTTCTCACATAATTGGTCATCCAATATTCTATACAATGAATTTACAAACATCAATCACTTTCTGCCTATAACTTGGAGTGCAGACCATGTGATCCTTTGAATTCTTATGCGTCTTAATTACCTGCCAAATTTCTGCTACACTATCACCAATGAATATTTTCTCTTGCTTCTATTTCTGTCTATAAATACATAGCACATCCTAAGCTTTCTTGACATAACCCAACTGAGAACAACAAAGTCTTTATAGTGCTAAACTGCTAATCAATAATATTATGATGATGGCCATTCGTCTGCCTAGTTTCTTCAGTGCCAAACACACTCTCTGCCGGTCTAATCTGATGGCAAATCAAGCATGTGCAACATTAGTGGATGTACCTAAAGGATACTTTGCTGTATATGTAGGAGAGGTTGAAAAGAAGCGAAATGTGATACCAGTGTCATTTTTGAATCAGCCTTCATTTCAAGAACTGTTAAGTATAGCCGAGGAAGAATTTGGTTTCAGTCATCCGATGGGCGGCCTCACAATTACCTGCAGACAAGACTTTTTCATTAATCTCACATCTGGCTTACATAGGCTATGATGAGCAGCCAAAACAAAGTCCAACGAAGATTTTTTCGGTTTTCCCCTTTTAACATGGCACCACGTAACATCCGCTTTTTCTCTTAGCAAAGACTTCCTAAAATTAAATAGGGGAAATAAGTTTTTGCATGAGATTATGGGTTAAAATGTTTGTAGAAGAAATTTTGCTTAGTTTCGAAAAATTCTGCGGACACTCAAACGAATCTTTTTTGTCCTCCAAGTATAACGGTGTATCTAAGGTATCTGTAAAATATAAGGTCACGATTGAAAGTTCATAAATACGTTAGATTAATTCAAATTATTACTTAAAAAATTAATGAATCACAAAGATGTGATCAGAATATTTTTCGAATGACCATACGCAAAATACCGAGACAGCTAACAACCAAAACACGATCAAAATTGATCAGCGTTTGGCCTTGAAAAATTTTGGCCAAGAACCGGTCAAGAGAGAAAGGAATGCACGGCCATATGGTGGCCAAGTGCAAGTCAAAGAGTCAAAAGGTAATTAGGACCATGGTGAGTCATAAGCCTAATCACCACCATGACCTCATAATTAATTAAAATTTCTAATTTAATTTGATGGCCTTATGGAAGAAGCCAACCAGCCCTTGTGGCCTATAAATAGCCATGGGACTTCTTCAAAATGAAGAAGACATAGGAGAGCTTAGTAGAACTCTGTCAGTTTATACACTCCGCCGTTACTCCGCTGAACGACAGATAAAATAGTTTTCTGTTAATCTAAACCCTAAACTCCCCATAATCTCTTCTCTAGCAATCATCCCTTACTCTCTTAAGTAAAACCCTTCATCCATAACCTTAAAGAATTCTCCCGGTAACAAAGAGCACAAGTTATCAGACTCTTCAAGTTTCTGCAGGCTTGTGACAAATTTACTCTTCAAGTGGGTAACCGACTTATCCACTGTCTATGTGGTTTCATGATAAGATCTATATGCGGTTAGGATGCCTCCTATGTGATTTTGATGTACATATATGTTGTTGATGATTGTCTGGATCTGTTGGTGCTGTCTGTGATTCTGTCAGAATTTAGGAACGCCTAAGACAGAAATAGGCATATGACATGATTTTGATGGGAACTGTATGCTGAGATTTTTATCATGAAAAACTAATGTTATTTTTGGATTCTACACGAAAAATTGAGTGGGGATGTCAAGTTTTGTGATTTTTGGAATCCCCGATAAATTTCTCAGCAAATAGGCAGAAAACGGGGTTTTTAGGAAATAAGGGTAAAATGGGAAATTCGTGTTTTGGGCTGAAAAACTGGGTTGATTTTCATGAAATATGGATTTGGAACTATCAAAAACCTTAAGGGCAAGTCTTGAGTCCATCGAGTTTTTGAGAACAAAAATTTCAAAGAAAACAGGGCGTTTACGAGGGCGAAATGGTAATTTTGGGAGAAAGGGTAAAATTGGAATTTCATGATGATGAGGTCAGAATTTGGGTTTTTAGACATGAAAAATGATATTAGGGCTATCAAAAGCCTTGGAGCAAGGTCTTGGACCTCTCCAATTTCTGATTACTAATTTCTGATAGAAAACGGTCGCATGCTTCGTGATTTTTAGAATAACTACTGAATATGTTTGTTTATGTTTAGGATATGTTTAAATATGAGATGTTGAGCTATGTATGTTCTATGTGTTATGTGTTACACGAATATGTGAATATGTGCCAGACGTGCTATGTGTTTCATGAATAGTTTGTTAGGAAAGTATGAATTTATGATGGAAATAATATTACGAACATGAAAAGTATGTTTATTATTGTTAAAAATGGATGATGAATGATGAAAGAAATATTTCAAAGATTGATTTCAAGGAAACTTGTGGGACATGGAAAAATTGCAGGAATTAGGAGCAGAAATTCGTCAGGTAATGCTGAGCGGCCTGACCGAAGTTCAGACTCTCTATTTTACAACTAGTCATTTTCTGAACACAAACACTTTTCTCAAACCTAGTTTTTCACACTGCTTGCAATTATCCATGGATCTACTAATTTTACTAAGTATGCAAATATTTATGAACTGATGATGTATAATCAAGAAATATGAATTGTTGACTGACTTTATGAATTGTTGACTGGATATATGGACTATTGACTGGATAAATGGACTGTTAACTGGCTATATGAATTGTTGACTGGATATATGAACTGTCGACTGGATAACTGGACTGTTGACTGGAAAAGGTATAGAGCATGACGTCACTAAGTCCCTAAAAGGAAATAAAGAAGGATGAGGTTAAAGGATTCTTTTCCTAGCTGTGCGGGGAGCCGACAGGAAAGGCAAGCTGAACCCTGGGCATATCTCGCCCCTAGCATAAGGACGGGGTAGGGACCCCTCGCCATTCCTAGCATAAGGATGGACTCTCCTATCGTGAGCTACTTAGGTTAAGCGTTGCCTGGTCCTCACGATACTAAGACACAAAGGAAACTTGTGGTGGTAGGCCACCGCTGCCGGGGGGGGTTGAGCTCGAAGTATGTGCTCTAAGTGATATAACTGTACATAAGTGGATGTGTGAAGAAGCTTATAATTAAAATGGGCACGGTTATAAGTGGACGCACACGGAAGCTTATTATGTGATTATGTGAATTATGTGATTATACGTGATTTAGGAAGTAAGGTAGAGGACAGATGAGTTAGTTAATGAAGAATAGGTTCCCCCAGTC
>QANU01013649.1:0-30125 GCA_003254905.1 Nissolia schottii
TTGAAACAGGGATATTTTGGTAAATTGTCTCAGTTAGGGGGGCAAAAGAGAAAAAAAGTCTGCTTGTCGCATATAATTTCCTTTGCGTAATTGAAATGGTTTTTTTATCTCCCAAGAGCATAATTCAAATGAGTTCAAAATAGATTGATTGCTACTGAAATATACATCTTGCCAAAAAATTTGTCGTTTATTATATCCTTAACCAAATGGTGGTTACATAAAACAAATGAATTAATTATGATTAGACAAAATTTAAAAAAGACCCATCACAATTTAAATGAATATGTAAACCATAAATATATTATTCCCATTTTTTCAAATAAAGATGTAAATCAAGAAACATACGAAATAAAAATGGTTCTTGGCACGAAATATTCTTTTGTAAATCCATAACAATTACCGTTTATTGGCCAATGATGATTGCCGTAGGTCCATTGCTCTCTCTCACACGCAAATCTTATTCTCTTACGTTCTTTGGCCAAATAGCATTCCTCCTTACGGAAATGGTTCTTTATAACAAGATATATACTACATTGTAGGAAACTAGGAATCCACGAATCTCATAATTTGGACACACAAGAATTTTATGCTCAAACACATAGCATCTCCAGTACACCATTAGCAAAAATGTTTAAGATATATTGATGTACCTAACTTCACGCCACATCAACGAGTGAAATCTAATATAATCTTTAAAGTTAGTCCATATAATATCTTAAAAAAATGCATGAAATCTAACTTCACCTATAAAGTTAGTTCACATAAGAGAATTGTTTAAACTCTCACAAAAACTATTTAATCATATCTTTGAGCAATATAAGATTTAATATTAAATTTAAAAAAAAAAAAATATCGACATAATATATAAGCAATATGCATCAACGTTTTTAGCATGATGTGGCCACAATGTTACAGTTGTAACCACCGTCACACTTGTATTACATAGCAATTGTAATGAGATTCTAATAAACAAGAATCGACCGCAAAGTTAACGCAACCATATTAAGGCCAAATCGAAGCACAATTGACGCTAAAATAAATAGCTACAATGCACATTCTCCACAATGGCAACAATCGCAAACTCATACATACATATTGTGCTTCTCAACATGAATTGGCATGTCCAAAAGACGAATCATAAAGTCACCACATAGATTGAGAGTTTATAAAAAAAAAAAAAAAAATAATCAGCAGGTGTCAGTTTCTTGAACGTTTGCAAAAACCAGTTGGAGGATTACAGTCCCCAAAAAAAAAAAAGAAAAAATCCTCCAGAGAAATCAAACGCAGTCAGGGTTCTTACAATTAGCACATATCAACAAAGAGAAGCCATGGTGCTCCTCCTCCTCGAGCAGCAGCTTGTGGCTCTGGATATTCTTCTCCTTCTCCTTCTCCTCCAACCACAGCCTACTGTCCAACCCACTCCTCGTCCTGAACATGAACACGGCAGACCCTTCCTTACTGAAAAGCCAATCGTGTAGGTCCCACATCATATCAACCACCAAACCATCCACAAATATCGTCTGGTTCCCGCGAAAATTCCACCTCAGCCTCCTTACCTCTAATATCCTCTTCTCGTCCACGCACACGGACAGCACGTGACTATTCTGATCCGCGCCGCATTTTATCATTATCTCGTGCGGCGTTCCCGCCTCCGAGAATTTCGCCCTCGTGGCGGCGTAGACGGAAGCGCCGCCGAAGAACCTCTCGCTTCTAGAAACCATCCAGAAGCTTCTTCGGGAGCCGAATTCATGATCCAGCGGTATTTCTTGTTCGTCTCCGAGGCGCAGGCAGAGTTCCGAGTCCACCAAAACGACGACGTAGAAGCCTCCAACCGGTTCCGGGCCTAATTGGTCGTATTTCGCACCAGACAGATCCCACAATACCTGAATTTCGAAGTCGTTTCGGGACTTGAAGGTTTCGCTGCCTTTGCTCTTTGTCAGTTCGTGAGGATCGGAGGCGATGTTGATGGTGAAGCCTTGGCCTAAGAGTTTCTTGGTCCAGGTTAATGTGAGGAGGAGGTGGTGTTGTTGTTTGTGCGTTGAATTGGTGAGGTTGACTCTGTAGATGCAGGTGACGGAGTATTTGGTGGAATGGGTCAGTTTAGGACAGAGAAAGGATTGGGTTGAAGGTCGCGAACAATATGAATCGGACACTCTAATGGCGTGTTCGTTGTAACAAGATGCTAACCCTCTCATTATTAAAAGAAAAGAAATCAGAATTGAAAAAAGGTGAGGACAATATTTTGTTGTTGTGATGCGTGACTGACAGGAAGAGGGAAAAGGATAGTGAGGTCGCCAGAGGGAATGGGATGGGATGGATGGGTTTTGTTGGTTACTTATCTTGTGATTTGCTAGCAGCTAGAGAAAATTAAAAAAATAAAAAAAGAAGAGAGAAAGATTGAAGGTGACAAAAGACAAGGGGCACTTCCTTGCTCTTTCTTTCTGGGATTTTCCATGTGTAGCATACCTGATGACAAAAAGGATACTCATCATGCCTACCATTCGGGTAAGGATGAATCTTATAACCGCTTACGTTTCTATTGCCGATACTTAAGACTAGTAATTAAATTACAATTAATCCTGCCTTGACCTTATCATATAATAAATAATGTTGAGGTTATAAGAATTTTGTCAATTATATGTCTGGATTTCATAACAAATGTGATTATTATATGTAACATTCAATTGCGTGAGATTCTTGGGTCCATGTGAAAAGCAAGGTGCTGTTATTCGGCCAAAGAAGGGGATTTCCTTTGCTTGATAAATGATAACCCCACGGTTGAGAATTGAGATAACATGTGGGTTGGGATGACAATGACGCATACGGTAATAGGATAACGAAGGTGGTGCTGAATTGCAGATGAAGATGCAAAGGATGAGAGTGATAGTTGGACCCCACCAATTAAAGCCAGGCTTCAGATTCACCGATACTTGGACCCAACACAAAACACTACTAGTATCGTTTCTGAGTTTCACTTTAACCTTTCTTTGTTATCCTTTGCCTTGGTTAGTACTTACTCCTTTTAAGTTACAAAAGCTTATCCCTTTCCGTTTTGTAAAATATAGACACACCAAAACATAGATGGGATGGCCAATTTGAACTTTTCATATGCTTGGAGTCATAATGCTATATTAAAAGTGAATTTATTCAGTTACGTGGGAAGCACAAATTCAACTTGCTAATATAAAGGGAAATTTAAAGGTCTAACTTTTGCAATCCCTTTTTCAGTTTTCACTTCCTAGCTAGTTCCTCCTATATTATCATAATAAAGAAATGGACGCGGGGGTTTGGAGAAAACGGATGGTCGTACGGAATGAAAGTCTTGGATGGAAAATGAAAAATAAAAAATAACTCGCAAAGGATTCGACTTTGATTTTGCAAACATATATATCATCATATGTCCATGGACCAAAAATAAAGAGAAATTTAATGTCTAGGCATGCATCTGATCGCAACCACCATTCACAGCCAATAAAGTGAAAGAAAACTGTAAGCTAATCCTATTTAATTATGAATAAATCAATCAAATTAACCAATACATTGTTAGAGTGGCGAGTCAGCCAAAAATTAAACATAAATCTATATGTTAACCACATATTGGTAAAAACCTTAATAAACCCCAAAAGTTGTGGGAGAAGTAGGACTCCACAGGGAACATATAGAAAAAGAAATCATTCACTCAGTGCTCCAGTTTACACATTTAAAGTAAATAATTCCCAGTGACTTGGCTTCGAAGGCACAAAAAAATTTACATGAACTCCTACTGAATTGTGCCATTGATTTTAGTAGAAATAGTTTCTCACAGGAATATGAGAATAGTTGTCTTACTTAAAGAATTTGCTCTGACCACAATCATGTTTCTACATTTTTAAGCTATGGGGAAAAAAAAATCATTCTTTCAGACATCCAAGTCCCAAATGAAAACTACTGCAATGATGTACTCAGTGTCTCTAGCTAGAGTTAGCCAACATCATCCAAATTTGCAGTTTTATTTTACTTTGTTTCGTTTTTAACTTGACAGTGTCTCATAATACAGCCAAAATCTGAGTATTCTACGGGCCAGCAAAGAATTATTCAAGACAACCACTTGCAGCATTATAGAGTGAAACCACTTATTGCTCCAATTCAGAGAAATAGACCACCGCTGCCTTCATCACACAGCATTGTACCCAAACAGCACAGAGAAAAGACACATGACATGAGGAAAATGATGATTGATAAATTAGAATTTACATTTACTATAATAAATTAATGTAAAACTTGAGTCCTCCCAAAAACACAGATAAAACATGATGTAAACATTGATGGATAGCCTTTTTTTTTCTACGGGTTAGACACACCATCTTGATTCAAGTTTATTAGTCTTCCCAAGTATATATTCTTCAGTTAATTCAAATCTCGGTGATGTGGGATTATTACATTAACACTTGGAACACAACATTAATGAGGCTTCTCTCTATCTTGCCAAATTATTTTCAATTCGGTAGCTTGGAGATTACTTGTAAATTGTAATGGTGATTTTTGCCTTTTCAGTTGTGTTATCAATTACAAATACAATAAAACTAAACTTATCAAACAAAAATTCAAAGAGTTTCACTACCAAAATGGACATTAAAGGGATACATAAAAGGCGGCTAGTGTGCAGTAGTATTAATTAACGTTATTAGTTGATTCAGAAAGGGATTGAAGTTGTAGGGTGGCCATGCCTGCAGCAGGAGCATGGTGAAATTGGTGATCCAAGAACATGTCATAATGAGGTTTATATATTGTGGTACCAAACTTGCGAACTCAAACAACAGAGAATGCTGTGAAGGGTGTGGTGTATAGTGACCGAAGCAGGGGACCGCAGGCAGCAATTGCATGCATTTCAAAAAATGTGAGTAAAGGGAGGGCACCCGACAGGAATTGGTTCCTGGGAGTGGGGACCAGTAAGGGAAAGTACACCCTGTTTCACAGGATTTTTGCTCAATGACGATGACCAAAATTACAATTTAGCTTCTCGATCTCAGGGACGGAAGCGATTCCTCTTATGAATTCTCAGGTAGTGGAAAAGAGAAAATTAAAATAAACAACTTTTATAGTATTACAATGTAGAAATGCAAATACATATGCTAGAAATACATAAATTGCAAGTAAATTACAAAAATAAAAGAAAAAGTAAGTGAAGAATACATAGAAAAGTAATAGAGAAAAGCTAAGTGAAGAATGAATAGAAAAGTAATAGAAGAGATTGAGAATTTATATATGGGGAAGAAGAAGAAGTGAGAATCGAAAGATTGATGTAATCCAATGTACGTTGGTACATATGGAGTACTTGCCAAGCGAATTCAATCTAATTCTGATTCTACTCCTAAATGCCTTGAGCAATTATTTCTACACAGAACTCTTGTAACCGCTTTGAACCTCTTGTAACTTCTCTACAATTACTCTTCTACTTCTTGGTCGAATTTAATCATTGTCGACCATCACTACTTCTTGGTCGACCCTCATTGGCATGTACGTATAGTGAATCCATACATAATAATGTACTACCACTTCAAGTTGTATATCACAATTTATTATCAGTCGTCTCAAGATCATCAATAGGTCACCTTTATGACTTGTTATTGCTTGCCTTGAGGACATTATTGGGTCGTCTATCATAATTGATACAGTAGCCATACTGCCATTATTGGGTCGCATATCACAAATTGGGACTTGGAACCCTTTTTTTTAACTTAACAACTTTTTTTGGTATAACAAGATGCCCCCAAATATTTATTTTTTAATTAAGAGAAAAAGAAAAATATTTAATATTGAGTCCCACTCACCATATAGGCATGCTGCTTCCATGCACTTTCACTGACACTGTCTCCATATTATAGCCAAATAGTTTGAATTATTGGTCGACACATATTTCTAATAAGGTCGAAGCATATCTTGGCTCATCACATTACTTTTTCAACATAATCCTTCCCAATTTAAGGCATAGAAAATATAATAAAAATTAAGATATAAAAAAGAAACATCTTTTTGGGTGGTCAACACTTATATACAACCCCTTCAAAAGCCACGAAACTCGGGGTGGCCATGAAGCCGACACAAACATTTTTTCCAAGTGGGTTATTCGACCTCACTTTCCTATCCTTCAACTTGCATTCTTAATTTATTAGCCTTCAATTGCTCGATTTGTCAAACTATTTTTACAAGTTGAGGCATATAAAAAATATCTTGACCGACCAATTTCTTTTTAATAGAGAGGCCAAGACCATGTATGGCTATCTTCACCACTTCATGTTTTGGTATAGGCGTCAAATACCAACTCCTCATTCGATGAATTCAGGTCAAGAAATCATCAGTTGACTTATTTGAGTCTTTTTTAACATTACAAAAATCAAATATATTGATTTTTGTTTCCCCTTTAAAGAATTGTTCTTAAAACATTTTTTCTAATTAAACCCACGAATGAACTGAATTTGGTTGAAGAGTAGAGAAACTGCATTCTTGGTCAACGAACAAGGAAAATATTTCATTTTAAGAAATTCAATGGCACTTATTTGACCAATCTTGATAGTGTACCTAGCAATATGTTCAACACTTGATTCTCCACTATCTACGGAGAATGTAGTCAAAGATTTAGGAGTCTTCCATCGTTTAGGCAATTTAACTTCTTGGATAAATTCAGAAAATGGCGACACAAAATAAGGCCTATTTGAATTTCCAACATTGAACCCAAATCTATTCATAATTTGTTCGACAAGTTGATGGATATTTTGTTGCCCCCAATATTACTTTATTGAGCGATGGGCTCTTCGACATTTTCTTCCATATTAATAACTTCGGCAATTCTATTAACTTGCCTAGTTAACACTTCAAGCCTTCCATTTGTCGAATTAACAAAATTAGCCAAAACATTGGTCATTTGTTGTGTTAACAAATCAATTTTCTTCTATTTGTTGCCGAATCATAGACTCTTCATTATTTTCCTCATTGTTTCTTACCATTTTTCTCATTAAACTAGGTTTAAAAAATCATTGGAGTTGGCAATATGACATCACCGCGATTTTAATTGTCATGGGCCTGTAAATGCTCATTGGCATTAGAAGAAAAATTTTCAGCCACGGTGGATAGTATGATACCACTACTTTTTTTCCTTCTCTTTTTTCACTCTTTTATCCTGGTCCCACTGAGCGTGCCAATTTGTTTCACCAGATTTTTGGTCGATGGGATGACCAAAATCACTATTTAGCTTCTCGATCTCAATTCGGGAAACAGAAGCAGTTCCTCTTATGAATTCTCAGGTAGTGAAAAAGAGAGAATTAAAATAAACAACTTTAATAGTATTGCAACGTAGAAGTGCAAGTACATAGGCTAGAAATACATAAATTACAAGTAAATTATAGAAATAAAAGAAGAACTAAGTGAAGAATGGGTAGAAAAGAAACAAAGGAGATTGAGAATTTACATGTAGATTAGAAGAAAAAGTGAGAATTGAATGCTTGATATTCTCTGGTGTATGTTGGTGTTGCGATGACGAGAGTACTAGTCATATTTATAAAAAAGTCCTAAATGCTTTGGCGGTTATTTGCTATAGATAACTTCTCATAACCTTGTGTAACCTCTTGGCGATTTATTTCTACACATAACCGCTTGGAACTTCTTGGGCGGTTTATTTATACTCATAGCTGATCTTGTAACCGCTTTGAACCTCTTGTAACTTTTCTGCAATTGCTCTCCTGCTTCTTGGTCAAATTTAATCATTGTCGACCATCACTGCTTCTTGGTTGACCCTCATTGGCATGTACATATAGTGACTCCATACATAACAATGTAGTACCACTTCGGGTTGTATATAACAATTTATTATCGGTCGCCTCAAGATCATCAATGGGTGGTCTTTACGACTTGTTATCACTCGAGGACATCATTGGATCGCCTATCATAATTGGTTTTCTGTTGCCATGCAACCATTATTAGGTCGCATATCACAAATTGCGACTTGGAGACTTTTTTTTTAACTTAACAATTTTTTTTGGGTATAACACACTCCATGAACTTAGTTGTTGCTAACAGGGAGAGGTAATTATAAGAATACACATTATGGTAAATAATATATGAAAGTGTTTCTTTCATCCGTTTCAAATTAGTTATTCACTTTTTTTATAATTTAAGGCTTTGGGTAGATGAAAATCTTGTGTAAGGGCCATGGAAAGGTTTTAAAATTAAAGTGGCGGTTAATGGTTGTTATTCAAAACAAGGAGTTGATGCATATTAGAAAAATTCTTAATTTGGAGCAACATATATACATCAGATTGGTTTTAGTGGCTTTTTTTCTCAAAATATATATAAAAAAACAATATGACAATTGTGTTATTAATATTAAATTAGGAGGACTGTTATTTCGTACGACAAAAATTGTTCAAATGGTGCACGACACAGCAAAATTAACTGAACGCTATAACAAAATAGGTGAGATAAATATAGAGAAGAGAGAAAACGATTGTGTATAATATACAGTATTGCTCATTCGCGCATCATGCATGACAAATGTGTCGTGCTAAGAATCTTTTTCCTTAAATTAGAAAGCATTTTCTGAAGCTAAACCAACCCTTAGAAGCTTGTGATCCCAATGATAAGAATTGAAACTCATGAAAAAGTATTTTTAGGAAAGAGTGGCGGAAAGATAAATTTCTCATACTAAAGATAGTGAAAAAATGTTACAAGATTATCAAAAAAAAAGCTATGTATTTTGAGAAAGACAACTTTATCTTTCACTAGTTTTAGGTTACTTATATGTAACCTTTTTCTTGCTGATGTAAAGGTTGTAAATTTGAAGAGATGCATCCTTTGCTAAATGGTAATATCAATAAGAACATATGACATACAAGTACGTATACGCTTAGACAACGTAAAGTGTATATGTAATCATGTTGCGTGGGGTATGAATGAAGATATTCCTTTCTCTATGTAACAAACACTTGCTAGTTGATGGAGAGAGCATTTATTCATTACATAACGTGTAGGTTTTATTGCTTCAGTCAATGGATGAGATAACTCATATTTCAAATATATTTCAACGTTTATGCATTAACAATTATCATAAACACACTACATATTAGAATTTAAAATTTTATCAATTTTTACATAAATTAAATTAAGAGAGTGATTGTTTTTCATGAAAAGAAATCATGACGTTGTTTGAAAATTAATCAACCTCCATAGATCACTTAATATTAAGCTTGAGAAAGATGAGAGAAATGAGAGAATGAAGAAATTGGAATGAATTGGAATGAATTGGTTGGGTTGCTTGTATTGCAAGCCATTCCTTATATACATGTCACCCACATAACAGCATAACAGAATTCTGTTATGAATGGCTAATTGAACATAACTAATAACTAACTTCTAAGCTAAGCTAGGCTAGTTAAATAGCTAATGAAATAAGTCATTACTCTAATACTCCCCCTCAAGTTGGAGAATATATATTTAATGTTCCCAACTTGGAGACTAAGTGCTCGAATAGAGGTCGTGGAATTGCTTTGGTCAAGAGGTCTGCAACTTGATCTTTACTCTTGACATGGATGAGTGTGATGGCACCTTCATTCACCTTTTCCCTTGTGAAATGGCAATCAATTTCTATGTGCTTTGAGCGCTCATGGAAGGCTGGATTTGAGGCAATAGCAATGGCTGCTTGGCTGTCACAATAAACACAAGCATGGCCAATTTTAATCTCAAAGTCTTGAAGGAAACTTTGGAGTCAAACAAGTTCACTGGTTACACTTGCTAGTGCCCTGTACTCGGCCTCAGCTGAAGACCTGGACACGGTGGGCTGCTTCTTTGAACGCCATGAGACCAATGAATCACCTCAAATGAATGTTTGATACAGGATCTCAGCAGCCTCAAGGTGATTGGAAGGGCTGAGCTCCTTGGAGGTCTATACTTAAATGAAGAAATCAATTCTAGAATAAGTAGAACATAGAGGATGATGATTTCTCTCTTTGATCACTTCCTTAATAGCATAATATTGGTGAAAATATTGAACTTTAATACTTAATTGAGAAATGACGATATCATTTCTTTATATAAACATGAAATGATGTTTTGATCCTATCTATCATATCATTTATATATTATATGAGACATAATTCTTATGCAAACAAGAAACAGGACACGATACATGTAAGGCGCAAAGATTCCAGCAACAAGATAGATTATTCATACCGAGTAATACTTTATGGTTGGACATATATACAACTCGAATTGTGCGAAAGTGAGTTGAAGTGATATGAGCCAGATGATCTCTCACCTTATCCTTAATCTCTGCCCGCGCAGAGATTTATTTGGCCACGTAATTGTCGCACAATGTCGAGCATGTTACATGCATACCACTTGAGACTGTTGTTGGTTTTGTGGTTCTTTGGCTTTTCGTCACCACAATAACGCATATATACTTCATTCACTTGCCTCTCTTTTGGGGGTAGAAAGTAAGTGAAAAATATTTGAGTTAATGTTTAACTTAGTCTTTGGACACAGAAAAGGACTTTTAATTTATTAGTCCCTAAATTTAATAATCGATAAACTTATTAATCCATTTTATCATGAGTTCTACAAAACATGTTCTAAGTAATTGTTAAACTTTAAAATGTATGTTCTAAGTAGTTCTTGATATATGCATTGAACGCATGAAAGGAGCTTTACAAAACCTCCCTTTTTAATTAGAGTGCTGCTGCGTGAATGCATGAAAACAGACACTTTTTTAGTGGGAAATATATACCTATCTCTCTTGGTGTAGAAGTTAAGTGAAAATTATTGACTTTTTAATTATAAATTATAAATTGATTTTTAATTGAATCAGTTTGGTTTAGGTCAGATAGGCTAAGTAAAACTTTGAAAACTAAAATAAATCAGTTCAATTAAATTTGATTAGATTAAATTTATTTTGCATGAAACTCGAATTAAACTGACCAATTTACTCCCTAATTGTTGTTGGAGAGTGAGGACAGCTTTATGTGCTTTCCCCAATTTTCTAGTGGAGAAATCGTGAAACCCAAGCTCTAGCTGGATCCAATCATTAGTACGGTGGCTTTATGGGTCAGCCATAATCTGTTCAAGTGGGTTTTATACCAAATGGGCCATGAGATGGCCCATTTCAAATAACTTTGGTCGGATCATTAGCCGGACTTGGTCCATGACAATGTTTATATTGGGATCGTATGTACAAGCCCGAAGCCCGACCTATGCTCAAAAATGTTTTTATAATAAATAACGAAATGCTGGAACACAAGTTGCAAAATCTGGAATCGACCCCCACTGTGGCTTTAGTGAGGGAGGAAAACCAAGGGAGCAAAGCGACACCCTCTTTGTTTTGCTACGGGGAAAGAATCTTACAAAGTGGCCGCATGTTAACTTCAAAGTCAAAAGGCATTTGATTTTATAAATTGCAAAGTAAGAAATGTATCATGCAAGAAAAATATAGATTTAGGTCCCTCCCTGACGTGGATTGATTTTTTCCATACCCTTTAAAACACTCTAGTGGATACTGTTCAGCACTCCAAACAGCCACTTGCTTCTCCGGTTTGAGAGAAGGAATGAATAAAACAAATGAAAGTAAGTGGGGCTCACATACATACATTCAAGTTTGCTCCAACATTTCACCGGATATATATATATATATATATATATATATATTTATATATCCTCCTCCGTTGCAACAGGGTCAAAGGGGTGGTCACATCAGCTGCACCAACTATTCCATTCACGTGTGCTCCGTAGAAATCTCATTGTCCCGTTAGAGACTTTTCTTTTAGAAGATAAAATGAAAAATTTAAATTTCACAATTACATTAATAAAATAGAATAAATTTTATTTTTTTTACTTTATTAATTCAACTATTACTCTACTCTCTGATACTCTCCTCTTTCAAAAGAGAAATTTCACTGTCTAAATCCCATTATCCCATCTATTTGAAAAACAACCCCAGTGGAGAGGAATATTTTATAGAAGCCCGTTGCCGCTACCACCCAACCAATCCAATCCAAATCAGCTCAATCCTACTTAATTCATAAACGTCAACGTCCAAATTAGGCTCATGCGTCACCCCTTGCGTCATCAATCTCCCTAGTCCACTAACCACCACTATTGCCCGCTGCTCATCTCGATGGACTTGAAACTCGCGGATCCGAGATTCTTATACGGGCCGGGCGAAGCCCCGTTCTCCTCACTCAACAACCCACCCACCCCATTGCTCTTCCATCTCATTCTCATCGCGCAAATCCCAATCCCAATCCCAACAGCAACAATCCCAACCAAAACCCCAATCACAACCCCGACCCGAACCCGGTTGCTTCCACCCGCACTCTTCCTCACCTTGAAATAACCCACCTTGTACTCGTCCCCGGTACTCACCACGGTTTGGATCGGGAAGTCCATGACGTAACAAAACCCGGTGGCGTTGTTATACAACGCCCCCCAACAGCTGCAGTTCTTCTCGCACATCCCCTCACACTCCGCCAAAGACGACGTCGTCACGTGCCCTAACAGCTCCTTATGCGGTGGCTCGACGCCAGTCCTCCTCAGCACCGAATAACTCTCTCCACCCACCCTTTCCCCGCACAAGTCTCCACTATTGTCACCTGATCCACCCAAACAAAACCCATCCGGTTCGGACCGGGTCCGGTTATCCAAACAAGAGCAACCGGACCCCCCGGGAGTGCACAAACCGTACGAACCGCATGGGCTGGGGAGCTCGCACGTTTCCGTTATGGCCTGGTAGTTGAGAATCCAGCTGGACTTTTCCCCATCCCAATAATACCCCTTGAAGTTCCCGTCCGGTTCCAACCGCACCAACAGAAACGACGACGTCGTTACGGCCTGTTGGAAGCTGTCGAACTTCTGGACGTCAAGCGGCTTGGCGCTCGCTTGGTACATGGCCAGATAACCCTCTTTATTGACACGTGCGGAAATTGGGCCCTGACCTTCTTTTATCGTGTCCTTGGTTTCCAGCGGGGTGCGTTTCCAGTACAGTAACTGCCTCGCCAACGAACCTCCGTGTTTTCCGGGGTAGTTAGCGTAGAGCCCCATGAAGTCGTTTCCTAAACGCAACGAGTAGAGGCCGTTTTGCGACGAGAGCGACATGTTGGATGTGAAGTTCTGGTCCTGGACGAGGGTGGTTGCGGGGAAGTCGAAGCTTTGCCATAGGGGAGTGGGTCCTACTTTGCGTTGGACGATCTGCAAGTTGGAGGTGTTGAGGAGGATGAGGGCGTCGCCGTTTGTGGCGGTGGTTGACCAGATAAGGTTGGTTGCGGGGTCGGAGAGGAGGAGGGTGCCGTTGAAGGAAAGGCGCGTGGCGTGGGACCAGGAGGCTGGGTGGGTTGGGTTGGCGAGCCATAATGGCTCTGAGGACGCCACGTGGAGGACGGCGAGTGCGAGCTGGTGCTGGTTGAGGCGGAGGAAGCAGAGGGAAAAGTTGCCGGTTGGGTCGGTGAGGAGGACCTCAAACGGCGCCGTTTTGGACTGCGGTGATGCGGAGAAGCCCCTGAGGAGCTCTTGTGGGGTGGACGCGGAACATGTCTCGAAGGAGAGAAGGAGGATGAGTAGGAATTGGATTTGGAGCTTTTGAGTTGCAGACATGTTGAAGATCACATCATAGTGCATAGGAAACAAGTTGATGATTATGCGAGAATATATGTAGTTAATTTAATGGAAGGTGTTCAACTCTGCTCAAAATAAATAATATAACTCAATTATGGATATTTTAATAGGATAATTATCACACCAATGCTATTTTATTAAAATTCTATGCTGATTTAGCAAATTGCTCCGTCTATTCCTTTTATTTTTTTATTTTTGTTCATTCTCTTTTAATTTCATGCTTCGTTGTTGCTCATTCTCTCTCAGTGTATCGATTCGTTTTGGTTTATGCTCGATTATTCTCATTTGTTCATTTTTTATCCGTTCTGTGCTTTCTCATTGTAATCGTTTCTGTAATTGATATGCATATTTCAGATACGATTTAGTGATACAACATTTTATTACAAGTGAACTCAGATGTAACTTTATTAAATAACATACCTAACCATCTTACAAAGATGGACACAATTATATACATAGACTTATTTTATGTTATACAGACACAACCATTACATGACATGCATCTTAAAAGCATGATCGTAAGCAGAGAAAAAAAAGTAGAACATAATCAATCATTCGATGAAAATAGACACAACCTTACCAAAGTAAAAGACCTAACATTTTTGTTGTTTAAGACATAACCAGCTTAAATAAATAGACATAATATTTCATTATAATCGGACACAACCTTTTCGTGAACTCAGGCGTAACCTTATTAAACAATATGACCTAACCGTTATGTATATACACACACAAAGCTGGACATAACCACGTTATATACATAAATCTATCTTTTTATATTATACAGACACAACCATTATAACTGAAGCAAAGAGAGAAAAAAAAATAGAACATAAAAATGGACAAAATGAAAGATAAACAGAGGAACATATAAAGAAATAATTAGGTCTCAAGAGCTCTTGAAGGAGAAAGGGCTCGTGAGAGAGTGTGCAAAATGTGAAAGGTGAGAGAATGGAAAGACAGTTTTGCATTTTTTGAGTTGCACAGTAGTGAACCTGAATTATAAAGGGGTGTGCAACTGGTGTGCTCTGTAAATGTGTGCAAAAATCTAGACTCATTTTAATAATGAAGAAACTGATGGACTAAAAATATATTACTAATGAATTGGGCAACTAATCTCACCAACAACTACGGCGCTCTAAGGTAAAATTTCTTATAAAGTGAGAAAATGACGAGTATTTGTTTTGTTTCGAATCATTTAATAGGACTTTATATATATACACACACTAATATAATGATGAATAAATTTTTATCTTTTTATTTTATGGGGTTATCTAATGATGCATAGATATATCATTTAAAAATATTTTATTCTTATATTAATTAATTTATAAGTCACATGGGATGTATAAAATACTTCACACTAATCATATATCCAAACTAATATTTAATTTCATTTTTAATTTATTTAAACTTACATAAATGTGAGATGTGTGGACATGTGAATGTAAGTGATGTATAATGTAAAACAATTATACTACATGTACACCTGTTGAAAGCCTTTTTTACCACTCTCGTCGTTTAATAATATATCCTTCTGTACATCTTTCAGATCCTCAAGGGATCCAATTGCAGTATAGTTGGGTATAGTCGTATCCACATGGAGTTGCAAAAATACCATTCTTGAGTTTAGTTAATTAAACAATAAGGTGAAGGATTGGTAAATTGGTTGATAGTTAAATAAATAAGTAAAGAACATAAAAGATAAATGGGCAACAAATCATAGGTAGATCCGGAAACTTGTTGGGAATTGAATCCTATTATAGTTTCATGCATCCATTTACTTAGTACAACAGAATTATCATTTCATTGATTGCCTCCACCAGTTCTTAACTTGTTCATCGCTTTAGCGCATGAAAAGATCATCAGGTTTCCTTTATTAAGCTGTCACTTTCACACACAAACTTAACAAAGTACACCAGCGTTATTCCAGATGTTAAAATGACTAATCCTTCATTCTAGTTATGGCAACGAAGAATTAGATGAAGTGATCTAGTTCCAACTTATGACACCGCTGTCGCACTCAATCAAGCAATTTAGAGTCATGCTTTAGGTAGCAAAGCTAAAACAAGCATTAAGCATAAAATCATTCAAGCAAATCATGGAAACTGATAGATTCATATGCAAAAGTTACATAGATACAATCATACTACAATAGTTATCAAAATCCCAACAACAAGAGGATTAGAAATCCATCTTACAAGAGAATCTCAGAGGCAAGGTGATGGACGCTTACCATGACACGTTCTCACGTTGTCATGACAACGACCGCCGCGCTTCCTTGATCACTTTTGGCTCCTTCACTGGCCTCCTCTTTGTTGCTAAACTAACCTAAGCTTTGAAGTACAAGAAATTTGAGAGAAGAATGAAGTATGGATGGAGGATTGGATGTCTCAAATGAATGGCACGGCCTTCCTATTTATAGGCAAAATTCGAGGCCACCGCTGAGCGGTTAGGGCACGCCGCTGAGCGGTGCAATGATGACACCGCTGAGTGAATAAGTACTTTCGCTGAGCGGTTTAGTCAAAGTGGCTCCTATTGGTTGCTTTCCTGACAGATTCCTTGCGGCGACAACTGGCGGCGGCGGTGACAGCTGGCGTAATAAATGCGGCGGCTGTCAACTTGGCCTGGTGGGTACAATCGCTTAGCGGCTAGGGTTCACCATTGAGCGGTGCTTCTTTGATGGCTGTTCTTTGGTCATCTGTGGTGACTGCAAGCTGTCAGGCGGCTGCAGGCTTTTTGCAGGGGCGGCGCCAGGCTGTGGCGGCTGCAAATGGCTTGGCTTTGGTGGGTATGATTGCTCAGCGTTTAGGGTTTACCGCTGAGCGATTCTTGTCTCTTGTGCGCTGAGCGCCCTGTAGCTACCGCTGAGTGGCCTCTCGCCTGATTATGTCTTTTTCCTTCTTTTGCCTCTTTTGCCCTTTGCTCCATTCTTCTGGGAATATTCTTTAATTAATATGCTTGCATCCATCTTTTAGAATATATCATAAGTCCTACAAAAGTGGGGAATTTAGTTAGAAAATTCTTTAAAACTTAAGAAAATAGGTGCCATTTCATTAGTTAAAAATTGTGTAAATTTGGCACTTATCAACACCCTAAAATCATACATCATACATACACCCGTATTAAAATACGCTGGGCCCCTCAAATAACTGCCCCATCCACTTTCTCTCCTACTCTCAGCCACACGCGCTTGAACTCACGCACATCACAAAACTTTCCCGCTTCCACTTCCTTCTGTTTTCTCTCTTTTCTCTCGTCGCTCTCATCTCTCATCACTATCATTCTTTGTTCTTTCTTCACTCTCGTCATTGTCATCTCTCGTCGCTCTCTTCACTCTCGTACTCATATAAAAGATTGTGCACTCAAATCACATATATCAGATTCTGCAAAATACTTAACTGTAGGTTAAGTTTTATGCAAATCTATAAAGTTGTGTGCATGTGAACTAATTTTTATAAAGTTTGTCCACTAAAAATGTATAAAGATTGTAAACTTATTTATGTTTGAGTAAAATCTCAGTGCTATAAACAAGTGCTTAATGTTTGTGCACATCGTCATATAATGTTTGTGCACTAAAGTCTGATATCATATTCTGCAAAAATACTTAACTATGCATTAAGTAATAAGCATATATGTAAAGTTTATGCATTAGAATGTATAAAAGTGTGTGTGCACATGTATGTGAACTAATTTTTATAAAGTTTGTCACTAAAAAATGTATAAAGATTGTGAACTTATTTATGTTTTAGTAAAATCGCAATGTTGTAAACAAGTGTTTAATGTTTGTGCACTAAAATCTGATATCATATTCTGCAAAATTACTTTATACACTCCAATCAGATATCATATTCTGCAACATACACTCTTACCACCATTGTTAAAGGTAGATCTCATCCATTTTAAAAGAAAATAAACCTTTTATCATCTTAATTATATTTTAATCAACTTTCACATGATAAGAAAATGAAGATAAGGAGGATGAGAAGTGTTCCGAAGTATGCACCTCGGTCCACTCTCTGGATCCTGGAGCTTCAAGGTCTCTGATGAAGTCTCTGGGAAGGTCTCTGGGAGGTCTTTGGACAGCGGGTACCTGCAAACACTCCAACGCTCAAGTAAGCAAGGGTTTAAGGGAGTAACAAGAAGAATGGCGATGATGAGTGGATGAGAGAATGACGAGGATGACGATGATAAACATATCAGAGCAAGGAAGAGAGGATGAAGACGACGAGTGAAAACGATGACGAGAACGAGTTCGGGATTGGGGCGCGTTGTGTATAATTTTAGAAACTGTACGTTATACGTATAATAATCATTAATTGCATCTAAATGAATGATGTATGTACGGGTGTATGCTTCTGTGGTGTACACGGAATATTTCTGAATGTAGAATTAACCATTTTCAATTAAATGCCTGTTTATTGAGAAAACTTCTCTCTCTATTTTTTATTTTGTGTAATTAATTATGAATTTATACTGTGTAAGACAAGATCTCAATAAGTGAATTATTTTTTAACATTCAAATGTACTAGTATGCTTTTATTTCTAATGTTGGCAAGCTGTTACCATAACTTGAACTACAGGTTACTGTCCCTGTTAGACAAACATCGATCTCTCCTAGTTTAACTACAATATTTTACGTATAGTGAACATATAGTGGTGCATATTGGGATTATATTTTTAACTTTTACCACGTTTGGTGAGAGCAATTCGAATAGAACGGGAACCTAACGTACAATATTTTATGTGTTAATACCCAGCCTTTTTGTTGCCTTTTAAAAAATTCCACGTGAAATGAACAATCAGGAGCATTGCGATATTTGACCAGCTTCCCAAAGAGGAAGGAACTTGTACAAACTGCTTTTGTGTAAAATTTAGTGGAGTGAGAGATTATTGAATGAGGAGTGTTATTTTAATATTAAAATTAATATAGACACCAAGTCTCTCTTTTATAACATATTATGAGACTCTTCCTCATATTATATGATGTGAGTGTGAATCTCATTATGTATTATGAGCAAGAGATTTGGTGTCTATATTAACTTTGATGTTAAAATAAAATTTATATTATTGAATACACATAATTTTAACATTTCATATTAAGTACACTACGCGTGAAAAAAAAAGATTTTAATCTTAAAGGCATTTGTTAAGGTTTAAGAAAATAGTAAATTTTTATTAAAAAATAAAATTTTTAAGTGTTCAATATATTAATAACATTAAAAACTTTAAATTATTTCACAGTAAGTCATCTTAGAAATAATTGTTAGCCAAAACATAAAGAATTAAAAGTTCAGCAAACTTTATACTTTCAAGACACGCATTCACATGCTTATGAGTTTTATTAGAATTTCATATTACTTAAAGATAAAACTTAAGTAAACTTTATAGGTACAAGACATCCTTCACTCTTGAATTCATTTTTGAGGCTGAGTTAGGTTACTCAATTATCTTAAGAGGTCTCGCTAAATTTTTGAGTCGAAAGATGGTGATGGTGGGTTAGAATTGTGTCCATAAAAATTGAATTTTTTCAGTTTAATATTGTTGGTCAAAGTTTGGCTATATATAATTAGATGAGTGCTTTTTGTACATTAAAATTCATGTAGACACTAAGTCTAATGTAATTGTAGGTTTCATAATACATGTGTAAAAGGGAATAGTTGATGTTTTACACCAACCTTACCGTAACATTTTTTATATAATTAAATACTCCAAGTAGGTACTTGCTAGTATTTGCAGGTCATCAAATACGGAACCAGAAATGCACATATTAATATTGATCTTTAATTGTCCCCGAACCAAAAAGTAAGAAGCATTGATGGAGCACTTTAACTTCGTCAACCTCTTTCCCCCGCAATTTGTTTCCAGCAACGGCAAGATTCTTTCTTGCTTTTGCATAAATGCTCTTGTTTGATCAGGTAATGCTGTTCCATGATCTGATAATAGTAGTTGTAGCTGCCATACCCTTTATAGCTCACTTGAGTTGAATACTAAGCCGAAAGCGTTGACAATCGACACGTACGACTGATCTGATCATAAGTGTCAAGCAACCAACAAACTGACCCAAAATTAATTTCTGGCCCATGGGTTCTGAATAGAGAGTGAGGTAGGGGTTGACTTTCTCAAGTATAATGCAGTAATTAAAGTCAACGATTGTTCATATAATTTTTTTAAATTATTGAAAGATAAAATGTAAAATCATAATAATTGATGGTGAGATAATTAAGACTCTAATTAGGCAAGACTTTAATTAGGCCCTTAATTATACATCTAGATCCACTAGTGAACTCTCTTGGCCGGACGTTATTATCTCAGAAGTCAGAAAGTAAGTTTGGATATATGGACTAAATAGAGTTTATGAACAAATCTAATTTGATTGAGCAAAGGACAAATATCAGGTAAACCAGACACATATATTTCTCTTCCAATCTGCTCTTTATTTTCATTATTCTAACTTCTATTGTACTCTGCACAATGAAACCGTCTTTTCTCCCCTATTTTTTCCCCACGCACTTCAAAAAGTTGGAAGTTGACTTTAGCGATTTATAAACACAATTTTCCCCTATTATCATGGCCATCCACTCATGTGACGCACATACATTATTTGTACTTATAAAAAATAAAAAATGAGGAACATATAAAAAATGAGTGGGAGTGAAATGGTTTTTAAAGTTGATAAATATTAGTTTAGAACTCAAAAACTGTTTCTATTGACTTATTTAAAACTAAAAAAGCAATTACTTTTTTATATCTGCTTTATTAATAGTATAGATTTTAGACCTCACATAACCTCTATCTATATATATCTCACTTCCTTTCCTTCTTGATGTAACATAATTGACTTTTTTTTAAAAAAAAATTCTAGAAACGCATCCCCGTGACAGTTAGCGATGCAGTTCGTGATGAATGTTCAATCTCAAAAGTAAGAGCGTCTACCTAATTAGGTTTCTCTCTTTGGACGGATTACAATAATAAAAAAAAAGAGAAAAAAAGAAGGAAGGAACGTCTCCTTTGAATGATATGAGAGAACTTCTTTTTCATTATGTCAAAACAACAATGTTTCTATCGTAAGATTTAGCGGAGTTTTCACCAGTCAACTTTACTGTTATAAATAAATAAACTAGGAATGGACCAAATTGCAGGTTACTAAATGTCTTCAACGAAGACTGCCGTGGCATACATAACTATGTAGTCGCGTGCATATTTGATAGGTATGTGTGTATATATACATTTTATACCTTTAGATTGTATTTTACTACCAAAAAAATAAAATAGTGTCTATACTTTATATTGAACAACAAAAATGCTACATGTACACCCAATTTTATACACTCATACATACACCATTAATAATACACAAATTTTATTTTCATGAGTGCACAAACATTACAAACTTATAGATGATATTCTCAATTATACTTAATTAAGTGCACAAACATTACAAACATTAAAACACAAACTTTATGTATATAAGTATAGGGTGTATGTATGGTGTATATTTTTTGGTGTACATGTAGCAAGACTCATTGAACAAATAATGATGAACAAAAATGTGCTTGAAGGTTATATTTGACGTAGGAAAGGGTATGAAAAAAAAATCAAGTAAACATTTCCAAAGTTTAGATGAAGTTTTAGGTGAAATACCTCCCTCACTAATCACTTCACTCCACTCCTATGCTAAACCACTTATCCAAACAATAGATGTTCATTCAATTCCCTTTGGGCTCCATTTCAGTGCTCCACCCTAAATAATTCTATGTTTGTCTAATTTGGTATGCAAACCATACGAGCTTGATTTGGCAAGTAATGACTACTTATGGTTTTTTTTTTCTTTTTCTTTCTCTTTCTGGGATATCTGTTTTTCTTCCCATTCTTGGTTGCGTAATCATAGTCCAAAAATGACTAAAAAATCCTTTTTTTCTTAACGAGTCATGGTGTCTACCAGGGATGGGAGCAGGTCAGGCCCTTAACAGGTCGGGCTTGTCTCATTAGTTTTTGGTCATCAAAGGCTATTTTTTGTTTGGCCTATTATTATGATCTGTTAATATGACCTGCTACACAATCAATAACACAACATTCAATAATAATAATAATCATCCATTTTTCAAGATTTAAGCCCGAAACATACAAAACTAATAATATCTAAATATCTTATTGAATCTAAGCCCAAAACATTACATAAATTATATTAATAAATATAATTACATAAAATATTATAAAAAGTGATATTAGTTTAGTGATTAAGACATTGCCTTAATATAGTAATTGTCTTCCATTCGAGTTCAAGTAAAGGTGAAAAAGGCCACACATCGAGCTAGCTTTATAATGATTGAGTTGCAATTGGGCTTATTAGTTAGTTTGGGTATTTGTGGGCTGGACCTTTGAGAAACAGAGAAAATGTCCGTACGAAGATTGCATGCGGTGCATGTCGTCCTAGATTTTACATGGTGCTTTTACAGCTTTTTGGTAGATTGGACTAAAAGCACAGTGAAATAGAATTGAACTCACGAATTGATCCGGATCCATTCCCCCAACAAAACAAAAATTAACAATTAGAAAATATTAAATTTATAGTGGTTTCTTATGAAATAAATATCTCATAGTATTTAATTTATTTATTTTTAATCATTTTTATAATTAAATTCATTAATTTTTGTTATTATGTCATGTTTTATATGCTTATAATAAATTTCAGGTTAAATTATTGAAAGAGTCAACTTATAATAAGTTTAGAAATTATGGACCATTAAAATTTATGATACATTTCTCTATAAATATTGTATTAAAAAATATTTATTTATCATATTAAATCATATAATCCATCAATATGTCATATTAGATCATAAAATAATAATAAAAATTAATAAATTTAAATAAAAAAATTATAAAAATATATAAATTAAATATCATGAATATTTATCCCATAAAATGAGAAATCACCTACATTTATAACCCTCTTATCACACCAGATATTATTTGTTATTAAAAATTTGAACTATAAAATTTGTAGGGCTTTACTGAAAGGGAACCATTCCAAAAATTCTTAAAAGGCCAGGATTTATACCCAGACCCAAGAGCGGGTTTGGAAATTTTTCAACCAGCAATAGACGCGCCACAGTTAGAACCTCATTTTATAATAGCAATTCCCCTTTCTTGTATTAGTTTCGTCGATGTGGGGTTTCTGAGTCACCTAAAACATCACATCATTCCAATAATAGGGGGGATATCTGATTCCCCTTGAAGGCTAGTTGAATCAAAATGTTCGCATATATATGTAACGTGGATCACGAAAATTATAGTCATATTGCAGAAGGCAGAAAGATTCTTCAAGCAGAACACTAATAATTTCAAAAGGGTTAAAAGAACAATTTCTTAGCCCAACACTAGATATTTTGTGAAGATTTAATATAAGTTCTCTTATGTTTAGACTAATGTCGCGTTTAATTACTGAGACAAAATTAAAATACCGAGACATGGAAATAGAGACATAAAGATAGAGAATTACAAGTCAGTATTCTATTCTATTTGGTAATAGTGTACTAGACACTCTTACTCGTATTTATATATTGTTTGGTTTAATAAAGACAAAACAGAAAATACACTCCTTAAAATACTCTTATTACATTAATTTAATAAAAAACATTTAAAAAAACACACACACATTATCCTACTCTAAAATGTTGTATCCTGTGTACAAAAAAATTGTGTATTTTCTGTCCTGAAATACAAATTTTTATATCTATTTCAATAAATAAACATAATTTTTATTCTTGTGTTTCAGCAAACAAACATTTCCTGAGTAAATCAAGTCACAGAAATTCAACATTCAATAGAATGAAACAGACGAGGTAAAAGTGAAATAATTAAATCCACAGGTATATTGGTGCTCTCGTAGCATCCACTACACACATTATATGCCCATTTGTGCTCTTTTTCCCTTTCACAATCAATCTCCATAATTTTCTATTAAAGTACGAATTGAAAGAAATTGAGCCCAGCAATCCGAGTAACTCCACTGAATTATTGAGTGTGGTCATTTTAATTCGTCTTGTTTTGTAGCTCAATTTTGGACCACTATGATAATGACCACCGCTTCCTCCTTTCTCTACTTACTGAAACAAAAGGTGGTTGTGCATAGGAAATGACACATCACAATCAACGTTAAAGAGGGTTACTTAGATATTTACATACATAAAAAATTTCGGGCACCAAACGAATATTACCAAAGGGAGATGGCATTAGTGTGTAGGTTGAAAGAGATATGTTATCTTGCTTTCCTATTTGTACATTGCGTCTCAAAGTGATTCAAAGGCAACAGGGTCTACTAGTTTTATTTATTCCCTTCCCTTCTTGCACATTGTTAGACGCATACTTTGCTACAGTTGTTGAAGCTTTGATTTCTCTCTCTGAAGAAATGAAGCAACAAATTGTCCTGTGTTCTTACGTTCTCCTTATTTTCTGTTTACTAGTTTCTGCTCGTATCCTTGAACAACTTGAATATAAAGGTGAAGAGGAAGTTAAGGCAAATGATATGGCTTTTGCTCGGTCATCCACAGAGTTGAATGATGGTATAGAAGTAAGAATACACATTCTGTTTATTTACCCCCTCCCTCTCTCTCAAAAGCCAGAGTGAAATGCTTTATACCCTTGATTGGCTCACTTGGCTTATCATCTATTATTCCTCAATTAGGAGCAATTTTATGTGATGCAGGAAATGGGATCAGAGGAATGCGATGAGAAGGACAAAGAGTGCTTCAGTAGAAGGATGATTGCGGAGGCTCACTTGGATTATATCTACACCCAGCACCATATGCCTTGAAAACATGCACCTTATTTAGTTCAATGCAACCTGCCAAGACATTAGAGTCACTATACATGAGATGAAATCATACCGTAAAACCATGATGCGCCAAAATTTCCTTTGTGCGGCTGTGCCTGTCCAAGCGTCTATAAATGTGTAAGACGATGTGGGGGTTTATAATAAATTGCGGGTGAATGTTTTTTCAATAGGGTCTTAATCCGTATCTTTACATCCTTCGTTATATATAAGACATTCTTCGAGCATAAAATTCAGACCGAAAGATGAGAAGGACTCCCGTTGAAACAGATTTACCATAGATTTTATTGCTGTATTATTTTTGTTGAGCTTTTCAAGTACTACGCGCTGTTTCATGGGATGATGGTCCAGACTCCAGATTCATACGTTCATACGAATTTTCTTAATAGACGAAGGTTAAGACTGAAATAAGAAATACTGTGGAAAAAGTTTGGTTACACAATTAAAAAGAAATAATAATAATCAAGTAGCGTTGACCATAACGAGGTCAGCAAATGATGGGTAATTTTTGTTGTCATAGGCGACCGGGAATAATATGGCAAAAGTCTCGGATTATCCAAATCGAAAGCCAATGAACTTACAATTGGGCAATTGGCAACAAAAATGCAAAAGTAGCCCGTAGTTTCTTGTTTTCTCGAATTTTGAGGAGAAACACTGAACTGTTTTGTTCACTTCTTCACAATCTTGAAAACATAAACAGGCCCAAAACAACGTGACAGTTTTATAATTGAAAAAAAAAAAAGGAAAATAGAAACTAAATGAACCCTAAAAGAGAACCATTTGCTATCTAAATGAAACAACGTATACCCGAAAGGAAAAAAAAAAAATGACATAGCATAGGTAACGCTATCCAACNGTATTATCGGTAGATACGTTAAATGCCCAAATCTGCTTCACCATATAAAATGAGATAGCAAGAATATCAATAAGCAAGTTACGCCGCAAAAAAAAACTCGCATTTATATCTGTTGAACACTAATGTATTTCCTTTTTCTTCGAGTACAAAAAAACAAGTACAAAAAGGGCACAAAATATGTTTGACCGCTCTAGAGACTGGTTAGAGGCAATAAATTTAGCATGAAAGGGGGCATCAAAATTTAGTGTGCAGAGTAAACCTGGGTTCTCTTAGTAAAATGACTCAACAATATATGCCATTAGTCCTGTTCCTGCCAAAAGAGAAAAGATCAAATCAATTACCACAAAAAAAAAATTTAAACAAACTCCTTCAAATAGACAAATGAGAACTTTGAACATCAAATTAGAAGATTACATTCCACGAGGCTTACCATCTTGGAGAAACCAGATATTGAGGTTTCTGACAAGCATTTAGCATGAACGATGGGACCTACATTTATACTTTCTATATCCATGTTGCTAACGTAAACAGCCCCATTGAACATCCATTCATCACTTTCTTGACAGTACACATCTTCAAAAAGCTCGCCGCACAATACACACAAGCACTGGTTTTCATCAGCGAGAACCATAGTATCTAATTCACTCCTGTCTGTTTTCTCACCATCTACATCTACAAAATCAGTAACCTCGGGTGGATAGTCTGCCTTGCCAGCAATCCAGTCATTTGGTTTTGCATACCATTTTCTTGAAGCTATTATCAGACCATTTTGTTCTCTTTCTCTTGTGGCATGCCACTCGACGTGTCTATCAAACTGTTCCTGCTGTTTAAGCCTAATACCACAAACTTCGCAATGATGTGGCAGATCATCTAATAATCCCTTGATTACAGTGGGATGGAATTCTCGGATTACATCAGGCTTAAAATCAAAGCCAATGATATTTCTGATTTCTGTGCTGGTTGACTGAGATAAGGCAATGGTTGTTTTTGTATCACCTACCTCATCTCTGGAAGATGGTACTGGGACAGCCGCAGAGCTAGAAACTGAAGCAACTGCCAAAGTACTACTGGCAGATATGCTTTCAGTTTGGTCTTCCAATCGAACCAGCACCTCAGTTGGTACCTTAGTCTGTGACTCTGTTTCTGCAGATATCAAACCCTTTGCAACTAATGAGCTTAAAAGGTTTGAAATCGGATTTACGGGATTATTATTGGTGGCTTTTGAGGTCGGAGCGGGGGCACTTCTCACATCAGAGGAAGCTGATAGTTGAGTAGACACCCTTGGTCGTTGTCCAGCTTTTGCTTGAGGTATTTTTGACAGAGTTGATGAATCATCATTCGCAGGACCTAATGAAGGTGGTGATGCAACTGCAGACCCTGAAGAAGTTAACGTGGTAGGGGAAGACCTACCTGCACGAGGAGGCTGAACCCCTAATTCAGATGGAAGATTCCTTGTACCCATACTACTTGTACTAGGAAAACTGCTGATAATCGATTTGTTAGAGAAGGCTCCACTATTTGCAGCTGCAGCTGTCAAACTACTTGTGGTTGACTGTTCTGAAGTTTCACTGGCCAAAGAAACTTTACAGTGAGGTAGCTTCTTAGTTTTGACATTAACTTCAGTCTGGGAAGAGCCCAGCTGCTGCTGCTGATGCCATGGCTGAACTTTAGTCACTGAAGATAATGTACCCTGCAAATCCTTTTCCCTTGATCTATGCAAGTTACCCACCTGAACATTGGGAGGAGGGGCAGGGGGGCGATCTCTACTATATTGGCTCTTCAGACCTCCCAAAAATTGAGATTTTTTAAGAGCCTGGGGAGGGTCTTTCTCAGCCAAATTTCGCATTGGATGAGGGTGGCGCCCTGTTATTGGCAGTGATGGAGACTGTTGCCGCAAAGGTGACTGCCCAGAAGCTGATTCAGCTCCTACTGAATCAAACTGCTGCTGCCCCGTAATGTCATCTATTCCTATGGTTGCATTCAGCATGAAAGACTGATTGCCCATCCTGCCAGTCAAAGCATTTGTATTGGCTCGTAAGCCACCAATAGTGGACACAACTCCTCCTGAGTGACCTGGCTTAAGATTCAACTTGTTAATTGATTGCTGCTCCTGCAATTGCCATGACAACGAAGAATGCTCCCCAAATGCAGGTCGTTGTTTCTTAACAGTGGATATTTCTCTACCAACATTTACCCTGAAAGGATGTGTGATTTGGAGATGATCCTCACTTCCCTGCGAGTGGAAACAAATAAGTTAAAGGCAACACAAGAAGCTAGTCACTTTTGGCACTATTAAAAAACCTTATGATAGCAAGCTTACCAAAATTTCATCATCAGCTGTCCATGGGTTTGTGTTCAGGTTGTCAAGGACATTGGATGCACCATCAGCAGTAATTCCAGAGTTCATTTCATCCCACACGAACTCCTCTTCCTCAGAATTTTTCCAGTTATTTGACGGCTCCCTGCTCCTAATGTTTGTTATGTTTTGTGTTGGCTGGTGATGTGCATCCAAATTCATGAACTTCGTTTCAGGATTTGATAATCCATGCTTGAAACTGAAACCATTTTTTTGCCCAGATATGGTCTCTTCAACACCACTGCCTGCTTTATACCAAGCTTTGTCATGTCCCAACTCAGTGACCCTACTGCCAGGTCTTCCAATACCTGAGCCCAACTTACTTGATATATCAGAACTATATTCAATGCCTCCATATGATCCAACAGCGCTCTTTTCAGGAACAGAATCATTAAATGCATCTCTTTGAGTGCGCTGATTACTCTGCAATAAACACAATTACATTAAAATATGATAACTGCTACAATGAATACCATAAAGAGGAAAAATACTGTACATACATGCATGTTAATCCTAGGATCCAGCCATGGTCGTGAGGCACCTAAAGCTCTATCCGGCTTCTCTGGGTCCTCATTTGAGTTTAAAGTAGCTTCAGTCATATTGTCAACTACCCCTTTAGTCTTCATGACATGAAAAAGGACAAGATAAAAGCAATAAGAACCAGATATATGTATAAAAAGGTATGTACGACTAACTAAAGTATACGAAAGGATATCTAGTGCTGCAACTTATCACATTTGGACAATGTATGAAATAGCCGTCAAATCATGCTACATTTTGTGGATCATAAGGCATTTTTCTTCAGATAAAGTATCAAAGTGATAAAAAAAAATCTAAAATATGTGAAAAATATATATTATAAAGAGAGTAGTAAAAATATTACTTTTATCTCAAGCCAAGAAGATTAATATGACATGTCATATGTCAAGAAAATAAATAGAACTGCAAAATATAGCAGACATAAAATCAGGGCATTCCATGATTAAGAAGAATAAAGGTGTAATTAGTCTATTGGAAAGGTTTAACATAAAAAATGTATTGTCTCAATAAGCAATAATGAAGATCAGAATTCAATGCCATTGGTATATCTTCCAGTTCAGTCTCATCATCCAACGAACATATGAATGCAAATATCAATTCATCACAACAAAAAATAATGTAATACTATCCAATCCTGAGCTATTCCACTTAAATCCAACATTGCAAACCTTCAAAGGATATATTTTCGATGCAATCATTTCACCTACCCTGCTAGACTGCTGAAGACGCTGCCTTTCTAAATACTTGGGATTCACATGGATGCTATGAGCCGGGCGTTGTGACTGTGAATCACTCCTGAGTATAGCAGATGCAGAAGCTGAACCATTGACTGCAGGAGTTAAGCCAAGTTCCTTCTCAATCATGTGAAGGGTCTGTGGAGGAAAGACTCCTTTCCAAGTTCCAAAAAGATGCCTCATACTTGAATGGACAGGAGGATCAACCTGTCTGTACGCCTTGCAGAATACCTAAAATGTAAAGGAGTAATTGGCAAGTACCTAGTTAAAAATAGGTGTTTAAAATTAGATAACATATCGCAGGAAAAATGCAAAGGGAAGAATTGTTGCCATTTTAACAAACGCAGATTATTCATTTTTAGTGAAAATGCGATAATTCCAACCATGGCATGATCAATGTAACAAACTCGGTGTAAAAATTTCATAACTTCATTGCAGACCATGATTAAGAAAGTAACAAGTACAATTAAAATGAAGAAATGAAGGTCAATGAAAAGTAAATAGAATAGATATCTGACCTCTGGTAGTCTGGCAGCAAAGTATTTTATATAATCCCGTCCGATATTCTTAACAATACTATCTAAGAGATAAAGAGATGGCAACTTTTGTTCACTTGGAACCTGGAAAGTCATTAACAAGATTGATGAAACAAGATCTTTATTTGTACAACAAAAACATTAAGCAAAGAACTAGAAATAAGACTGCACAGAAAAATGTAAACAAGGAAGACAACTGAAACCGACAATTTATAAGAAAAAAGATAACTTTATCACTAGTTGAGAACAGAAACTGTGTAGTGTTCAATTCCTTCCCCACATCCAGAACAAAAAAATATTCTTGTTTTCAAAGACCCCTCTGCATAAAAATGCATCAAACGTAATGAGGATTGTGGAATGCTACTCTCCAGTGATGCTGCTTATCAGTTTCATATGGAATTGTTAGCATCAAATCCAAAATTCACCAAACTGCATCATCAAGATATATATATATATATATATATATTGATCTTAGTCTTTGTCAGTTGTTTGTTAATATGCTTGCTTTTTACAGGAACTTCATTGATTGGTACCCATGGCCAAAATGAAACTCTTTTTACGACCGAGGCTGGTTCAAACATATATTTGAAGCCAAACCGGCCAGCACTTGTTGTAAGCAGCACGAGCTGGTAAGTTT
>QANU01013649.1:30900-204975 GCA_003254905.1 Nissolia schottii
GGGGAAGAAGTAGAAGGGGGAATCGAATGTTATATGAAGGATGCGATTGGCATCAAATGAGTGAAGAAACGCATGAGTGGGGAGTGAAACTGTGACCTTCCTTCAATCTCAAAGACTGGAACTAGTTTTTTTGTGTTGTCCTTTTGTTGAGCTGTGAATTGATTAGTTATTCAATTCAGCTGTTTTATTTTATTTTTTTTATTTTATAGATAGTAGTAGATCTGAGAAATCTTTTAAACTTCATTCAATTCATGATTAATTCTCACACACTTGAAAGGAAACCGAAGGGGTCAAGTCAATTTTTAATTGAAATCTTCCCATTAATAAGAAATGCTATTTGAATATATGAAAATGCAATGATACGTGGATGTTTTGCGTGTATATATATATATATGTGTGTGTGTGTGTTTTTAGCGTAAACAAGTATCTATAATATGCTTCAGGAAAAATAATATACAAACGTATACGTGACGGTGGCGATTTCAGCACCTTAAAAATATTTTTTTTTTAAATAAAGGTTGAAATTGTCATAGAGGTGACGATTTTAGAACAGGCATGACAGAAAAATGTATGGTGAAATCACCATAGGGAGTGGCGATTTCAGACCCTTGTCAATCAAAATTTTGACTAAACAAAAATACACCGGGAGTGTTCAACTATAAAAGGAGGTGAGGGCTCTCATCTCATTACTCTTCACCAATCTCTCATTCTTCTTCTTCCTCTTCATCATTCTCTTATTCTTTTCTTTTTCATCCTCCCGCTTCCCTTATATTTATTCTTCTTTTGTTGATCCTATCATTTCTCTTAGGGTGTTTGTGTTTTTGTTTTAATACAAAAAAATGGATAGGGGAGGTGTTGCTGCGTATATTTTTTTATAATGGTTGGTTCAAAAGAACAATGTTGAGGGTGTTGAGTTTATGAGTCTACAAAATTTAGAGTTGATTGTAATTTGGTCGTCCATGTCATTCACAAATCTGTGTCGTGTAATATCTTCTCATTTTCAAATGAGTGTAGAAAGAATAAGTTATAAAGCTCTAGTGTCTTTCATGAATGGGTTGGTAAAATATCGACTTGTTACGGTATCAAATAACGCTCAAATGCAGCAGATGTTTTATAAAAATTATAAGACACATCTGAGTTGCATTGATTTGTATGTGAACTTCGAGGAGCTATCTGCTGCGAACGTTGATTTATGTGTTGGTTCAAGTTCAAACGAAGTGCAGCAGCAAGACATTGAGGCACCATTACTGTCAGATGATGAGTTTTTCGCAGAGGAAGATGGCGATGGAAGTTGGAGCGAGTACGAAAGTGACATTTCTGAAGGCAATGGAACGGATGATGATTCAAGTATTGTTATATAAATTTAGTAGCAAAATAAACTATGATAATAATTGTAATTGTAATTATATTTAACTGTTAGGACTATATAATTAAGTGTTTATAATGTCAAGTCAGTTAACCCAAAATGGAAATATGTTGTACTAAAATGGCTTACATTACTTATATATTAAATTAATTATATACATTGACAGATATGCAAAGTATGTTCTACGTTTACCTCGTGATGAGGATCTTGCATATCAAAATTGCAAATCTGTTAACTAGAATAATGTAGTTTAGTAACAAAATATACTACAATAATAATTCTAATTGTAATTACATTTGAGTATTGAGTTTTTTTAATTACTTATTTATAAATTAATGTCAAGTCAGGTAAAGTGGAAATATATCAGTCTATGTTTAAATTAATTATATCTTAAATTAATTACGTACATTGACAAATATGTAAAGTATGCTCTATGCTTACCTCGTGATGAGGATCTTACGTATCAGAACTTCAAATCTATTGACTAGAATAATAATTTTAATTGTCTGTAATTACATTTAATTAATTAATGGTTCAATTCTTGATACAGATGACGAAGGAAATACACAATCAGATGATCCACCAACTTTCTTGCGCACCTTTGATGTTGATGAGATGCGTGCATCTGATTTTGGAGACTTGCATAATGAATATTTTGTAGGTGATGAGCTGCACATAAGACATTACTTTGCTAATTGGGATGCAGTTAAAGAAGTTGTTGCAAGCCATTGCTTGCATATTGGAGCCGATTACAAAATTAAAGAGTCAGAACCGGTGATGTACTTCTGCAAATCCAAGAACTTTGGTCAGGGATGTGAATGGCTTATCAGGGCCACCTTGAAGAAAAATAGTTGCTATTGGAGGTCACAAGATACAACGACCCTCACACTTGCCTTGCTACGCGGCTTACACGTGACTACTCAAAGTTGAGTTCTTTCAAGATTGCTGGCATGATTTTGGCATAGATAAGGGTGAAGCCAACAATGCCTATAAAGTTCATTCAAGCAACTGTTATGGACTATGAAGGATATTGGTCATCATATAGAAAAGCTTGGCTTGCAAAGCAAAATGCGCTTGCACAAGTCTACAACAATTGGGAACAATCCTACAATGACTTGATATATTGGTCGATTGCACTACAACATTTTGATGCTTTAAGCCCATATGAAGTTGATACTGCTTAATCGTACAACGCTGATGAATCTATTAGGATATATGCTTTAACTTTTCGACATGCGTTTTGGGGTTTTGACCCTTATATAAACGCATTCAATCACTGCAAGCCTATGATCCAAGTGGATGGAACACACTTGTATGAAAAACACAAGAGTGTTTTGTTGATGGCATCAACACAAAATGGTAATCAAGCAATTGTTCCCATTGCATTTGTGATTGTAGAGGGTGAAACAACAGATGCATGGTATTTTTTCTTGCAACATTTGCGGAAATCATTACTAGAAGGACTCTGAATTGGTTTGATATTTGATCGGCACGAACCTATAAAGTCTGTAGTACGACGAATGGGTGGTTTGTGGGTACATCATTTATACTGTATCATACATATTGCACAAGTCTGTATGGAGGTGGAGTGACTTCAACTGGGTATGGAGTCACTTCAACTTCATCAGCTATATTCTGAGGATATTGTGACGACGATGGGCCAAGGTTGAACAATTCAAAGTTCTCATCAATTTCATGCAATTGTTGAGCCATTTGTTCGCCTAGCTAAGCATAGAAACTGGGTTGGGGAGGCAGATTATACAAATCCGTTTGGGGAACCGGAGCATAGAAGTCAGACCGCGGAGGCGGAGCAAAGAAATCATGTTCGGGAGGCGGAATGTACAAACCATGCAGATGCATGTAATACCCCCGCTAACTGCCAATGATATAGTCGTAAGCAATGCTCACAAGGTTGTTATCTGCCTTGGTTGGGTTACTTCTAGCCCCTACTTTTAGCTTTGCAAATATTTCTTACTCGAAAATATGGACCATTTTAAAAACATTATTCATTTTCTTTCTAAATTATGAGTCATGTGTGGTCAAGAAAGCATATGTGTATATATAAGCAAACGATAGAGTCCCAATAAACTTAAGTGATAACTAATCTATTGGATATTCATACAGAATATTTCATGATATATATATATATATATACATACATATATATATATACACTCACCTGGTCCATAACACAATTACACATTTGAGTAATAATACATAATTACACATAATGCTCATAATCGTTAATGGCCGGTCTATACCATTTAACTGTTACAGACTACAAAACAATAATCGTTGTCACGCGTAGATGAAAAGGGATACTCCTGATTCTTCTCAGTGATCTTTCGGCTTCGAAACTTCAAGCCGTCCTATGATGCCTCGTCCTCTCACGTGTATTGGTCGTACTTGCCTGGAATCATAAAGGACTGGGGGTGAGAACGTTGCGTCCTCAGTGGGGTCCTTTGGGGCATAACTACACGTTTTCACGTCAATTATGATTTTGCCACTCAGGGGGTCTCTAGGTGGTACAATTATACTAAATCCCTACTCGTTATTATCCGGTCTAGTCCTCAGCAGCCTTATCTAAATTACTAGGTGATCAGGGGGAAAATCTAATCTTGTTTTACCTATTTATATGTTCTCGTGCTTTCTATTTCTGATCTTCAGGGTATTGTGATATTGTTTCACGTACCCACGTACTTATACTTGTGAGGCAATCTCATACCGCCCTCAAACCTTGAACATATATCCATACATATTTACCTCTATAGACATTCATCATATATCATGCATGAGGGGATAATGGTTGTTCCCAAACTCTCTGTAGTTGAAAACTTACTCAGTACATATCTTCATAATAGCCTAGACTCTCTGTGGTCGGACTCCTGTAAGACTTTGCAAGACTAGCTCGTCTTTAGAGTGTTTCAGACTCTCTGTTGTCAGAACGCCCAAACTCTCTGTGGTCGGGATCCTCTTAAGACTCTGCTCATCTTCGGGGTATTCCAGACTCTCTGTGGTCGGAAACCCGGACTCTCTATGGTCGGAAGTTCAGACTTTTTATGATCAAAGATCCAGACTCTCTGTGGTCGGATGTCCAACCCCTTTTCTGTTGCAACATCTTATTTCCTTTTCTTTTTCTTTCTTTTCTTTCTGTAGCTTGCCATGTAACCTCGGTTTCCAGCCTGGACCATCCCTTCCTTATGAGGGTGGTGAGGGGCGTGCCCGTAGAGTTACCGTAGGGTTTGTTAACCTTTACTTTTTCCCTATGTTCATTCTTTATCTTTATGTACTTAGGTGACGTAACTTCTAGTGTGCTAAGGTTGTCCTAACGTACTAACGACAACCGAGTCCTCATGATGCATAATAACATACATATAACACATAACTTCATAACCATTTTCATCAGCATATACGAATTACAGAGGTCTAGTGTTTGTTGGAATATGTGTGAGCTGAAAACCTAGGTCATTCAGTTGTCATCCGAATGAATAATGACCAAGGCTATTCATTCGAATGACAACGAAATTTGGCTCTCGGGTGGGTAAAATTACTGAGTCGTTCGAATGACCTAAAAATTTTGCTCTCAGTTAGTAAAATTGCTGAGTGAAATTCAGGATCATTCGAATGACCCTGTTTAGTCATTCGAATGACCTTGCGTTAAATTCATTCATAGCATTGTTTCTTGCTTGTTTCTCACATTTTCTCATTGAAAAAGCATTTAGGCTTCCCACCGGTTCCAACAATCACTATAACATTTTTCTAACTTAAAAACACATAAAATCATTCATGCATCATAATAAACATATTCTCTACATAATATCTACTACGTTATATTTTTCTATACTACACATATAACACATAAAAATCACCAAGGAGATGAGTAAGCTAGGGTTAACCACTTCCTAAGCGTGTTTGGAGACGGTGAAAGTTGTGAGAAAATATTCCCACGAACGTTGGTGTGATCCTGCTATTTTTCCTGAGCCTGACAGTGTAACCACAGAGTGCACGAACAGAATAGAAATATATGGAAGCAAATGAAATGCAAATGGAAATTGAAGCCACGAGGTTGGCTATTTATAGCCACCTTCATTGGGTGGCTTTGTCCATAATTTACTATTATATTATTATTATTATTTTATTGATTATATGCAGGATATGATTGCAGGCAAGCTATAACTTCTTATCCCTTAATTTTCCTTGGTTTGCGTGAGTGTGTGTGCCATGAGCTGATGGCCATGACTTTATTTAATTTTCGATCATGTTTAATCGTGTTTGGTCGTTAATCGTTCATGTACGAATGTCCTAAATATTATTCAGACATACCATCGTGATCTACTAATTTTTCTTATCAGGAATTTAAGTCCGGTCAAGGTATTCGTAAATTTATTTTCATAATAGTGCATTTTACGGATACCTTTGAGTTGTAATTAAATTCCAAATGATGATCAAAAGTCGACCCGAATCTCGCGAAATTTCTGCGAGATCGCGAAACCATTATTTTGACTGGTATTTTAGAGAAAAAAAATTTATAATTAAAATTTTCAGTCTAAATAATTGGCTCATATTTATTTATTACTCAAAATCTTTGTAAGGGAAAAAATCAGGATGTTACAATGCACATCATCAAATTCATGTGGTGGGGGCACGGGCACATTACCATGTGGTGGCGAAGGATAATATTACTGCCACACATCAGGTACTTGTTGATGATCGTGTATTTCCTTAAGAAATCTACAATCATTAACCAAATACCACTGCCAATATTGCACGATTGGTCTATAAGTAATAAGTCTATCAGTGACCAGTGTCACGCGGTTGTCCCACATCTGAATCCACTGATGATACATTTGAACCCAGTTTATACACATCAACGCTTGTGGATTTACTTTCAGATCAACATTATGAGCGCGACCCAAAATGTTGCAGCTAGGCCCAACAGACACCGTCTGAACTAGACCAAATTGGCGGAGTACATAATCAGTTACATGCCACTCAACAATCTCAAAGCATACTAGTGGACATACTACTGACCACGTACCCCATTTATTCCTCACTTCCCCTGGTATGATTGCGGCAACCTAGGGTTTACGATATGGCTGTCATATAAACTGCACACAAAAATAATCAATTATAGTGGGTGGGATATCAACAAAACACAACTGTTTATAATATTTTAAGTAGTTAAAATATACCGCGTCTGGGGTCATGTCATCTATGACTTTTCTGCATTCCTTTACGGTAATATAATGTACATTGGGAATATACACAAGATCAACCCATCTGTAATATATTATATTAATTACGTTAACAATAATTTTTAAAAAAATGATTCTATTAAACTAATGATAAACATTACAACTGTCAACTTAATAGACTATTACCTTGCCGCAAGGAGAAAATGGAGCTGGTTTGGGTCATGTGGATTGGGTGCAAGTATAGGAAATCTATAAAATGCTCATACTTAAAGAAGCATCATGCAACCACTTATTCCTTTACAATTTGCGCGTGTAGTACGACATAATGATTTTTGAAGCATGGCAAGAATAGTTGAACTCTAACTATATTTTCCTAAGTCACTCAAATCTCGAAGGATGGCCAAGTACTTCGAATGGATCTAGTTGTCATGCTTATCACAAAGCAAAAAATTGTCAAACAGACACAAAATGTATCTGTGTGCATGTCATGTCACTATTTGCTACATGCCATGCTTATCAATATCGTCGCAGATAACAGCACCAAAATTATTGTTGAGTCACACCAAATTAATAAAATCTTTGTCTATGTCATCAGGACCATGTGTAACTCCAAAAAGTTCTTGACATAGATTTACAAGACCTGGTCCCATGAATACAATCTCTGATGTGATCACGTTCACATCCTCTAATGTGATCGCACACTCACTGTGTGAAAGATAAAATGTGTGGGTTTTCGGCCTCCATCGCTCAATAAGTGCAGAAATAAGTCCTTGGTTTACTCTAATTTGGGGTAACAAGGACGCCTGTAATAACCCGACATTTTTGAAATACGGTTGTATAAGGGGATTCGGTGTTCAATAACCCCGTGTCTAGTCCGCAACTGCCGTGCATTCTGTAACAATAACGATTAATATTAAAAAAATAATAATCAAATAACAACTTTGCTTTATTGCGTTTATTTTATTTTTTTTGTTAAAGCTATTACACATTTCTGATACACAAGATGCTTATACTAAAACAAGTGTAGAGCATACTTTGTGTCTCACTTTTGGGGTTAGGGCTTATGGTTCCAGGTTTAGGGTTTTGAGATTAGGGTTAAGGTTAGGGTTTAGGAGTTATGGTTTATAGTTAGAGTTTATGATTATAGTTTTGAGGTTAAGGTTAGAGGTTAGATATAGTGTTAGGGTTAGGGGTAATGTTAGGGTTAAGGTTTAGGGTTTAGAGTTAGTCTTATGGTTAAGATTAGGGTTAAGGTTTAAGGTAAGGGTTAGGGTTAGGGTTTATGGGTAAGGTTTAGTACGTAGGGTTAGGGTTTATGGTTTAGGATTAAGGTTAGGGTTAGTATTATGATTTAGGGTTAGGGTTAGGATTAGTGGTAGGGTTTATGGTTAAGGTCTAGGGTTAGTGTTAGGGTTAGGGTTAGCCTTAAGAAATTTATGGTTTAGGGTTTAGGGTTATGGTTTATGGTTTGTGTTTAGGGTTTATGATAATAATAGTGATAATAATAATAATAATAATAAGGTTTTATTCTTCTTCTTCTTAATAATAATAATAATAATAATAATAATAATAATAATAAGCATAATAATAATAATGATAATAATAATAACAATAAGCATAATAATAATAATAATAACAATAATAATAATAATAATTTTCAAATTTTATTCTTCTTAATAATAATAATAATGATAATAATATAGTATTATTATTAATAATAATAACAATAAGAAGCATAATAATAATAATAACAATAATATTAATAATAATAATAACAATAATAATAATAATAATTTTTTTGCAGGTTTTATTCTCCTTAATAATGATAATAATAATAATAATAACAATAATAATAAGGTTTTATTCTTCTTATTAATAATAATAACAATAATAGTAATATTAATAATAACAATAATAATAATAAGGTAGAGATTTTATTTATAATTGTTATCCAAATTGTTATCTATAATTGTTATCCAAATTTTATTTTACATGTAGAGTTCTTCTCAAAAATTAAAGTACAAATTTCTGTATTTACAAAAGTAGTAAACATGAATATACACATGACTAATCAAATGTAACATTAATAATGACTATATAAGATAAATATAAACCTGATCATTTTGAAGAATTTTTTATGAGATGTTTAGCAACGGATTTACAGTATCATCTTCCTTCCGAGGTCTCACCATCGTAATACTATTTTTTCTACCTAAATATAGATAAACCTTTTGTTTGTTATGACTTGTTTGAAACAAATGAAAAGCTTTAGAACTTAACTGGAAAAAAAAAAAAGCACTGTAGTACAAAGAAAAACTATAACTTTAGAAAATTAAAATTAAAGTGAAAAAATAAAGGAGTTACCGAATTCAAGTGAATTGAAAAAATTCTAAAGGATGGTTAACTGAGAAGTAAAGTGAACTGTATGAAAAAATTTAAGAAGTGAAAGATGAAGGAGTGAAGAAGTGAAGTGAAGTGTAGTGTAAGGAGGGTATTTATAGTGAAGTATTTGGTGCACTTCTCTCTTCCGCGCATGCCTCCCTCGGTAATTTCGTGCAATTTGACATCTCAGCAAATCGCCACAGACTTTGGCGATTTCAAGATGCCTCCCGACCGCTGCAGCTCCTGTTGCTCCTGTCCCCCCTACTCATGCTCTATTGTTGCTAGTCACTTCGGGTTTTGAAATCGCTTGTAGTAATGGCGATTTCAGGGCACTTATTTATTTTATTTTATTTCGAAAATTCTGAAATCACCTTGCACTATGGCGATTTCAGAATTTTCACTCATACAATTGTAAATTCGGTTTTTGACCCATGTTTTAGGATGCAACTCAATCTATATCCATGCAAATGTTAAAACCCCTCGATACGTGTTACCATTCTCACACTGCATTATGGGTTTATTTTACAAAATTTTTAGAAGATATAAATATTTTTTATATGTTTAAATAGTAAAATTGTTACGCTAATAGCTTATATTAGTATTTAAAGTTCTTATATTTATGAAAAAAAAAAAAGTTGTTATATTTTTGCTAGATGAGAACATAAACTTATTATTTCACAATTCTCATAATTCCGAAAAAAAAAAAAGTTAACTAATGTTATGCCAGTTGTAAGAGGTAATTTATGGAAAAAAACTTTGAAATTAAAAATTAATTATGAGAAACAGATTCTATTATATATAAAAAATCATTCGAAAGATGAAGGAAATAAAATGGTAATAGATAAAATAAAATAAAAAAATCCAAACCCCCTGACTAATAATAGAGCAAACATTCTCTAAAGTGACATTCTTGATTTTAGAGAGTAAATTGAAGGAACTAACTGTAAAGTGAGATGATTCTCACTTTTTATTATATTGATAAAATGATGAAATCTCTCATTTTACCTTCTACGGTAATTAAAAGATCCAAATTCCAAAGTAATAAATGAGTGCTGTATATCATATATGGAATTTGGTGTAAAAAAAATATACTTGGGGATTTGAAAGTAAGATTAATTTTAATTCATTTTTAATATAAAATTATTTTTTACTATGGACTAACTATAATATGAAATGAGAGATTTTTAATACATTTTTTCATCAAAATCATTAATATTTAAAATTTATTAGACTCTACCTGATCTAACTCGAATCAGATTAGCTCAATGTAAGAGATAAAGTTATTCAACATTAATTTTTTTGGGGTCTACGATAGTCAAATTCAAAACTTTGCACACTAACTACCATTAGTAGAGTTTTGATATAATAGCGTGAGAATCAAATATTTTGGTTGATATAAAAATACATGATAAGATATTTTGATAAAATATTTTGATGTTACCGGTGCATTAAAGTTAATTTTTTAAAAAATTAGTTTTAACAATTACAAAATAGAAAGGTTAAGTTTTTTTTTTTTTAAATATTGAAATAAACTGAGTAAAAACAGGCGGAAAATACTTAAATTACATTAATCTTCTAAACAGAAATTGCGTCAAGAATTAGACAAGCATATTAAACAACTAGATTATACAAAGAGAAGCACAATTATACCCTATACCTAAAAGAATGAAACCAGGTGACTAATGAATGAATATCAGTCATAAATCAAGTTGTTCTCAATAATAATGACCCCTAGGTCCTAAACACAACGGCAGCCAATAGCAGAAGCAGATGGAAGAAGCCCTATGGACCAACATTCTTATTTCTATAATCTTCTGGATCTCCAAGCCTGAGTTTCATTTTGACCAAGAGCATACTTATATCACTATGAAAACTCATATCCCACATATATGACATAACACTAGTGACTCCAAATCCTGGCACTTCATAATTGATAGGATCTCCCCACAACTCATTCCCAGAGCTTGAACCTGCACCACCAATAACATTAAAGTTGGTGTTCCATATATTATCTTCTTGCTTGATTATGCTCTCAGTTCCAAGAGGGGGAACTCAGGACATATTCTTGTTTCCTTGGCCAATTCCTCCGGGTAAGAAACAAAGTACTCTTCAAGAACTCCATGGTTTGGGCTCATGAGGTTTTTCCCTTTGAAAAGGGTATTTTCAAGTCCAAATCCTCTCCTATGAGGTTTGCAGTTGGTATAACATCATCTGATACAACAGTTTCACTCAACTCTCTTGCCAAGCCATGAGAAAAGTAACGAGAAGACTGTTCAGTGCAAACTGGATTTTATTCCTGTACTTCGGAAGAGGTTGATACATTTTTCCAATCGGGTTGGTATCTCACAATCTCCCTTTCCTTCATAGAAGAAAATGATGTTCCTGCTTGGTGTTGGTTTTGCTTCACAAACTTCCTTTTAACTCTAGGAGAGCCTAGAACTCTGTTCCTTCTCATGCCTAAGGCGGGCCAAAAGGCTTGGGTTTTGAAACGGTTTTGCTAAGAACAAAACCATTTGTTTCTATCTTTGCTCAGCAGATTGGATCTTCTGATTCACTTCTCTGGCATGCTGAACCGTTGTTCTCTGCTGTTGCTGCAATTCAACCACCTCTTCCATCAACACGCTCCTCTCCTTCATCAGTGTTTCTATCTCAACCTCAAGTCGTGTTTTTGTTGCATCACCAGAAGGCCCAATAAAGCTACCCACTTGCTGCGATTGAGGTGTCCTGCGCCTCTGGATGTTCTTCAGAAGATGCCTTTTTCCTCGCTGGAAAGATTCCTTGAAAAACTCCCACTTATCAGTGTCGATCTTGCGAAATCCCTGGATACAAGAAAGAACCAAGTGACTTGAGAATGAATAGAGCATGAAAAACAGAAGTGAAACCCAAGACAAGGAGGATGGGGGGAAAGGGTAAAGAAATAATTAGCCAAAACGAAACAAAATTCAGTTTAGGATATATACACCAAAAGGTTAAGCAAGCCACTATGAGCAGATGAAGCTGTATGTTGGAATATGCAAGCTGTGAATGATTCCAAAGCAAGCTTTACACAAACACAAAGGAAATTGGTCAGGATGATAACATATACAGGGGAAACTTCAATTCTGGCAGCATACACAATACACCCCACACAGAAACCTGGAATATACGACCTGCTGAAGATGCAAATCCCCAGTGTGGTAGATACGCCAAGAAGTATTCCTTCTGCTGCCAGTTAATATAGAACTAAAATCCACATAGACAATATGAGAACAATGATCTTTTATCATTCAGCTCCCTCAGCAACAGTAATAGGAATTAACAGAACGGTAACGCCTATATATGAGATCATACACCTCAAGATAGCCGCAATCCAAGAGAAATTACCATTAGTATTGACAGCAAAAGTGAATATCAAGAATAAGCAGCTTAGAAAGAGGCACACAAAGCCCTCCCTAATCTCTATTCACTTTTGATGTTTCACTTTTGGCGTACTACTACTAATAACAAATGTCTCACTCTACCTGCAAAAACGCATCCAACCATATTCCCAAAGTCTCACATTCAGAGAGAACTTGTTAAAAGCAAGATATCATAATAAGCATCAAGAACAGCAAAATTGCCTCCAAATTATTACATTCCCGGTTGACACAACATAGTCTTCAATCAAATATACATGAGCCCATCTTCATCAAACCTCATTAGTAATTAGTAACTAGTAATTACAATTTACAACACAAACATCAAACATAGGGGAAAAATACCTACTTCAAAATACAAAGAGAGAGAGAGAGAGAGAGAGAGAGAGAGAAGAAGAAGAAGAATAAAGAAATATACCAACAACATAGCAAAAATCATCTACAATACATACACAGGGCACAAAACCCATTTTGGAGGCGTGTTACAGAACTAGCAATACCCACATAAGTATTGAGCTGGCGAACAAAACTGGAGAAATTGCTATGCTTGAAATTCCTTGGCAAGACGTGCCTAGCAAACTCCACAGGGTCCCACACCACGAAGCTCTCACCCGTGGAGCCCCAAGATATAATCGGATCCAGCGTCGGATCGTTCACTATTCAAACGTTTTGGAGAGAAACGGCGGAACAGGGTTGTGATGGGAGATTGGGGGATTGAGCCATTGGTTAATAAAAATAGCACGGTCTCTCGCTCATTCTTATTTTAATAATTCGTGAAATTGTTTTATTTTAGAAGTCATTTTAGAATAAAATTTTCTTTCAATGACTAATTCTTAACAAAAAAAAATTGAGAATTAAATATAAATTTTTTAATTTTATATAGACTAAAAATATATTTAACCATTGAAAGAGTAATTAACAATTAATCTTAAGATAGATAAAGTATTTCTTCATAAATGACCAATGACATAACTTATTAAGGCGTTTGGTATAACTTTTAACTTTTGGAGAAATTAAGCTTAAAAGAATTAAATTTAAAAGAATTAATTTAAATTTAGTTTGAATATTTTAAAAATAAATTTGAGAAAATTATTTTTGTTTAAATGAAATAAAAAAATACTTTTGAAAATAAAAACATAAAAAATGACATAACATAATTTTAAGATAAATTAATATAATGTAAGTGAGAGTGTGCTTTATTTAGATTAAAAATGTAACTTTCTTTTTTTAATTTCAAAAGTTAGACTTAAAAGCAATTTTTGATTTTACTACATTTAATTTTGGAACACCTAAACTGATTGCCAAACAAGTCCTAACCAAGCCAATGTCAACTTTAAGCTATATTTAAAAGTTTCATAAATGATAGAAAGAAATAACTTATAATAATATAATAGAAAGAAGAGATTACATGTGGAGTGAAATAAAGCATGGCCTCTCTTGTTTGTATTTTTTTAAGTTTAATGAGAGAGGTCCTTCCCTAAACCCTAGGAGTAATATCATATCTTTGTACTCGTGAAACATATTTAATATAAATTTTAATACAAATTGTATGGCCACAAAAGTATTTCTCTCAAATTCTCTCAAATTAAGGGATAAAAATTGAAAGAGTTTGAGTAACACCACCAATGGAGGAGGGATGAGATGTCCCTCTATTGTCATTCCCCTCCTTTCTTTAAAATAACTCCCAAAACATATAAGATGCCCCAAAAAAAAATCGCAGCTTAGTTTGAAGGGTATGCAGCTCCACCAATGAGAAGCAACTCGCAAAATAGTCAACAAACTTATAATTAATGGCACACAGCCTAAATCAGTGAGCTTTAATGCTCCACCACATCAGTTAAGCAGCTGGCAGAATTACTAATTCGGCCACAAACACATTAAAGGCAAATGCAAATTGGTAGTTGGACTAAGTTTTTGAATGGTAGTCCAGTCCCCAAAAGCAAGGAAAATAACTATACGAAGGAAGGGAACACGAAAAAATTAAAAAGGCCCAAAACAAAATGCATTGCCAACAAACCCTTTTTCATATCATTAACTGAATCTAATTACAATGGGAATAATTTTACATACAAAATTATGGATGGAAAAAATTATAAAACATTTTTGCATGAATTACAGCATCACCTAATCAAACAAATTTGTTGGAATAAAGATGAAGTATCCTCGCCTTGCTATGAAAATAGCTATTCTCAATCTGAATTAGTGCCTGTGGAACCAAAAAAAAATGAACACTATTAGTTAGATAACAAGAGCTTAGAGATGCGCTATCATTTTACAAGCAACAACCATCACAGACAGAGCATTAAAAACCCCAAAACCAAGACAGATGAAGTGCTATGCAAGGTCATTATGGAATTTGGCACGCACCTGAGACTAGTAAAACAAGTGTATTCCTGTTAGACATCAAAACTAATAAAACCCTGTAGTATGTGCACGAATAACAACTTGGATCCCAATCATTCAGGTAAGTAATGGCATGTTTGAACGACTGGGTTGAGGTGTAGGGGGTTTGAGCAATACTCTCAAAGAATCCATAATACTCGAAAAAGAAGGGCGTTTCCAGGGCTCACTGCAGTAAAGCATGTATATCAATAAAATTTATACAGAATAGTGAAGCAGTATACAAATCAAATGTGTCCGAACTCACTTGGTCCAGCAAGCCTCAATTATTGAGGCTAATTGGGGATTCAAATCATGTGGTATCTCAAGTCTTTTTCCCTTAAAGCCAACAGCTGCCACAACCTGCAGAACATTATGAATTTGTGAAGACTGAATTAACACAAAAGGCCCTGCATCTAACACATAAGTAACAGGATGAGACAAAAGGAAAAAAGGCATGCAAATTCAGTCAAGGTAGCATTATATGCCAATGATAACACTTCAAAGACCACACTCAGACACACAATTGAGACGCCTCTAACTGTATACTTTGTCATCATTGGCCTATTTAATGCATTCTTCAACTAATATACATTTCTTGCAATCATCTTCAGATTGTTATTGCCGGTAACACACTATTTGATGATATGCTCTTACAGTCATCACAACTTAAGAGTCTTGTATAAAAATCAAAGTAATATAATCATAATAGAATATTCAAGCATAAACATGCTGCAGTATCATGCATCAAAGGTAAACGACAAACCTGTGCTGGATTCAAATTACTCCATGGCTGTTGCATTGTTGCAATCTCCCACAAGATTACACCAAAGCTGTAAATATCTGACTTCTCATTTGATGGCTCATCACGGAGAACTTCTGGAGCCATCCACTCAGGCTAGTGGAGAGAAAAGAAGAAAAATTCAGCATGTGAAAAAAAAGTTACCTCTAAATATAAGATACTAAAAACAGAAATATATGCTGTGAAGTGTGAAAGTAAACTTACAGTCCCAGCAGCTGACTTCGAGGAAAGAAATGTATTTGCCTTTAGTCGGGACAGCCCAAAATCACAAACCTGAAATAAAAAAGACAAGAAGAAAGCATGGCAGATTAGCATCTGCGAATAGAAAAACCATTAACACCAAAGAAAACCCTGGAAAAAATGTGTGAAGGTACATGCCAACATGCCAAATTTGCCTAAAAAGAAAGCCCGGCCAATTAGCTGAATGCTGAAACTTCTATCAACTATGTGTGAAGGTACACTTAGTTTTGCAATAACATGCATTCTTCTACCAGTTCACAACAAAGGTTGAAAGACATGAAAACTACAAAATGTAATTAAACATATAGTGTATTAGCACTTTCATATGCTAGCATAAACCAAAAAGATGTGACACTAGGCTTGTGTTTCATATAATGTATTAGTACTTTCATAGGCTTGTGTTTACAACGGAATTTGTGACAGAAGGAGTGGAGGAACCATACCACAGAGGGCAACCAATGGATTAAATGAAACTTCTAAGAATTCTCATTCTTACCTTCACTGTGTATTTCTTGTCAACAAGAAGGTTTGGAGACTTAAGATCTCTATGAACAATGGGAGGGTTACGTTTATGAAGATAATTCATCCCCTTAGCCTGCACATGAAAATGACAAATACTTAACCAACGGATATGAGGATTATGACAATTATGACATTACTAATTCAAAAAATAAAATGAACCAGAATCAATAAGGTTTATTTTCTGAATTTTACCACATCATAAGCCATACTAAGCCTACGCCTCTCATCCAACATCTCTCTGGCACCAGGTTTATGCAACAGCCTGTATAAGCTACCCCTGCACTTAGATAAACCAAACACCTTCAGCTCTCAAAGGAAAAATATCTTAAAGCCATATAAAGACTGCCCTATTACAGGGAGGAAGCACGGGGAAATGGTAGAGATGAGGTTAAACCTGGACAAATATTCCGTGACAATTGATAAATTAGGAGGCTGAGTGACTGCACCCATGAATAAAACGATGTTTGGATGCCGCAAGAGTTTCATTATTGCAACCTGCCAAGAGGTGAAAATACAACTCAAATCCAGCAAGGAATACGGTTATAATTCGTGATTTTTCCTTAAAAAGCAAGATAACAACTTTTGAGCATACCTCCCTCAGGAATTCATTGAAGCGTTCAACATGAAAATCTTGTTCCATCAGAATTTTCACAGCAACCTCCTGCAATGCACAACATTTCAAAAGAAGTTTGTTTAGCACTACTGAAGCAATCCTGAAAAGAGTGTCAGAATCTCAATAATAACATCCCCAAAAGAAAATTTCATTGTAAATCATGAGAGGACAGAAGCCTTCCTGTGGAAGCATTAAAAAATACGGCACTTTCCAACACTAAAGAGACCTGTCTTTTAAGGTGAAACTGAATCAGAAAACCTATGCGATAAAAGTTTGGTTGTAGTGCATTCAATCAACAAGTAACTGAAAAGTAGAAAGAAGATTGGTGCAAACTGCACACGCAGGGCAGGACAAAGGCTCAAATTGTGTAGAGACCCCGTGTGAGGAGGATCTATCTGCATAACTCCATGCCTAAAGGGATTAGGTGCACACTCAAAAGAGTGTGAGGATACCCAAGGACACCCAAAAGGAAGAATATTGGAAATGGGAAGCCAATTAGCTGGAAACAACCAACAGGCTATGAACTGGATTCTGCTGGTAATACACAGCAATCATCGAACAAGTCTTAACAAAAGAATACAATTGTATGTTATTAGAAGATTAACGTGCATATGTTGGATCAAGCTAGCAAAGATACAGGTCCCTTTTTTATGGAAAATACCACCCTGGACTTCATATGTAATCGATAAGCATTGATTACTTAGGAAACACTATCACAGGCACTGACTAGAAACCACTGCAACTCGGATTTGGTGACCACTGTACAGATATACAGATGTCATTCAGACATTGATATACTAATCAAGCATATAATTAAGGAGTGTTTGGCAAATACAATGACAGAGATGGTGAAAAAACAATGAAAATAGACATGCCATGGAAACAACAACAACCATGAGTTAATTTCACTTTTTACAGCATCAGGAAACCAAAAAAGGTGGCCTACCGATCCATTCCACTCAGCACGATGAACAGTTCCAAAAGAACCTGAAAACATGAAAGACCAAATTCAATCAATGACCACTGGTACTATTTGCATAACCACAAGAAGCACGTAAATGTAAAAATTCATTAAAAATTGTGTACTTGAAGTTGGCTTATTTTTTATTGATTAACTTCAGAACATTTTGAGGGAGCAACACTAAATTTTACATGATGGAATATTTTTGCAGTTCTCAGTTGTATTTTATCAGGGCAAGATGATCATAATTTTCTAGGTGTCCTATGCAATAGCATAGTCCTAATATATTTTCTTTGGTGCTTTTAACCGTGACTTCTTCTATGGGACATTTCTCTCAGATATGCATAGGAAGTGGTGAGCTTTACTGCACTAATAAGCTCACTTTTTGTTATGTTCTTTTCTGTTTTCACTGCTACGGACAAGCTATCTTGTCTTCTCTCACAACATGTTTCAGAAAACAAAAAAGCAAGACTTTAAATAACATGCAACTTAAAAGAGGATATATACCTGACCCTATTTTCTCTTTTAAAATAAGATCACTCCATGGTATGTCCAAATCCTCCATATCAAGGCCAAGGTCTCTAGTAGGTTTGTTAGGAATTAATTGACTTCCTTCAACAAACCTCCTGCCCTCAATAACATCCACATTGGACTTTGTTAGTGCTAATGAGGTTTGCATATCTCTATGACCAACACGGTTCTGCTTTAAAGGCAGTGCATCCTTGCCCACAATAGATTGTACAATGTTATGAGGAAGGTTACATGATTTAAATGATTCAGATCCTTGATCATGTGCACTTGGATAATAAGCCTGCGGATGCATAGGAATATGAGAACTTCTGTTGGTATCATTTGGAATTGGTCTAGGGTTATTCCTGTCCCTGCACTTGCCATCAAACTTTTCTGGAATGGAGAATCCACAATATCCATTAGTAACACATCATGACTCTAATGAAATATAAAATTCAGGGTATCCTACAGTTGCCACCAGTTCAAACATGTAAAAGTATTCCGAGATAAATAAATGCAAACCAGATTGCAGAACCTTGTGCAGAACTACAATTAACATAAAACTTCCCACATGAACATCTATGCAAGGCATTACATCCTTTGGCATTACTCCAGATGCTGATTAGCACACAAGTTTATCTAGCATTAAATCAGTAACTCATTACTGTGTGTGTATTTAAAATATGGCTTTAATATATCACTATTCTAGTTCATTCTGCAGAATAAACGATGTGCTTTGCTCGTCTGTTCATAACAATTAATCAGGATTTGATAACAATATTCAATAGACTGGACCAAGTAACATGAACTGTTTTCCCAATTCCTCCAAGCATTCATAATAATAATCTTGGAAGAACATCATTCAGCTTAAACAATACTGTGCAGAACCATGCTCCTTTTGTTTTTATTTGGCAACTGAATTCTTGGGATTTCTACGTTAGAAAAGAAGAGGAATTTGCCAAAATAAATACAGTAAGGCAGTAAGCACATACAAAAAAACCCAAATGCAGACAAGTGCCATTTAATCGCCTAGTACATTAAAAGAAAAAAGATCTGAATAAAACAGCAAGGGTAGGTATACAACTCAATTGAAATAAGAAAGCCATAACACATTATTTTTCGTCCGTACCAAATTTGGAAGGTGGAAAAATTGATAGAGTTAGCTAAGAGAAGACAACTTCATTAATTTAAAATTAAATATAAATAAATAAAAGATCCAGGAGAATTCTTAAACAATGCAACCATAGGCACTAAGTAGATCCTTCAAGGTACATGATAACCACAATATCACAAGCCTAGATTTAAATTATCATACATTAAATAGGAAACAAGAATATTACCTGCAGAACCATTATCAAAGACGAGCTCAACAGACAGAGAATCTGAGAAATACTGTTTGGCCAGTGACCTGAAATTAATGGTAGTTTCAACTGGCTTAAGTCTTGGAAAGCGCAAGGGTGAAGAAAATGAGATGGAAGATGGACCGTTAAGCAAGGAATCAGGCTCGCATAAGCAACCCGGTTTCCCAATTAGATCAATCAGATATTCCCTGTATATGATGTCAGACAAGAGGAGTCAGTTCTAGAATGTTAACCACCAGGCTGCAGTGCACTCATAATTTTACACTTCCATCACTCAATGGTTACAAGTCATGGTAAACAATTCTTTAAACTGCAGTCTTACTTATAAACAGAAAAAACAATTCTGCTTAGCAGCCAAACATATACCTTTCAAGCCCAAACCGAACAAGACAAGAGGAAGCATCATCCCTTGAGCAATATTTACAGCCCTTTGCAATTCGACATGGTAAATCAATAGTGTCAGCTAGTACCTGAAGATGTAGTACAAAAAGCACACATCTCAAAAGCAGCAAAAGGACATATATTGTATTAAACAAGTGAACCAAAAAAAATACAATTTAGTCAAGAAGCATAATCACAGCCTTAACTGCCACAGAGAGGTGGAGCCTTACTTTGAATAATATAGCACGGTGCCTACAGAGTCCAACAGATAGACTGCCAATTGGAACAACAACAGAACCTAAGCAATCTTTCAGATCATTAATGCACTCCCTCCAGATGGGAAAAAAGTCACCTTCCCAAACAGAAGCTGAACCCCTTGTTATACCAATAAAACACAGTTAGACTGCCATGTAAGCGAAATAGTTCAAATATAATAGTGCAAAGGAGACTCACCCCATACAATTGCAAACCAGCTTGGCAAGTTGGTCTACAACCTCTGCTGTTGTTATGCTGCTACAAGAAATGCTATGTACTCTGTTTTGTAGTTCTTTTAAGCTGGGATCACTGCTTCGATCCACCAAAACCACTCCAAGTGATGAATCAGTAGAGGGATCCATCGACTTTAGTGTGTCAACTGATGGAATTCGGCCATTTTCCTGCAGATCAGTGCACACGGTCCAGACATAGGGATCCATCCCATGAATTAGGTAAAAGCCATCAGGAATTTTGTCAAAGTACGATAGGCAGCCATTCACCTGGTGCACATTATGAACAAGACAAAATATAAATTTTATATCTACCAATAAGTGAAACAAGAGTATCAAGATGAAGCTACTTCTAGTTTCCTCCCCCTGAACTTTCTGTTAAACTACAGGAAATTAATTTTAAAAATAACATGAAAAAGGATGAATGGAATAAAGAGGGTATGTCTTTTTCCCTATAAAGTTTTAAATTCACGCAAAATCTTAACAACCAGTTTAAATTCTTCCCCCCCAAAAAATAATAATTATACCTCCTCGTGACACTTTTCTCTAACAAGACAAGCCTATTCTGTCGCCCATGATAACACCAAGATTTTTGATAAAACACCAATAACCACAAAATATTAAATACTCGATTTCATCACTCACCCGATTCCTGAAAACAGAACATTTTCCAATAAATAAGTATGATGCAGTGAAAAGTTGGAATAAAAAACTTCTTTGGAACAAGTAAAACAAGTTTCAAGAAGCACCATTTAAGGAACCAAGTAACAGGCTAATCTGCCCACATTGACTGAATCGCGACAAACTTGGTACAAATTAAAAGTGAGAAGCCACAACTCAAGAAGGGAGTTATAGTTATTCTGCTGTCAGTGCCACGACAAATGCGACAAGTGATTGTATTTTCCAAGAAGCAAGCCAACAAGAAAAAGGCGAATATCCTGATTATACCAAAACCCACCCCAAGTAGACTTAAACATCTGCAACTCAAGATCCAATCCAACTCCATCTTTCACAACCACTTAAATACAGTTTTGTACTAAACTACTAATGCAGTTCCCATTCATTCAAGTCAAATACAAGCTCCAATCGTTCACTCTAAAAGAACAAACAGTACAAAGGAACTTGTAAAATCCTGTCAACAAAAATTGTCCCTGTCAACAAAATTTCACACTCGTATTGATACAGATTAGAAAATCCAAGATAAACCTACATAAGTCCAATATTTTATGCTAACAGATCATGATATCAATCATAGAACAAATGGCAACTGCAGCTTCTTATGAAAAGCAAACATTGCATTCAATCGGCTTAGAAACACTTAGCTGGTAGTCACCATAGCCAGAGCTATACTATGACTACGTCCATTCACGGTCACATGCTTTTCATTTTAATTATTACGTAGTAAAAATACCACACAAAATGAAAACCTAAAATGCAACAGTCTCCCGCTCGAAACCATTACCGTAATTCCCACAACACAACTTAAAGATCATAATCCAAGCCATGAAACGAAAAGGCGCAATCTACGTACCCAGAATCTATGCGACACAGCCTCCGCCGAACTCAACGACGAGGACCTCAAAGCAGATTCATCCGGCATCGGATCCAGAAAGTTCGGATCATCAGCGCACGTCGCCTCAGACGAAAGTCTCAACGCCAGAGCCAGCTGTAACTGGTAACTCTCCTCCGTCTGCTGCGCCCAGCTCTTCCCCAACGACCCTCCCACCCTCGCCGCCGCGGTCTCCGCGAACTTCGCCCTCACCTCACCGCCGGCGTACCTGAAATCGTCGTGGCCGTAGCCTCCGAAAGCGTCGATCTCATTGGCGGCAGCGGTGGAAAGAGTCGGCGCATAGCAGTCGCCGGAAAGCGAGCTCTCGCCGAAGCTGCTCCCGCTGGACTGCCTCTGCAGCCCGATCGAGGAGGAGTACAGGTTCCCGATCCGATTCCCCTGCTGCGCGAGCCTGTGATCGGCGACGGAGTCCCAATCGAAGCTCCTATCCAGCTTGACTTTGTTGTTGTTGACGTTGCTCTTGCCGTCGCCGGAGGAGGAATCGAAGTGCGGAGGGTGCGGAGTTGCGACGGCGAAGTGGTCGTCGGGAACTTGGCTGAGGAGCGAGTAGTTGGATCTTCGAGCGGGCATTTCCATGGCGCGTGGACTGTGCTCAAAAAACCCTAAAACCCGCCATTGCTGAAGCTCTGTTTGATCTTTCTTCCTTTTCTTCTTCTTCTATTCTATATACTTTTTTCTTTTATTAATTTATTTATATTTTTATTTTGGGGTTTCTCTCTCTAGAAATGGGGTTGTCGGAGAGAGAGGAATGAGAGCGGCGAGGCTTTACATTAGGTGGCGCAATCGTAATATTCCGTTTAATTAATTTGTAGCGGTTTGGTGCTACTAACTTTTTCGGGGTTCGGCTTTTTGGTTCACACGTTGAGTCAGGTCAGCCCGCAGGGACAAGCTACTCCTCCACCGGCCTTCTTTCATATATTTGATTTCACAAATACGAAATATCAATCAATCAAACCATCTCATGCAATTTGGGGTTTCACTTAACTCACTTTAATTTATCAAAGACAAAAAAAATCTCAATTTCATCCGTTTAGATTTTCTTTTCGATAATGTTGTCATTGTGAACAAAATTTGGCCCCAATCATCCTTATAAAGTATAAAAGTCAATCACGGTAAATTTTTTATTATTTAGAAAAAGTGATAGATATATTAATTTTACTAACTTTTGTATTTTATATAAACAATTTAGGTCAACTTTTTTTTTTAAAATGAGGTTGACTAAAGTAAAAAAATTAAAGAATTTACATTTTAGGTTTTTTGAGTTATTAAACGTAAGTTATATTAATTCTTTAATTCATTTTTATTAGTGCATCATCATATTTTTATTAATTTATCATAATAGAAATGATTACAATAATAATAAAGTTGTAAATGAAGTTGTTGGAACATCTAAATTTATAAATGAAATTGTAAAGATAATTATATTTGTGATCATAAACATTTACAACTTTAGATAATATCATGATTACATCTTAAATTAAAATTACAAATAAGCTTGTGACACTAAAATTCAAGTCATATTTTTTATTTCAAGAGATGCTTCAACATTATTTATAACCTCAATTATTTTTTAATCCGCTTACCTTTAGAAGGACTAAATGTACATTAATCTTTTTTGCTCTCTATCTTTACAAAATATTTTTGCAAGACTAAGGACAATGATAAGTGATATGAAAATAAAGTAGCACATTCACGTCTTTGTCTCTAATAAATTGTGAATTTTAATTTCATACTTTATTAAAAAAAATTACTTTGACTTCTCAATAATTTTTTTTAGTCCTTAATATTAAATTTGATTGTTAAAAGATGACATAGGAGACAAGTTAATTGGTGTTTTTCATTATAATTTGGTCAAGCTAAATTTTAATTATGGTCAAATCACGCAGACTTAAATCGTGATCTAATGAGTTCATGGTTCAAATTGGTTAGACAACGTTCAAACCTTAATTTTACCAAATTATAAGTGAAGCTCGTATAACTTTCGTTCATCACATCATCTTTTAACAATTTAACTTAATATCATAGACTAAAACCAATAAAAACAATTATTAAGGACTCAAACCTAAAAAAATTAATAGAGTACAAAATTAAAATTCACAATTTATTAAAAGAATAAAAACTTATTTAACCCAATTATAATAATTACAAGTTCTTTTAATTTCTCTATAATTTCTCGCACTTGAGTATTATAGATTTCGGGTTCATCAATGGCATCTTCAAATGTCTATTCTTCGGGCATATGAAGAAGTGCTTCTTGATGAGACAGCTTTCTCGGGATTTGTATTTTAGATTTTGACAAATTAGCTTCAATTATTATGGTTTCGTTTCGGCTTGAGGACTGTAGAGCCCTATAGCCATCATCTATTTTTGTAACTTTATAATAGACTCTAAAAATTATCTGAAAGGTTCCCCTATCAGGTTTTACGGTTCCCGAAGGAATTTGAACATGTAATTTTAAAGATGATGCAGTGTATTAATTATTAAGATTCATTGAAAAGTTAGGATAGCAATTAAAGAAGGCTGGACCTTCATGCAGGTTACTTTCCATAATTGCTAACAGCTGATCTTGAAATTTTACTAATCTATGGTCTCTTAACAAGGTTACCAAGGGTAGGCTTACTCCTATCCTATAGTTGAGTTTTATGGCTACTTGGATTAACCCTAAGTGAATAAAGTTAAATCCCTTAGCTATATGTTGATCTAGATCGTCCTGATTTAGGAGATCTATGGTTTGGTTTGCACCCGTACCAGGATAATTCTGTTCAACCATATGAATTTCTTCATTGGCAACAGAGAATAAGGATCTAGACTTATAAATTTCTTGAAGCTTTACTTTAGGTAATGACCAGTTTTGCAGGGACTGTTCTAGTTCTGCAATTTTTGACGAGAATTTTCATGGCTCGTTCAAAATCCTAGCTACTAATTAAGAGTTGAAAAGTAAAGCAATTGGTCATATCATTAACATATGACTAATATATATATATATATATATATATATATATATATATATATATATATATTTGTGCGGCCAACTATATATACATTTCTTACAAAACACTTAAGAAGGCACTTAAATTGGCACAACACTAAACTATAAAGCAATTAAAATATTTTTGGTATTTTTTTTTAATACATTTCTAGCACACAAATAAAAGTAATTATTTTTTGAGGGTCTATGTATGCTACCCTAAACTTAAAATGTCACATTGTTTCAAAAGCAATTAAATGTAAGCATAGAGTCAAGCACAGCATCACAAGAATATGGTCAAAAAGATGCAATTGAACCCTGAAATTCACACGGCCTGTGTTGTCAAAACATGAGGTCGTGTTAAAAATTTTGTAAAATTAGAGTAATGACATGGAAAATTTTTATAAATCCCCCTACATTTTTTTAACGTGCATTAAGATTAGTTAATAGAAGTTTTGTAAAGCTTCATTTTATTCTTTTTATCTATTTTAAACTCTTAAAAAATGATGAGGTTAATTCATCTAATATCCTTCACTTTACACCTTTTTTCCCCTTAATCCATTCTCTTAAAAAAAATGGACATAACTCCCAAATACACTATAAAAGCCCGGCATTAGAAGGGTGTCATTATAAATTAGTTTGTAATAGTTAATAGTTACTTAATCAAGTTTTAAAAAAGTGTTATTAAACCCTTGTTAATTTTGCACACTGTTGAGTTTAACGTCCTAATTATGAGATTTTTTGGACAGGTCTTATACACAATTCAAAAATTAAGTTTGTTTAAATTTGTGTTTTTTTAAAATTGAACTTGTATTATCATCTTTACATGATACTAAGAATTTATTTGGATAAACAATTTAATTAAATGGTTAAATACTTGAGGGTGAAACATACTTTAATTAGCAGATTGCATGATTGAAGAAGGCAATGAATTCATCACCAAACCCTTTTTGTATTGTGGAAAAAGTTCCCAACCAAAAACAGTCTCTTTCGCAAAAGCCGTATATTTTGTAAGGGTGAATTTTTTAAGTACATGAAATTAAGAATAGGGTGACATTCGATGAATCTAGTGGTGTTGCATCCTTCGTCAATGGATTGCTCTCTTTTTAACTTTAATTGAAATTGATGCTCGATGAGGATGGGTTAGACTTGAATTTAATAAAACTAACAAAAACATTAGAGAGAGAAAGAGAGAGAGAGAATGTGGTCCCAATCGGAACCGCAGTTGTAGTTGGGGCAATTAGGTGGTCAAATTCGTCAAGAGGTACATCGTGGTCCTCGCGTTGAACCGTTGCACTGTTGTTAGTCCTTATTAGATTCTGGTTGGTCCTACGTTTGCAGCTCCATATATTGGATTTGGATCCTTTAATCTCACTTTAAAAAGTTAAAATAATGAATTTCACCATTAAATAAATAAAATAAAAATAAAACTTATTATTATCTTTGTTTAATATTGTAGGTTACTTTTGTTAAATGTATATATGTTTAGAAATTAATTAATTTATGTATATTTAAAATAAAATATTAACAATTTAAACTAAATTTATAATAAATAAGAGTATAATTAAAAAAATATTAATTAATATCTTTTTAATTTAATCAAATAATTTTAGACAAAGTCTTTAATAAAGAATAACATAATTATGAGCTACATTAAAATTCGATCACATAGATAATAAATTTTACTACCGTAACTTATGAAATAACAGGTTAACTAGATGGGTTGTGCATTTTAATGATGTCATTTTCATCGACAATAAGGGTGTTTGTACATTCCTTTTAGATAAATATCTCAAGACATCATACGAATCATGTAATGAAATTTAAAATATTTTCTAATACATGTTTCTAGCACTTTTTTAATATATGCATTTGAGGGTATCTTGATGAATGTCAATTTGAAGATACACAAATACGAAATACAATGCTTCTTTGGCAAATAATTTTGTTACGTATTCTCTTAACAAATTATTAAGTATTCGTCGTATAACATTTTAATTAGATGGTATACGTTCACTCTTAAAAAGAGATGTTGGGTCCATTTGAATTGACTTAAAAAAATATTTATTTTATTTATATTTTTAATTGTAATTATTTTAAGATGTTTAGTTTATAATTACAATGTGATTTTATTAAAAATCACACATTCTTAAACTTTTTTTAAGAAGTAGAACCTTTAAAACTTAAAAAAAATGATATTTTACATTGTTTAAAAAAAATACTTTTTTTAAATTGTATTTTAACACTTGTTATTTTTTTTTAATTTAGAAACCAATCCAAACAGGCAATAATATAAAAGCATTAAAATTGTTTTCTGCATCAGTTTAAGCTTTTGAGATAAATGATTCTTAAAATTGTATTAAATTCACTATGACCAAGAGCTCAATGGTTTGATCTTCCATTACCCCGATTTAAAAAAAAAAAATTTGACGACTCCAAAAATCATCATCGGCACGTAAGGGACTAGTTCCCTTACGAAAGTCTCCTAACGTGCTAATCATAAAAAATGCGCAGGTTTTATAAATAAAGACGAAACATTTTTAAATAAAACTAAACATTATAATATAAATAAATAAGATCCTTTACAAGATACGAAACTGTATAATCCAAAATACGCTATACTCTGCTTGTAGTCCACTGGAGCACTGACATGAATATAAACTATCCTAATACTAAAATAATTGAAGAATACTCCACGGCAATGTGAAGCTCACAAAGTCCAAACTGCTGAGATCTACTGAACGAGCGGCGTGTCTTCGTCAACTGTATCTGAAAAAGGTTGATGAGGGATGAGTCATCGCCAATGACAAACCCCACGGCGACATGAGACAATTAGTAACTATGACATGCAATATATATATATATATATATATATATATATATATATAAAGCATAAAACATTTATATAATAATAGATAGGACGTAAAACATTTGAAAACATAATTCAGTTAGGAGTTTTTTTAGATAGACGTTCCAAGCATTACGATTTTGCTTATGATGCATTATCCTTCCCTGACGCACTGCCCAAGTATCTAGGTCACGATAGTTGGGAATACACTACCCGAGACCATAGATTCTTGATAGTTAGTCTTTACGCAATACTCAAGTATCTAGGCCATAACAATTGGGGATACACTATCTGAGTTCATAGATTATTGATAGTTAGTCCTAATTCTACATGATACATGACATTGGGCATCATGGGCTGCCATGTACTGGCTTTTCGGTTTTGCCCTAAATCTACATAAATCCTAATATACTTTACGATCGTACAATGTATACTAGAGTCAATGTAGACTGTCGCTGGCTTACAATTTTATCTTAGATATACTTCCATGAAAACAGTTTAAATACATAATATAATATAACATGATCATCATAGTATAATCCTTATGCATAGGGAGGTTCCCAAGTAAGATGCATTAAAATAAACAATTTAAATACCAAGTCTTATCATACTCAAAACATTTCCTTAAGATAAATATTCTCCCACCATAATCATTTCTTAGCTATAATCTTTTGTTAAAGGCTTAACCAAACAATATTTAATGCAATAAAATATGTGGTCTCATGTGGTTTTAAAATAGTTTTTTGACTTTCTAAAATAGTTTCATAAATAAGGAGTTTCTAAACAAATAATTATAAGAAAATAACTAATTAAATAACTTCATTAATAATTAATTAAATAAAAGATTTATTAAAAATAACTAACTTCATAAATACATAAAATAAAATACTAAGTTATACCTCTTAGGATTTCATAAAACATGCACAAATAAAACAATTCTAAAAATAAATAAATAACTTAAAAAAATACGTGGTATAAAATAGACCGTGAAGAAAGTCGTTCACCTTAAAATGATTGACCGCTAAGGGACACTAAGCTGGGAGCTCGTGACACCCTACGTGGAGGCATCGATTCCCCAAAGGGAGAAAATAAATAAAAATAATTAGAGCGAAAAGTCTCACAAAAGTAGTACCTTTCAAACTCTAGAGTGAAATAACAAATCTAAACACATGAGAAGGTTCATAAGAGACTCCATTTTATAGCTTTAATCGATGTGCGACTAATTCCTACGCCACTGCAGCGCGCCTAACAAGTGTCTTGCATGAGACACAATACGTCTCACGCGAGATGAAGCTTCGCGAAACTACGTTTGCCCTTGTGACTAATGTCTCACACGAGACGTGTCTCCCCCTTTTTTTACCCAGGTCGTGACAAAAATTATAAATTACCTTCTCACATTTATTAAGCTTTCGGGTAAATAATTTTTGAGATTTTTCATCTCGTTGTATTCTATATTTAATTTACAACAAAAAAGGTGGAGTTTTTTCTTCATGAAAAACAAAATTGTCATTCCTCGATAAAACAATATTGATCATATGATTCAAATGTATTGATCACGTGAAGATATGTTATTCTTTGTTTGAATTGAGAGGAAAAGAGCGGAACGTGGAGGCATGACAAGAGAAAATAGAGAAAATAGAGAAAAAGAAAAGAAAAATTTATAGGTCTTACATAAAAAAAATTATTGTGTGACATGGAGAAAAAAATAAAGAGAATAAAGAATTTGATAATAAAGTTATAATTATAACCCTAATTTTTTTTGGAGTATATTAGTGATCACCAATGTTTTAATCTATATAATTCCATGTATATTATCTAACTTAGACCACTAATTTATTATTTTCTCTATAAAAGATAATAACTATACCTTTACACACAACTACGTTTTTTTTTTGGTTAATTATGTTTTTAGTTTCTGTAAAATTTTAAAGTTTGGTTTTAGTCCCTGTATAAAAGTTTTAGTCCCTGTAAAAGTTAAAAAGTTGGTTTTAGTCCCTGGGGCTGGATGGGGGTAACGGCGCTGACGTGGCGTACCACGCGGCACGACCCAAAATTTTAAAATTTGGCCCATATACCCAACCACACTGTCCACCCGACCGACCCAGAATTAATTAAAAAAAATAAAATCCTAACCCCTAACTCGCACCCCACCCCACCCACCTTTGTCTCCTCTCTTCTCTCTCTCGAGCCCTACCCCACCGTCACCGTCACCATCACCGCCACCCACCCAGCCCCCCAGCACCGTCACCCTCCCATTACTACAACCACACAGCACTACCAGCAGAAACGGAGAGAATTTATTTTATTTTATTTTATTTTTTTGGAAAAAAATGGCGATTCTGAACTACATTACGGTGACCTCTGCTGCCACACCCATGTCACCAGAGTCTCAAAATCCGTCACCGTTGCCAGACCCAAGGCCAACCAAGGTGATCCTTCCCAAGAAGAAGCCCATGAAATGGTCCACCGGTGTGGCACCTGGGAACTACGGTGGACCCCCAACCACCACGAAGCTCCGCAAGTACTAGGGCGGTGAAAAAGACCCTTTGGCCTCTGATGACTTTATGTGGAACAAGGACTTCGTGGATCGCTTCAATAGGTTGATTGAGGAACCCCAATCTATGCCTTCCCCTCTTGCAAATGTCTCAATTTTGATTTGTTCTTTTTGAACTTGTGTTGTTTTGTTTGTGTCTGGTTTTAGCTGGTGTTTTGGATTCGTTGGAGACTCTTGATTGCGGAGAATATGCACTGAGTTAAGTATGCTGATTGTTGAATACTTTGTGGGTGGGTGTTGGGGGGCTGGGTGGGTGGCGGTGATGGTGACGGTGACGGTGGGGTGGGGCTCGAGAGAGAGAATAGAGGAGATAGAGGTGGGTGGGGTGGGGTACGGGTTAGGGGTTAGGATTTTTTTTTTAATTAATTCCGGGTCGGTGGGCAGTGTGGGTGGGTATATGGGCCAAATTTTAAAATTTTGGGTCGTGCCACGTGGTATACGTCAGTGCCACGTCAGCACCGTTACCCCCGATCCAGTCCCAAAGACTAAAACCAAATTTTTAATTTTTATAGGGACTAAAACTTTTATACAAGAACTAAAACCAAACTTTGAAATTTTACAGGAACTAAACACATAATTAACCCTTTTTTCCTTCTCACTTTTCTTTTCACCCAAACAATAAAAGTCTTTATTTTTTTTATTTCTTCTCTTATCATCCAAACAAAGCATCATTGTCTAGCACAAACCAAAATTTCCTTCTATACATTGCATTGAAATAAAACTGAATTATAAAAAAACAGATATTTAGAAAGCGTGACAAATTAATTTACTCACTTTTATCAATAACACTTAATCATTTTATAAATAAAATAACAAAAAATGTCAAACATCATATATAAAAATAAGAAAATTAATTTAAAAATTGATAAGTTTGGATCTCCGACTATTTTTTTTAATGAACAAACAATGCTTAATAAATCTAACAAATTAACATATAAATGTTTGAAAATGTTTTAGTAAAATCAAATATTGAGTGAAAGTTATTTGACATTGATTGATTTACGTTTATTGTCATTGGGATTCCAAACACAGTGATGGCTTGCAGATAAATAAATTGAAAGGTAAGAGAAACACTGGCACTTGACCCAAGTAGGCCAATGTGCCTGTTGTACTTGTACACGGTACATAAGAACTGTATCACTACCCACCTTTGATACAAGTAATCTATTTAAATTATTAATTCTATAATTTTTAAGTTAGTTAGCTATTTGCATTGACACATTTAATTATACAACATTCAAATAATGTAAATAAATCATTTTCATAAAATGTTGATCTGAATTATTACATTTTAAATAAATTTTTTAATTTTGTTATGACAAATCAATTTTATTAACATGAATATCCTTTTCATTTATGATTTTAACTTATCACATCTAATGTTGCTACCACCATTACTATCACTACTCGATAGTTGCCACCATTCGCCACCAAAACATCTATCACACCTTCCACCCGCCACCATCACTACCCATTGTTGCCACATAATTACCGCCACCACACTTATCCACCACCTCATCATTGTCACAACCACAATTATTGCCACCACCATCATATCATCATTGTTGCTACCATAAGCATTGTCACCACTTTAATTGCGACACAACAACCAAATTTTATTATTTATTTATTTTATAAAATTTTTAATTATTTATATTTTACTACCATTTAAATGGTATTATGGTCAAATGCATATATTACTTGACAATCTTTTTGATATGTTGGTAATGAAAATTTTTTGGGAATAAATATTTTCATGTTAAATATGGTTATGTTTAGTTATGTTATGAGAGAGACAAACATTAGAATTGGGTTTTACCAATTTTAAGAGGGCTTTACTTACTCAAAATATTTGTATTTTTCTCTTTTATAACATGATCAAACATAACCATATTTAACATGAAATGATTCATTTCAAAATTTTTCATGTGCCAAACAACTAGAAATATTATTAGTCCATTAGGTTTATATTCATGTGTATGTGTGAACTTTTTTTTAAGCACAAAGTTTAGGTAAGTTCAACAATGATCATTTTACTAGAGTTAGGGTATGTTTTTAATTTTTTTGAATGCTTACAAAAGTACTTACAAATTAATAAATCCTAAAATCTCTTGATCAAAATTAAATTTTGAAAAGGGAATATATCATACATGAGAGATAGTAAATTAATGTGCTACAATTAATTCAAATACATTTCATTTTTAAAATTTAATTTTGACCGTATAAATACAATCCAATTACTGAAAATTCACTCTAACACCCTCATATAATAAAAACTCCCTCTCATTTGAACCGTCTACACACACACACATATATATATATATATATCATATTTTATAACATTTATAATAATACGCTATAATAAAGACATAGTTGGATACTAAAACATAAATCATTTAAACCAAGAAAGATATTTAGATAGACAAATTTTGAGCAATGGACTTAATTGACTATATGAGTACTTAATTGACTATATGAGTACCTAACTCCTGATAACTAATGAGAGGAGAAAAATATCATACTAACTTAATCCTCCAAAATCCAAATAATAAATATACAAGAAAAGAAAAAACTAAGGTGGTGATCCTCTTTATTTATTTTTGTTTAGAAATGACTCATTACAATAAATATATATTTATATTTAATGCATAAAAATAGTCTTTTTCAAAAGTAATAGTAGTGATTACTTTTTTTTTTTGCAGTAATTACTAGTTACAAAATATTTTTCATTTTCATAAATAAAAATTATTTAAAATAATATTTTTCTTAATTTAATATGAGAATTAATTTGAAACTTTTGAATAAAATGTAACGTGTAAGAGCGAATGTAATAATATTATTATCTATAGTTAAAGATAGTTTATGAAAGGATCTTGTGACAGTGGCATTGGCACTTGGCACTTGGCACTGGCAGAGTAGAAAAAACAATTAAATAAATAACACGAAAAAGTGGGGAGGGAAAAGCATATGAAAATGGTGGTAAGGCGGCAAAGTGGGCACATATTTTTTCACTCGTCCTTGTGCTCGCATCTACCTTGCGCTTCATACTTATCATTCTCTCTGGAGATCGGTTTTCCAATTTGTTCCTTATTTTGAGATATTAGATTAGAAGGAAACTTTAAGGTGAGAGAAGCTCTCTATTTCTGCTTAGATCAAACAGCGAACAGATTCAACCTCGTCAAGAAGTTAGCGGAGAATTATTGAAGGTTGAGTATACGAAGTGAATTGAAATTCGAAAGGTACGCTTCTTGATCTGAAACCTCAACCCTACACTCCATTAGCTTCCTGTTTTACGCACACGATCGCTTGCTAAGATTGATTTGAATTTTCTTTCTCATCATTCGATGCAACTTCGAAGATTTATTAGCACCGCTTCACAATTCAAATTACATTGCTCTCGTTGCTAAGTCTTAGGAGCGCAGTAAGAAAGCTCATCGCGCTCTCTATCTTACTTGACGAAGACCGCGTAGTATTTGATTTGAAGATGAGCGACGTTAGTTTCTCTCTCTCTCTCTCTCTTTATAGATTTATTATTTGGACTTTGGAGGATTAAGTTAGTACGATATTCTTCTCCATCACACCGATGGAAGGCGGAAATTTGAAAATCTGATCAAATGCGAAAGCGAAAAAGGTCAAACCAGGGACAGAAAATGAAGTCTTTATATCTAGAAACTAGAATAACACTCCTGAGTATATCTATGCCTACCTGGCTCAAATTCCTCTCTATGAAGCTAAGAGACTATATGCTAACACGATCCTAGACTGAGAAGAAAATTGCTCAGTATCTGAGCATGAAAAGGCGACCTTAAAAGTTAATTAATAAAGACTTTGTCATTATATACAACATAGCACCGGATGAACGGAGATGATTCATCTTCAAGCTCCTCCCCTCTCCTCATGGTTGGGAATGTCGCCAAGCAGGGCAGGCGGTTCTGGATTTGATTGCACGTTCAGAGGAACGTCGCCAAGCAGCACTGGCTGCTCTGGGTTTGGTTGCAGATTCAGGTTCAGTCCTTGCGGCGTTGCCAGAGTAGACTCTTTCTTGGCCAACTTGCTAGGTGGGCAATGAAGTCTAGTCTTTAGAGGACGGGGTGCTCTTGTTGTCCTGTCAAATCCCCTCACGCAGACATATCCTGCAAAGCAATTTTCACCATCTGTTTAGATAAGTTTGATTATCCAGTCATTTGCTTTTCTATTATGTTGTTTTCGCGTGGTGTGTGTTTCTCCTATTAGGAATGAGTGACGCTGCATCATTCCTTTATAGTATTTTAGTGAAGGAAAAAAAAACTAGCTAGAGATAAAAACTTGTGTAGTGCATTGATGTAGTAAGTTTAGTCTCTCGAACTTTTGAGTGTGCAGTTGTGCTTAGTCTGCACTAGCATTTAGAAGTTAGAAGTGGTAACTCATACATGTAACCGAAAAAAAAAGAAAAAGAATCAAGGTAATCTAATATATAAGTTGGTATGAAAAATAAGATGGCTGAGATATGGGTAACATAGATGTGTTCATATGCAAACATTAACATGTAAGAATATTCCAATAGGAGAAGAGACTATAGAAGTCCAATTACAAATGCCTCTACTCTCCGTGATGGATATCACACCAGCAAAAGCATATTGATATAGGATAGTCAATTTACGAAAGGTAGGATTACATTGTGGGAACTAAAACTTACCTCTCCAGAAGCATCGTTGAATTTCTTCTGTTGTTAGACCTAGAAGACAAAAAGAGTATATTCAACTTAGTTTTTGGACATACAATGTCTAGGTAACTATACTAAATTAGTGTTTACCTTTAAATATGCTTTGTACAGAGGTTCCAAAATATACTGTTCTCCTAGTGAGGTTCCATATCAAACTTCGGGGGACACTAATTGGGTAAAGACTTGATTCATCATCAGCGAATACCTGATTCAAGTGACACATGCTTAGTATTGCTTTAATTGCATACTCACATGAATATACAAAATGAAAGAGATTTGAGAACATGAGATTGCGCATTATTTTACCTCGTTGACTTGAAAATAGGTGCCATTTAATGGAAAGCTCCCTCTCATAGCTGTTCGGCATGGTATCTATGCATAATTTAGTATGAATTTAAGTCAGTCTACTGTAATGCTTGCATTCATATGCAAACTGTTTCCCAACCCCATTCCACCCTCTTTTCACTATAATGCATAATAATCAATAAACTATGTTTCAAAATATTATATTAATAAGCATTCAGACCAGAATTGTCCCGCGAACTATTTGTGAATTTGCTTCCCGGAAACTGTTGCATGAAAAACACTCCTCCTCGTTACAGAGTTGGTCACAGTCATGGGAGCTGCATTTTCTCTCTGGTGGCTGTATAGAATCTGCTGTCTCACCTAATTTACATGCCAATGTATTTGGCAAAATGCATTAGGAAACATCAGAGAATTGACACAGATCATATATTGTAAAACTTCCCAACAAATTTTGCTATGTAATGCTGACAAAATCTTTACAACCAATCTAAATTCATCGAGATGGGAGCATGGTACTCAAGTTATTTTTATCTACCTGGAGTCCATATAGCTAGAAGGTATTTTCCTGGGTCATCAGGTTCTCGCTCGTCCCACTGTAGTGTATAAGTTATTAATAAAGTTGTATATATAGCATAAAGATAGCTTTGATTAACAGATGCACAAACAACTAACCCCTTCCAAAAGGCTATGTGAATCTGGAAGTTCATAACTGCACGAAGGCAAACAAAAGATCAATGTAAGTTGTTAGAACATTTCACTAGTTTCAGATGATGGATTGATATGTGGGAACTTTATGCTTACTGGAACTCCAATTAGATGTCCGATTTATATCATTTTTCTCAGGGGCATGTGTTAAGGTTTATGTGATTCTGGTTAAATGCAAGAATTACAAGTCATGTAATTGCTTATTGTTCTTCTTGCTCTTTTAGTATTCATTACTTTTGTTGCCCTATATTTCATTAGCTAGCTATTTTTTAATATTAGAAGTTAGAACTTCACATTGGAGTTAAATAGTTGGAAGTGAGTTGGTTTTTATACTTACACCCAATGCTCTGTTCGCAGTCGGTTCACATTCTTCAGCCTGGGTGTAGGAATGCAGGCTGCTTGAGGAGTAAGAGCGACCAATGCCTTTGACATTTCACCTTCTTGAAGTTCCATGTTTTCTTCCAAAACTTTTTTAACATTTAGAGTGAGCTCTTCCATGTCTACTTTGATGAGTGGAATTTCACACAATTCATTGCAAAAGGCATCCTCCATATCATTTTCTAACACTTCTGAGCATTCTGTCTCTGGAGTTGATGGCTCTTCAATAATAGGTTGGCAAATATTGATTTCAGATTTTGCTTGAAACTGTTTGCTCACTTCTATTACTTGAAGTTCTTCTGCTTGATCTGTGTTTGCTGGGAGAGGTAAGGGCAATGGATTGATGATCACTGATGGGTTTTGATCAGTTGCACTGTTCCCATTTGTGATTATCATACTCATTTGCTCTGGTGCCGGCAGGGCAAGCCTTGCACTGCATATAACAATTTTTATTTGTAAATTTATCTATCATAAATTGCAATTCATGCCTAAAATTGATTTTCAAATTGGTATTGACATCATTACATCTGTTAATAAGTTTGTTTCCTAAGTTCACTGTTATGATGAAGATAAAATGCTGGTATAGTGCTGACCATATGGCGAGATATTGGATGTAATACCGGATATGTGAACATAAAATTTTATCTCCTAAGCTCCCTACCTATCTTATTAACAATAATATTTGGTATTTCTTGAACATTTGAATAAAGCGGTAGTTGATGATGGTGCATTGTATAACACTGTTTTTTTAGCTTTATAGTAAGCATAATACATGCAAAGAGTCTTTTAATTAAAGACATACCTTGCAAAAGCACTTGCGAAGTGTCTACATTCCCCTCTCATTGGGCATGCATTGCAATTTGGTTTTTGTTTTGTACAGAAGACCTGCATGCATTGACTTTAGTTTATGTCCTAAGAACAACTTGGTTTTGCTTAAGTAGGGCCAATCTCTAATGTATGAGATAGTGCAACTTACCTTTCCAAATGTAATCAGCTGATAGTGCAGCTCATATCTGTAATATGTTGAAATAAAACATGGAAAAAGAATCAATAGGTAGACAAAGTTATTGATCTAGTATCAGTACAAACCTTTCTTACATAATCTACCAATCATGTATTGTCATGTCATTAAATGAGTTTGTCATCTCAGGTATTTATCATAATCAAGCTTTTTGAATAATGTAACTATAAATGATTGGATTGCCATGTTTAGAAGTTTTGTAGTGGCCCTTAATCAAAACTAAATCCATAGATAAATTGTCCTTCCTAAACTAGGGAATAAAAGGGATATTTTTTTTAAATGTACGTCTGTAAATTGAAAATAAATCTTTACAATGTTTTTGGGTCGAGCTTGCAGAGTCGGGGCCAGAGATACTTTTGTATGGTCTCCAACACGGGGTACCTATACAGGCCAATGGCATTAGCTCTTCTTATCTAATTGAATTAGTGCCTTATACCATTTAGTTCTGTAGTACTCACAGTTCTAGAAGATGCAACTGTAGTTCCTCAGGCAGTGGCTGGAGAGGTACCCATCCTAAACGTACTGCTATCCGCCCCACGTTTGTGTCCACCTATTGAATAGCAACAACTATTAAAATCTATTCGATATTCCTGTAATTGCATACTTCTGTTTTCAAGTTACCGGGAAAGCAAGATGGTGCAGTGTTAAAAGGCGCACACACTCCACACTTTTCAGTCCCAATCCCCTTATGCTGAGCAAATATTCTCTGCATGTATGAATAGAATTTGCATTATGCATTTTTTCCACTTTAATGAATTATGTCTAACTTTCTGGTGAGTGTGCATATCTGTTGGGGTTACACGTGAATTGAGAGCTCAGAATGTTGCTTTCACCAACTATACAGCCAAGACATGATAATATCACATGTATGGGAAATACAGTTTTGATAATGTTTCTGATAATGGTTCAACTAAGACTTACTTTGCTCGGTCTGGGGGAACATCTCTTAGCCACTCAAGATCAATGGCCCCGTGCTCGTCAACCAATAAATTTAGGAAATTCTGCATAGTATATTATTCAACATAAGGTGCCTTCAAGGGTTTTTCTCTTTCCAGAAAATGTGCATTATATAATATTTCATTGATGTATCATTATACCTTAATACGTTCGGCAAGCATGTTGTTCATGCCCCTTTCTTTGATTGCATCAGCTATCTCTCTGACATCTGCACATCTGACAGCATCCCAGTCCACAGAGTCCATGGTGTTTTCTGTTTTTTCTCTCTTACCTGCCTTAGCTTGTGCTTGTATTCTTAAACTATCCCAATCAAAATTATCCTTTTTCTCCTTTTGACGCTCCCTGCTCTTTAATTTTATAGGGGAAGATTTTATTTTGCTGTTTTCAGTGATGGCACTGTTCTTGTCACCAAAATCTAATTCCCTTGCTTTCTGTATAGGATCTTGTGCTTGTCCTGAAATGTGCAAAGCATTTTGTTGCTTCTGATTACTTTGTTGCTGAAGGTGGGGTTGAGATAGCATACTTTCGGAATAGGCAATTGCAACTCGTTTTTCAGACTCTGTTGGAAAACTAGGTCTCTTCATGCCATTTTCATCATTATTCTTCGAGAAGCCACCTGATGAGGCTTCTATTGTGAAAGTATTATAGCAGTTAACTTCAAGTTCTCCTGAGCATGGCTTGGGGGTCATTTTCAAAACACATTCATCACATGGATTGATGGATGCTTCAAAGCATTCTTGGGTAACATTCAACTTTTCATAGTTTTCTGTCTGGTTGCCATGTGTCATGCCTATAGATTGACTGGATGCATCTCTTAGGTTCTCATTTGATTTGCTTCTTTCACTGTTAACTTCATGTAATGTTGTTGAACTTGCCATCTCTAAAAGCTTACTGAAAGAAGTTCTGTCATAAAAAATGTTGTACTTGGCTGCACTTGACAGGTCTTCTACTTCTGAGTTGCTTTCTGAGCATGATCCTATCTTATCGGGACTTTGTTCAACTGAAAAATCTGCACATATTTGAGATGTAATGACAGAGCACTGGGATGACACCATGTCATTTAACTCTTTCCTAACACCCCCATCACATGAACTTTCCTGCCCTTCCCCTGTCACGGCACTAATTGGTCCACTCTCTATTGGACTATGTTGTTCCTTCATATATCTTTGAGTTGATTCCAACAATTTGAAGTTTGATTCATCTGGTAAGCTACTAGTAGTTCTGTAGGAATCATTGCTGTCTGCAGCTTCTTTTTCTTCTGAATGTTCAATGGTGTCAGTGGTCATAGAACTCAAGTCATGAACAGATGGACTCAATACTTTTTGATCCAATTTTGTACTCTCATCTGGTTCCACGATGTACTTGCTGCTTGACTTTAGGGGAAATCGAGCTGCAAGGGACATGAATGCAGAACTGCCAATAGAGAATAAAAAAGAAAATATTGGAACATATATTTTAATTGTTAGTTTCTCAGAAATTAAGCTTGCACAATTTATACCTTGAAAGATGATCTGAGACATTTTGTGTGAGGAAAACTCCAATCACTGAATCCACAACTGATCCCTTCCATGGAGAAAAGCGCCTGTCTCCTGTTCAATATGCTTTACATTTTATAAATGTGAACCGTGTAGCAGATGGTGCAAAATGGATAAGCATGTTTAAGATAACTTGTGATTATTATTTTACTCTATCTTCAGATAAGTTATTTTATTTCAGTTTCTGCATTTGGTTAGGCTAATGTATGTTAGCTTTTGATTAGCATTTGCCTTATAGTGTATTGTAGGATTGTAAACAAAATACCTCATTGGGGTTCCCATTCTTGGCATTTATTTTCTACGAGTTATAAATCATTTTTTTATTGTCAATTTCATGTAAATGGATTCAGTGTTCTTTTTCTCTTGGTTCTCTGTTTGTGGGGTTTACGGTTGGTTTTTTTGCTGCACGTTTTTGTAAGGCAGGAAAGCATTGCCATCTCTCCAATGGATAGTTTTTCTCACTGCTTGCCTCTTGAGCATAAGTCATTGGGTATTAGTAAGAAATGGTTAGTGTTGATGTTAGATATAAAACAATTCATTTGTCTTTATCCAACAAGGTAAAATTTTGGGAAGATGGGTCTTGAAAAGGTATGAAAACATTTATGACCAAGTGGTCTAAAGTTAGATGTTTGTCCCTCCCATTCTTCTAAATTAAATAAGTTGAATTTGAGAGAGAGATAGGTAGGCCTGTATATTGTCCATTCTTCAAGTCCAAAGGGCTTGAAGTGTGAGGGGAGTGTGTTAAGATATAAAATAATCATTTTTTTTTATCCAACAACTTAAGCATTTGGGAGAGATAATTGTTAACAGCTGATATTTTTTGAATTTAGCATTGATACCTTGTACAAGATGCATCCGTGCAATGAATGAATCAGCTCTCCCCCGAAACACATTTCGTTCTTGTTCCCACCATTTGGCCTTGTCTTCATCCATTCCATCAATCCCATGGCTGTTTATATCTATCATCAGAAGCTTCCACACTCTATTAGTCTCCTCATCAAGGTCAACTTTAGGCCGAGGGCGCTGTTTCTTTATGGGATCAAATGAGCCCTCGTAGGGAATGATGGTGCCATATCCATGGGCAAGGCCTTTGTGCTTTTGGTTTTGCTGGTTATAAGGTACAAGTGCATTCTGCCCATGCAATACAAGTGCTCTGGTTTCTCTATTTATGTTTAGGTGTTTAAATTGTTCTGACAATGCATCTGCAGTATACATCCTTTTCCATATCTCTTCACGAGAAACACCTGCATCAATGGTTTAAAGCATTAAGACAAATTGCATGATAGAATTATTTGTTGTGTAACAACTGTAATGCTATTTACCAAAATATCAAAGGTTCAGTTGAAATACCTAATGAGTTGTCCAAGAACAAACTGTGATTTTCCAACACAAATTGGTGATGTTGTATTTCATTTGAGCTAGTATATGCCGAACTGACAAGAATACTCCTCTTTTTAGACCGTTTCTTTTTTGTGAGTGGAGCATGCATCTCAGCAATTAAAGCATCAATGCATGTCTGTTGTCTTTCTGCATCGACACAAGCCTTTCTAGTAGGGAGTACTGATCTTCTTTTGGTTGTCCACTTCCCAAAAGATAAGTCGCACTCAAATGATTGAGGGTTATCATGAATAACACTTCCTGTGGCTACAGTTCCAGTTGGGACTCTAACTGCATTATATCCAGAACTAGAGCTCCAGAAGATGGAACTTGATGCATAAGCTCTTGATCTAGCTTCTTCTTGATGGTATGTTGCTCCTTGTACATCTTTTGTGGCACTCATGGAAGATGTATTGCCTGTGTTAGAATTTTTCCCCTTTTCACTCCTCTTTTTCTTCTGAATGTTGGGAAATTGAACCGGGTAGTGTGCCTGCAATATATTATACAGCATCCCAGTTTGGTTAATGTTGCTGATATCTTTCTGTTCAATGGTACCGGAATGCTTTCTCTTGCCTCCAACTACTTGTAATCCTGCGGTCAAAAATCCTGTGTCACTGCCTGATAGTATCTGTGCCCTGTTTTCATTTCCATCCCAAGCAATCATCTGATCCTTTCCTTTGCTTCCAATCTCTACAGGGTTAGTATTTGGCTTTGACCTAGGGGGGTTGCTTTTTGAAAGAATTGTATCAGGGGCTTGTGTTTCTTTATCATTTGGAGCCTGTGTTTCCTTGACCACCAAAGCAATTTCTCCACAACAATGTGTGTTTGAATTTTCTCTGCATGCAGAATTTTCATCTCCTTGTTGCTCTCCTATGTCAAAATTCAAGGGCCTTCTGCATGTCTTTTTGACAGTTTCAGACATCACTTGTTCTGTACATTCTTCTGCCACCGCTGTTTGAGTGGAAGAAGCTGTCTCCAATTCTTTCTTTCTCACATATTTTCTCTTGCCAGTTGGGTTTTCTTTTGATTGAACAGGCTTTGGGGTGACTGGTGTCGTGTTTCTTTTGGGTTGGTCTTCTTTGATGACCTTGGGGCGGTGCTTTCTTCTCTTTGGCGGTTTTAGCAGTGGCGTTTCGTTCAAATCAATATGGATGCTTAATTCCTTCTCGTGACTGTGATTCTCCTTGCATGGTGTAGAAACAGCAGCAAATTCTATAGTGGGATCACAGAGTTCTCTGTTAAGTGTGCTATTGTTGCTATGCTTTGCAGCTGGGACGTTTTTCTCTTCTCCACCTCGGTCCTTTTCTTCTGTATTGAATTGCATCCTAGCATCTTGTGTATTTTCTGCTCTGATGCCATTATCTGGAGCAGGTGGGGAAACTTGAGAAGTGGTCTTGCTGTAGTAAGCAAAGCATGATGTTCCTGTTGCATGTTGAATTTATGCGAGTCAGAACCATATGGCTAAAAAAATATTAAAGCAAATGGTTGACGTGATAGCAAGTAGAAAGTTGTATAAATGCCACACAGCAACATGGTCTCGGGATTTTTATCAACTATCAGCGGGAAAATGAAAAAGGTGCAAATAAAATGATTAGTCTAAACTACTTCAAAGACGTTTGAAAGAGAATAAAATTGGCTTTCCGAATTATGATTCAAACTTCCTAAATTCAGTACTAAACAGAAGATAATTGGAAAAAATAGTACTAAGATATGATTTATGCTCTGGACTTCAACTAATCAGAATCTGCCTGATTATGCTAGAGAGCTATGAAATTTGTCGTATATTTTTCCCTACTGCAGTTCAGTACTGCTCTGTCCCAGGTTACACATGCGTACACCTATGGTTTTTTTCCTTCTTTTTTCCCTTTCATCCTCAATGTTGCTAATGATTGACCCACCCTAGGTAAAATGCTAGTGCTCATTGTGCACCAAGGGGTTGTGGAGGGGAAAGCTTTATATAAATATACTGTCACGAGATTAATTATAGACTCAATATCCCAAGGCCCCATCAATGGGCCAGTATAACCCAATAGATCTAGGCTAGATCGGGTGGCCCAAATCGGAGCAAATCAGAACTGACATTGAGGATGAAATGGCCTCATCAATGGCTCAAATGGAATCCAAATATTGTAGAAGCACCTAATGGTCTTCAACTTGGTCAAACTCGAGCTCTTATATAAAGAGTAGCTTGTGAAGGCCTAAGATATGTTATTGAACTTTGATATCACTTTTTTAACACGAGTTATGCTTACTTGATTGTTGGAGTGCCTTTTGCATGTAACTATGGTGCACACAATGAACAACCTTGTCGAGCATGTCTCAACCTCTGATTTAGTGTTTAGGTGACTTCATACCCTCTAACTTACGAATCGATACATAGCACAATGAACCAGAACCAAAACCAAAATCTATTGCCCTTACCTTGAGGATCTTGATGGGTACCACGGATAGCTTTGAACAGCGGTTGGCCCATTAACGCATAGGCTGGGTTGAACTGTGAGCTCAAAGCAGGAACAAAGTGATTGTTGTTGAAAAATCCTTCATGTGAGTGTGCTGCTGATGGAGCCTCTGCCCGAGCCAGAAGCTCAGCAAAGCCGTTACTCGAGCTGGGAATGTTGTCGAAGGACACGCGTACCCGAGTTGTGGCACTGTCACTGGCAATGGTTGTCACTGCCGAATGATGTGGTGGCAAGCGGCGGTGCTGCCTGGATTGAATCTCTGCGGTGGCTGAGGGTTGTAAACATGGAGGCACCCCATTTCCATGAAGCCCCATCTGTATTCCCTCACCAGAAGTGTAGATCGGCACTGGTCTTGGAAGAATTGGCTTAAAAGGGGTGGTGGGATGCCATGGAACATGTGATTCAGCCTTCTTTTTGTCGTTTTCCCCAACCTCCATTCTTTTGCTGTGAACCTCTGAGTTGGAGAGCTCTTAAATCCTTATTGAAAAAATTAAAAAAGAAAAAAGGAAAAATGATTACAGCAGACAAAATTGCTGAGCAAAGCTCAATTTTTCGGATGAGTCTTTATTCGGTTAGAGGTTGATTGTAAGGTCCAATTTCAGGGACGAACTTTCCTGAGACAAACAAGGGGTGTTTGGTAATTAACAAGCATAAATAAAGAGATAAATTAAGGACAAGTGTAGATGCAGTTCATCAACATTGATAAAGGTGGGTTTATAAATTACCTTCCGAAAGTAACCGGTGACTGACAAAGCTGCTGCTAGTGAAGATAGTAATTGCAAAGAGGGTTAAATATAATCAAACTGAATTCACAGAAAAAAAAAACCCCCGAAACTTGCCGTCCATGTGTGTCGAAAGACGAAACAAAAACGTTGGCTGATTCACCCTTGAACCCTCCGCTTTTTGCTGGCGGTGAATAGGAACTTCTTCCCATGCGGCCAAAACCAAAGTTAACACGGAAAACCGGAGAATTTCATGGGGATGTAGTTACAGTAGATCATGTATTATTGAGTCAAATGGACGCAGATCTGATATTTCTATCTGGGGGGCAAAATTGTGAGGTTGCAGAAAGTGAGAGTACAAGAGGAAGAGAGAAAACTACACAAAATTCTGTGTTTGCATATATGCATCCTGAGCTTCTTTAATTTAATTTATAACCCCGTTGTCGGTCATGGAATCAATTTAATGTTCAATTGAAAATGTATTGTCTGGTTCTTCGGTTCATCCACATTAATTTATCAGTCAGTTCCTACCGGAAGAGGGACGCAGCGTGGCGAAGAAGAAGAGAAATGATATTTGCACATCGTAAAATCACTATGTGTATGCACGTGATTATTACGTGCGTGCCATGCAAAACGTTTTGCATGTGTACGTAAAAATTACGTACATGCATGCAAAGTGTTTCGCACGTCATAATATAAATTTGGAGTCCGAGATTTTCAATTTAGTTTTATTTATTTGAGTTTTATCAAAAAAATTAATTAAAGATATATCAGTCATGAAAGATAAATTAATTTAAAAGGTCAACACGTTTTTATTCTCTTTCAGTTTTAGTAATAAAAGGGAAAAAAATCATTTTTATTTTTAAATTTGTTAATGTTATGTGATTTAATGAAAAATATTTAATACTTGTCAAATAACACTATGAGGGAAATTAATTATAATATTTAATCTTAAATAAGGAAAAGTAAAAATATTTATAATATAAAAAGTCAAGAAGTACTTATTTTATATATATATATATATATATATATATATATATATATATATTTTGGTAATTACGTGAATACATTCAATTGATTACTTTGTTTTGGATTAACTTTATAAATTGACAAAAATAGATTAAAAAGTCAAATTGACCACCCTTTATTTCATTAATATGATTTAATTTAATGAAAGATGCTGAATATTTTCTTAAGACTTTAAGGGCATTATTGATAACAAAGAAAATGAAAAAAGAAATACACCTATTAATATATTCAAAAGTCAAAATTACTTATCTTCATTATTTTCAGTAAACATTTATTATTTTGAGTTAAGTTTTGATACACTGACAATGTATAAGATCTTTAATAGTAGTCTAATTAATTTTTTTTCATGATCTTTTAAGTAATAGTGTGATATTTAATTCTATCCGCTAACGTGTTAGTCATATATGATTGAGGGACGGTGTAAATATGTTTCACGCTGTTAGTGTATTTAAATTAAGTTTGCATACTTATTAATTATATACTTTTAGGGAATTAGTTATAATATTACTCTTGAATAAATAAAATTGGAAAATATTTATAAATTGACAAGTCAAAAAAATAGTATTTGTTTGGACTGACTTAAAAAAAAGGTATTTATCTTGGTTATATTTTGAAACATATCTTTTTTTAAAAGGTTTAGTTTACAATTACAAGGTGATTTTACTAAAAATCACATCTTCTTCCATAATTCTTTTTATAAGTAGAGCCTTTCAAACTTAAAAAAAGTGATATTTTATAGTTTTAAAAAATCAATTTTTTAAATTGTATTTTGACACTTATTATTTAAAAGCACTTTTTTTAGAAGTCAATCTAAATGGGTCAATACTTATCTCCTTTTATTTGTTGTAATTATATTTATATATTCAATACTTTATTTTAGATTAACTTTATAAATTAACAAAAGATATAAACAAGTCAAATTATCTCTTCTCTCTCGTCACTCTCATCTCTCGTCACTATCATCCTTCGTTCTTTCTTCACTCTCGCCATTGTCATCTCTCATCCCTCTCTTCACTCTCGTACTCATATAAAAGATTGTGCATTCAAATCACATATATCAGATTCTGCACTAAAATCTGATATATTTGAATAAAATCACAGTGCTGTGAACGAGTGCTTAATATTTGTGCACAAGGTCATATAATGTCTGTGCACATATTCATATAATGTTTGTGCACTAAAAATCTGATATCATAATCTACAAAAATACTTAACTATGCATTAAGTAATATGCATAGATGTAAAATTTATGCATTAGAATGTATAAAAGTGTGTGTACACATGTATGTGAACTAATTTTTATAAACTTTGTCCACTAAAAATGTATAAAGATTGTGAACTTATTTATGTTTGAATAAAATCACAGTGCTGTGAACAAGTGCTTAATGTTTGTGCACAAGGTCATATAATGTTTGTGCACATCGTCATATAATGTTTGTGCACTAAAAATCTGATATCATAATCTGCAATATTACGTTGTGCACTCTATTCAGATTTCATATTCTACAACATAGACCCTTACCACCATTGTTAAAAATAGATTTCATTTATTTTAAAAAGAAAACTAGCATTTTATCATCTTAATTTCATTTTAATCAAATTTGACATGATAAGAGGATGAAGATGAGAAAGATGAGAAGGATGAGAGAATGACGAGGATGACGATGATGAACATAACAGAACAAGGGTTGAAGATGAGAGGATGAGAGGTTGCAGATGATAAGTGAAAATGATGACGAGAACGGGGTTCACGGTTGGGCGCGCGTTGTGTATAATTATACGTTTTACGTATAATCATCATTAATTATGTATAAAACCGTATAAAAGAGGGGTGTATATGCGGGTGTATCATTTTGGGGTGTACATGGAGCATTTTTCTTTCTTGACAAAGACTTTAAGGGCATTATTGATAACAATGAAAATGAAGAAAAAAAAAATGTTCGTAGCTGTTAAGATTTTCGGAAGTCAAAATTATTTGTCTCCTTTATTTATAATAATTAGCCTTAAACAAAGAGAAAAGTTAAAATATTTATAATATTGAAAAGTCAAGGAGTACTCATGTCATTTTTTTTAATTATATAAATATATTCAATCCAATACTTTGTTTTGGATCATTGTTATAATTTGACAAAAGGTTTTTAGAAACTTATATTATTAACCCCCTTTACTTTGAGTACTTATAAAAATTTATTGAATTTTGAATTATTAATATGATTTATTAAAAGGTCTTGAATATTTCTTAAGACTTTAAGGGCATATTATTGATAACAATGAAAATGAAAATGAAAAAAAAAGGAAAGAAAAGAAAAGGTTAAAGCAATTAATATATTCAAAAGTCAAAATTATTTATCTCCTTCATTTCTAGTACTTACAGTAGTTTATTATATCATCAATGCATATTTTTGTTTACAGTGCCAATATTTCAAGTCAATCTAAGATATTTACAGTCGACAACAGGAATTAGTTTTATCACAATAGTTGGGTTCATACGTAGTAATATATTGTTAATCATAAAATATTATTTTATTTCCATAATTTAATATTGAAACTGCACTACATAATTAAAGGACTAAGTGAGTTATCACCCTATCATATTGCATTATTCATTAGTGCCAATTATACTTAATAATATACTAGTGAACAAATGATGCACTTAACTATTTATTATTTTTAGTTAATTGGTTATTATTTTCAAATAAACATGAAATAAAACATTGATGAAAACTTTAAGATTAAAAAATATTTTTAAAACAAAAATATTCAATAAATTAACGATATCAAATATAGTAAGAGAGTTTACTTGCTATAGACATTGTCACGTCTTTGAAAAAAATTTAGAAATGAGGGGATGTGTATACAATTCTGACAATTTTATGGATTATTGGTTGTTAGTGTAAATTATGTTTGATTGTTCAGGTATACCAATTAAATTCATATTAAAATATCAACAAGTATTTATCACCTTTATTTTTAAAAGCTTGCATTATTTCAATTGAATTTATTTATTTTTATTTCAAAAATTATATTAGTTGCAATAAAGCTTGAACATAAAACTTTCTACATACTATCTAAACTCCTCAACTTGAGCTTAATTAAACTGTAAAAAAATTAATATAAGTAAGAATGATCATTTTTTTCGGTGGAAATAAGAGCAATCATTTGATATAATAAAACAATAACGAATCTAGAAATGCATGTCATATCATTTTGAAAAATCAATTTTAATAAAAATTATGACTATCTAGGATTTCTTTGGTGTGCAGTTCACATGATATTTTAAATTTGGCTTCAACAACTTTATAATGAACAATTAATGTGATCTCCCGAAGAAAATAAAAGTGCGTTAGTTTGGTTTTTGAGTTATAAGCTAGGATTGGTTCTTCACAAAGACTAACTTATCTAAAATATTAATTTACAACGTACGATCAATTTGATATCAAAATTTGTTTTGATCTCTATTTTTTTGGCAAGGTTTTAAGGGGTCTGCCATCATTTTTCATTTTTGGTGGCAGTCTATCGCTTTTTTCTTTTTTTCTTTAGATTCTTTATTTCAAAAAATAGTTTAAATCTATTTTTTGAAATAATAAATTTTGTATTTTATCTCTTTTGCGGTTGTTTTCGTTCTCCTTTTATGAGTGTTTCTATTTTTTAATGTGTTCCTTTCATAGGTGTTTTACATATGATTCGATATTCAGATCTATTAAGAAAGGAGACGTAATAAATTCTTTAAACTACAACACTTGTGTTGTCTTTGATGTGAAAGATATTTAGACATTGATCATTTTCAAACAAGAAACAGAGTTACAAATTTTTGGTTAGTTTAAGATGTAGAACGTATTTATTTCTTTATTAACGTTAAATTTGATGTATCTTTTTTGATTTGTAAATGCCGATAGACTTACTTATGAAAGAATTTTTTTTGTTCTAGTAAAAAGAACTAATATCGAAATTTGATAGAGTTGCTGGTATTTATCGTTGATAACTAGATTTATGAAACTGATACAATTATTTTACTAAACCCGAAAGTGGTTCCTCTTAATTAACCTTACATGTTAATTGGCTAAATTTGTGTCTCTGCAAATGAGACAAACAAACAAATAAGTCTTTGTTAAATTTAAAGGTAGAATATTTTAGTCATTTTATTTATAAACAACTTAAATTAATTTATTTATAAATAACTTAAATTAATCTCTAATAAAAATAAAATTTGTTAAATTGGTTCCTTAAAAATTTATAAGTGATTCAAATTGGTCTATGATTAAAAAAAGAGAAAAAATTAGGGACTAATTCGAATTATTTAATTGTGAGAATAAATTAATGAGTTCAACAATTAGTTTCAACATGAACCAAGTTAATTTTTTTCAAAAGATCAAATTATTTATTTAATAAAATCAATTTAAAAATTCACTTTTACTTTTATATTGCCAGACCAAAAATCAAGTTTGAGTCTAAAATTAATTTTATTATAAAATAAATACACATACACAACATGAATGTCAATTCAAATACTTCATATTATTAAAATTTTAAATAATAATTTAAATACATACAATTGAGTTTACTTGATCGTTAGAATGAACTAAAAAGTTCGATATTGTCCTGCTTACAAGTTAATGTTGCTTTTTTATTTGAAGTTGTAGCTTTCACCTATAGGCATCAAAGCTAGACTTTGAACTGTTCTTTTCCTTTTGTGTCTACGTCAGCAAAAGTAAAAAATAACATAAGTTCTTATAAAGAATTCAAATCTTCTTTTAACAACGTTGGAATTACAAAAAAATTAATTTATTAATATTATATTATATATAATACAAAATTATTAAATCGTAATAAATATATTTTATTAAAAAATTAATTGGTATATATTTTAATATAAATATATTATATACCAAAAACCAATAAAAATTCATCAAGCTACGCGTAAAATTACCCAAATGTCCACTTTCCCAACTTTTATCGAATTTAAACATATAATTTGACGATGAAAGATAAAATGATCCAATATATTTTTTAAATACTAAAAGTATGACATGATTATAAATTAAAAAATATTTTATGTTTATAAAATTATCTTTCCTTTAGTCTTACAAATAATATTATTTTTAATTTGTTATCATGTCATGCTTTTAACATTCTAGGACCACCGTTTCTTTCCCCATGACATGACAGTTATTAGTTAATTGTCACACTCACGATTCATAGTAAGTAAACTCTTCTTATGATTAAAATTATTTTATTTTATACTCTTTCTTATCCATAGAAAACTGGAGGGAAGATTCCTTTCCTATTAACAAAAGCAAAAATAAGGAGATAAGAAGAAGATGATGATACTCGTGTCGTGTGTGGGCCCGGCAAGAGCACCACCGCTCGTGACTTTTGTTAATAGGAAAGGAATATATCAGTTTCTAAGAGGGATATATTTTTATTAGAAACTGATAGGAGAATCGATTCTCTCATATACTTTCACTAATTCATAATATTAATTTATTTTAATTTTTAAATTTACTAATAATTTAATATATTTAAATACATTATGTTTAAATATATTAAATTATAAATAAATTTAAAAAGTACATAAAGGAAGTATATTTTTTATATAACAAAATTATGTATAAATTTTTATCATTAATTTAAAATATGATCTATATATAATGTAAATAATAAAAAAATAACAATAAAAAATTACACAGAAAAAATTAATTTCTAACAAATCGTTTATGCTGCCAAGTTTACCACTGACACGTGGCAGCTAGCACAACGATGTTCACGTGCCGTTGGCTCAGATATTCTGACGTGGTTCTTTGTTTTGTTTGACTCGTCGGTTTCATGGAATCATGGTGCAGCTCAAACTCGGTGGTTTTGAAATGATCCATACTTTCGGTTAATTACTGATTAACTTGGATTTATTGCATTTGTTGTGTGGTGGAATTGTGACATATAAGTACTCACTGGTTGGTTAATTGGGATTCCTTTAAGACTACACGAAGGATTTTTTTTCCTTCTTAGTAAAAAGATATCCTCTCTATTTCTCAATCTATTAGGTCTAAATGTATTGGATTATGAATGGATTTTTTTTTCAAAAAAATTAACAATAAAGAATGGAGGAAGTAATATATATAATGCTAATTTTTTTTATTCTAAGTTTTTATTGGATATTTTCAAAGTTTCAACAAATGAAAATTAAGATATGATTTCAACTAAGAAAAGGGTTAAACATTTAATGCCTCGTCATGTCTTTGGAATATGACATATGCAATAGAAAAACCATGTGTAAATTATACAGGGAATGAAAGTAGGATGAATGATTACCTGTGTTAGGGTCTCTGTTAAATTAAGTCTAATACTTATCTTATTTATTATTATCTTATAAAATTTTTTTGATTTAATTTAAATTAGAATTTGGAATCCTATTATCATTTATATATATCTCGTCAAAGATATGCATATGCACTAAATGCATATATCCATATCACCTGCAGCAACACAATACATACAATCATCAGTCATTAGTGCAGCATTTTTATTGGAGACTTTTGGCTCATTTTAATATTTGTTAAGTACTATTTTATGCTCTATTTTTAACGTGACTTTAGCTGTTTGTTCCAAAAATTGTGGGCGTTAATATGGTAATCTCAGAATATTTTTATCTCCTATTTGATTGTACTACTTTAAACTTGTGTGGGTCTTTTGAGCGTGTTGCTCTATTATTTATTCCACCTTTTTAATAGTGAGTAGACTTTCGTCGAGATTCCTTTCGTGAAACTCTTCTGTTATACTCATTGATATTTTCATAGTGACATTTTTTTTTGGACTAGGTCCCATGATTTTTTGTCCCTCTTGTTGAGGGTTTTTCACGTTAAAAATTGGTGTGTACTCTATCTACTTTGCCTATTTAATTTTTACACTCTTGGATATTTTTTGCCATATATTACATTTCTTGTAAGTTCAATTCAAGTGGGAAATGTTATTATTTCCTCTGTGTGCTTAAGATTTTTTCGCTGCATATACACTCCTTTTCCAATGGCTGACATTAGAGCTGTTTTGGATCTTGAGAAATTTGCTTGATTGAATGATAGAGCGTAATTATAGTAATGATGATCGAGTTGCTATCACTACTGATGGAGATTTATCGATTGTTGTTGATCAGAATATGATTAATGCTGCCAGTGACGATTATAGCTGGGTTGTTGATAGAGGTGCTAGTTTTCATGTGACTTCAAGAAAGGATTTTTTCTCTTCCTATACTCTAGGTAATTTGGATGTATCGAAGATAAGAAATAATAATACGTCAAATGTTATTGGCATTGGTACCGTTTGCTTGGTGTCATGGACTGGGCCACAAAGGCCCATCCTGGAACCCATGCCCGAAGGTCCGCAGATCAATCTGACCCGAGCTAATTCCCCACCAACTATCAGAGAGATTCTCGGCCTGTGACATCTTCCCCCCAGCGAGCAACACTCCACAATCCTCGGATGCCAACCCAACGGAAGGATTTTCGGGATAACGGAATTCACGACCCCCACTCAGGTATTTATACCTAAGAAGCACACCAGGTAAGCATAGAACCCATTCTCCATTGATTTCCTTATTGCTTCGAACCTTTACTAACTTGAGCGTCGGAGTCCTTGCAGGTACCTATCCCGGCGACCCTGAACCAGCAGAGGAGCTCCAAGATCCAAATTGCACTGAGGAACCACCCCCTCGGTACATTGGCGTCATCTATGGGGAACTCTTTTATGGCACCCCACACCTTTTTGGACCCTGAAGAATCTATCACTATGCCACCCAAACTCACCCGAAAGACTTACCGTGTCGCAACATCCAGGGAAACCCGTGAATCAATATCCGTGGGAACTCATGCTCCACTTTCCTAACCATTTCCTGAGCCAATAGCACCCCCACCTCTCCCTGAACAAATCCCACCTCCACAACCCAACCAACCTCAAGACCCAGCGGTCGACAGTTGTAATAACCCGACTTTTTCCCTTCAGTTAAGATGCTATCTAGGAAAGAATTAAAAATATAATAAGAAGAAAAAGGTGAGATAAAAATGAAATAAAATTCAAATATTAATTTTATCTCTGTAATATTAGTTCAAAATAATCCTTTGACGATCTCGTGGCGTCCGATGACGTTTGGATTGAAATTAGGATTTCATTGTACTTTAATCACGACTCAAAGGAGTCTGTAAAATATATTCATATGAAAATAAATTCAAGAATATTCTAACTAAGATTTAAATATTAACGAGGAAAATTAATAGGTCACATCGGTATGTCCGGAATATTTTTAGGACGTCCGGACATAAACAATTAATGAGCAAACATGACCTAAAACACACCAAGGGTAAAATTGGAATTTTGGATGGCCAAAGGCCACTAAACCCCCACGGCAGCCCCATACCCGAAACACACACAAAACACACCAAGACCACTTCCTTTCTTCTTCCTAAGTTCCCATGACCAAAGCTCCATAACCATCAAAGTTTAACCATCCTTCTTTGCCTCTCATCATCATAAATCATTCTTAACTTCACCAAGAAGACAAGCTAGCATCAAGGTTAGGAGGTTTTCTTCAAGTGGAAGCCAAGATAACAAGTTCCATAACGCTAATCTTCCATAATCTAGGTTTTAGTCTTTCTTGTCAAAGAAGCTTTCAAGCAAGTAACCAAGCCTCAAGTTCATCCTTTTCCATCATCCAAGAGCTCTTTAGGAAGTGGGTAACTCTAGTTCTTCACCTCTTGATGGTGGATGAGTATTTGTGTATGTTATGTGCTTATGTGCCTATGTATGTGACTTATGGAATATGTGATGAAATATGCTAGAATTGATGCTAGGCTTAGGAAGACAATTTTGAAGGGTCTTGTGACCTGGATTAGAGAGGATTATTGTGCTTGGATTATGTGTGAAACTCAAGCAGGTGCCATGGGAAGACAAGGGAAGAAAATGGAAGAGAAGAGGAATTCGGTTTTCATGTCTCGCACAGGGCCCGCTGAGCGGAGTCTCAGGCGCCGCTGAGCGAGATGAAGCCTACGTGGAAAGTGAAAAAGATATTTTTGGACATAAGGCGGTGGAGAAAATTCGAGAAAGTTTCAGCCACTGGGCGATGTGGTCAGTACCGCTGAGCGATACAACCTCTATCGCTGAGCGCAAAGGCTCAAACCGCTGAGCGAACATCAATTTTCGCTGAGCGGCTTGAGACAAGAAAAGCTGATGGCACCCTCTTGAGGCTCATAGACTAGTATTTAATGTTGTATCTGTGATTGATGGCTGAATTGTATGAATGTATATGCTGTATATGAAAGAAACGTACTAAACATGTATATGTCATGTAATCTGTGATGATATCTGTAGCATTCTATGCATTCATGATACACCTAGTTAAAGACATTAGAATTAACTCTGAAATAAGTAAAGATGCTGAAATGAACCATAGGGAACAAGTATGCCATGCTGCAGGTACCAAAATGCTGAAAAAGGGCCAATGCCCAATGCTGAACAAGGGCAAATGCCTCATGCTGAGAAAGGCTATATGCCACATGCTGAACAGGCCGTGATCACGTGAGCCGATTATGATCCCACTTCAGGAGGTCGAGGCATCCTGAATGTGGAAGCCCGCCACAGGTGGTGTCGATATGGCATACCTGGAGGTGTGCGGTTACCACGCCTATGCATTGTCAAAAGGGGGCAAGCTTAGGTGGGGGTACAATATCCGCCCACTGTCGAAGGGTCCCGAGGCGGCACACGGCAGGTGGAAGCCCACCGCAGGAAGGTCCAGACAGTGTCGGCCTACACTGAGGGTGCGAGGTTATTCCGTCATACTAGTGTCAACAGAGGACATTACTATGGTGGGAATAACACATATTCTGTTATGTTGTTATATTCTATTATGCACATGCACACTCTGTTAACCATGTTTATTCTGATGAGTCTGTCATGTTTATGCTGATGACTCTGCTAGGCACATTCTGCTGATTCTGTTATGTTTATGTTAGATGATGATATGATACATACTCTGATGATTCTGTTATGCGGATTGTATTTGAAATGTATTCTGTTATGCATTGTGATTATTCTGAATGTATAGTATGCTGTTTTGCCGTACCGTCAAAAGCACGCTTGAGACGGTTTCCACGAAATGTTAACCAGCACGAGAATGTAGTAAGCAAGAGTAGTTCCCATGTCACATAATAATGCAGTTAAAGCCGTTCATATAGGCCAGATAATAAATAGTAGGCGGTTTAGTATGTATGTTCACTAGAGATCTCTGAGCGGCCTGAAGTCTGACATAATCTGATACGAGATTCAGGAACTAAAGTTATTTCCACTGAGAACCTACCGTTCTCTTCTCATCCCCACTGTTTTATGACTTCAGGTACTGATGATGAGTCTTATTTTGAGGACGCTGACGAGCCGCCAGCTGAGCCATGAGCGGCCATGACCGGAGATGGATCGAGTAGTAGATGCCAGGATTTTTGCTAAGGGCAGAGCCCTTGTATTTTGATGTTATGTATTCTGGATTATGTATTTGATATTTGATCTATGTACATATTATGTATAACTTACACTATGTGATCTTGTATGACGGACCCCATGGATGTATATTACATGTTCTACTTATAATAATGTTATCCGCTTTGTTATATTTGTTCTATTCCAAGACTCTATTTTATTAATGATGCGATATAAGTGAAAAGTTTAAAATGGGTCCCTACTTTCTTGAGCAATTATTTTCAAAAGATAACTATGGACTAAGGTATTCCGACCAAGTAGACAACAACCTAGTGAGCATTGTTTACTACGTACGGGTAAACAGTTAGCTACGGTGTTTCAACAGTGATCTTCCCCTCCCCCTGACTTAGCTAATGTGGTCAGGACCCAAGCGGAGAAGATCGCACAGTTGGAGGCAACTTTACTTCAACTGGCACAAGCAGAAGAGGAAAGGAAAAAAGCAAAGAGAGATCTGCACTGTGGCAGAGAAAGCCAAGAAAGATGCAGAGCGAAAACAAAAGCAAATCATACAAGAGGCTCATGAAAGAGAACACCACATCGACGATCTTAATTACGGTGATGGCCAAAGTCAGTCATTTATTAATGAAGAGGCACAAGAATTCGTATACAAAGTGTCCACGGAAGTACTCACCCAGACGGGTGAAAAAGCACGTATAGGTGTAAGGAAGGTGAAAGGGAAGGAGAGTCACCCTTTTGCAGATGAAATTCTCAACATAATGCCTGCACATGATTTCCATCCCCTGACGGACATGGAACTGTATGATGGAACCATAGACTCTCAGCATCACCTGGATGCTTTTGGTCACAGGATGGTATTAGACGGAGCCTCAAACGCCATCCAGTGCAAATCATTCCCAGTAACTCTGAGGAAATGAGCTTTAGTTTGTTTCAATGCACTCCCACCTAAGTGCATCCAATCCTTTGACGATCTAGCGGAACGTTTTCTGGCCAATTTTACAACGCGAAGGACAAAACCTAAGACGACAATAAGCCTCTTAGGAGTAATACAAAGAGGAGACGAGTCACTCTGTTAATATCCGTTTTTACGAAGAATGCACCCAAGTAGAGGATTTGCAACCCATCGTTTAATATTTAAGTAATTTTTAATTTTAATCGTTGTGCAATAGTATAGTTAATATGAACATAACAAGATAAACATATCTCTAATACCTCTTGTTTTAGAGATTAAAAAATTAGCTTAAAATGCATTATAAAACATCAATAATTTTGAGTTGTTTTTTCTCTCATCTTTTTCTCATTTTATAAAGAGAAAAAATTTACCAATAGATGAACTTTTCCAAAAACGACGTACAACTGTGACAATCAAGAAGTCAAAGCTACTTCAAGTAAAATATTTTTTCTCTCTCTCTCTCTCTTCACTCCCCCCACCAAATCCAATTCATGATTAGTTATCATGTTTTTGGTACTTTTCTTTAAAAAGTTGTCAGACTACTAAGCTCTTCTTTTAATATGTTTTGATCTTAATGTCTCTTTCTCCTTCGTGCTAAAAAAAGAACCAAACACTACCGACCATTGTTAAAAGCTATAATTTTCTTTGTTTCTAGAATGACTTCCTACTGTGTGCAACTGCAATCAATATTTCAGTTCCTAGCCGCTGGATTTTGATCCCAAGATTGCATGGAGGGGAATTGTGCAACCAAAAGTGGGATTATTTATCGGATTCCTGATGCATAGAAGGCTCAATACTAAAGATAGAATGAGGAAACAGAATATAGGTAACACCAATTACCCCCAGAGTGTATTTTGCAAGGAGCTTGATGAAAGTTTAGATCAAATGTTTATTACATGCAAATTTTCTTGGGAGCTTGCCGAAGCTAATGATATTATGCGAAGGACTTGGCTGTTCGTGGCATAAGCTGTTTTGTGGAATTTATGGTACATGAGGAACAAAACTTTGTTTGAAAATGAGCTAGTATCCAAGGAGCATCTATGGTGATCTACAAAGAGCAATGTCCAAGAATGGTGTAAGCTTTGAATATGTAATTTAGATTTTGCTGCATTTGTAATTTGGTTGAATACTTGGTCTTGTTGTTAGGCAATGGTTTTGTGCAGCGATTTTGGATCTGTTGGTTGCTGCATGTGTGCTGTTCCTGATTTTGTACTTCTTACTTCCTGTAGACCGTTTTGTTGCTAAGCAAAATATAAAAGCATAAATGATGAGATTTTTAGTTCGAAAGCTTAATATGAAATTTGAGAAAGGATTAATGATAGGGAGAACAATATTGAGGATGGATTTAGAAGGGTGAATAGTTTGGTCTCTTAACTTCACTCTCTTGTGGATGATCCAACTCATTTCAGCTAAAAGAATTGTTATTTTTAGAAGACTTCCTCTTTAGATGCTCTCGAGGGTTTAAGGTTTCTTGGAATTTCTATCGATTTTTTGTGTGTTTTTGTTCTCTCCTCCCTCTTTCTCTCCATGTCTCTTTTTATCTAAGAGATTCCGAGAAGCCCTTGTTGGGTTGGGTCGAGCATGTAGGCTAAGGCTCTGCAGCGTTAGTTCAAGATAAACAGACTTTGTCTAGCCTTGTCGCTGTCAGTGCTCTCTCTATCTGGGGCTTCCCTCTTATTCCTAAGATGAAAAAAACTTCTTTTTGCTCCTTTTATCTCACGTGGCTAGAGAAGGGTCCAAACTGGTATAAGATTGGGTTTCTTATGACAAGTTGGTGGACAAGATGTCACAAGATTATGGACTGGTCAATATAGGGACCAGCTAAGGTAGGATGTAGAGAAGGTATCTTCTTGTGCAGTTTCTTTAGTGAAGAGGTTGACTAATGAGCTTTCACTAAGACTCTAAGCTGTCTCTAGAGCTTAAGACTGGAACCCAAAGCCTCCAGTCCAGACCCTATATAGTTCTCTTTTTGCCCTCCAATGCTTGCTCTCAAAGGAATCTTGAGAGTGTCATCCTATGCTCTTTCCTTTGAGAGTGCACCAAAGGACTAGTGCTCCTCAAATTACTGTGATGACCCTTAAAAGAGACGAAGAAGAAGAAAAAAAAATAACACTTATGCGCTGCAACGCCCTAGGCATGTTGCAGCGGGACGTTGCAGCGGTATAGAGAGGAGAGGGCGCTACAGCAACCAAGGAGCGCTGCAGCAATGCAGGAACCAAGTCCCACATCAGAAGTGTCATCTAGAGGGGGTCTTGAGCTCCCCCTATATATAGAAGTCTCTCATGAGTGTTTAGATTCGCTAATTCACACAAGAGCTTGAAAAGTTCCACCTTTTATTCTTTCTCTCTAATTTTTTTTTGTTCGTAGGAAGCAGTGTTTCCACGTAGGGCGTCAGGAGCTCCCAACGTAAGTGCTCCTTAGCAGTCAGCCATTTTCAGGTGAATGACTTTATTCACGGTCTATTTTCAGACCATGTAATTATTTTAGAATTATTTATTTTATGCACGCTTTTATGAAGTCCTAGGAGACGGAACTTAATATTTTCTTTTACGCATTTATGAAGTTAGTTATTTTCTTATTTGTGAAAATAGTTATTCATTTATAAATTTATTTATTTATGAAAGTAGTTATATAGGAAAATATTTATGAAACTATTTTAGAACTACATGAGACCATATGTTTTATTGCATTAAGCATGTCATGTTGTATGTGTATGATATTTATGAATTAAGTCATGTTAAACTATCATTTATCAATTATGTTATCATGTTCATGTTGTATCATGTTATGTTGTTTAAAATGTTTTCATGGGAGTTATATCTGGGATAAAACTGTAAGTCATCGAAAGCCTATGTTGACCCTGATATACCTTGTACGATCGTAACTTAGAATAGGATTCATGTAGATTGAGAATATGACCGTGAAGCCCGGACATGGCAACCCATGACGCCCGGTATCGTGTATCACGTATTATGTATAATGAATCATGTAGATTACGGCAATATCGTAAAACCTGAACATTTCAAAAACAACTAAACCATAATGTTTGGATTGTCTTTCTAGAGAATGATAACTTGTTTATGTTTTCAAATGCTTTTACGTATTATGTATTATTATATAAATGTTTTCATGTTTGCTATTATATTATGTATTACATCTGCATGTCATGATTACGAACTGTCTCATGTTATGACCAGTCATAGCGACGTCAAGATTCAAGAGACCTTGAGGTGAAACTATCTATATGATATGTTAATTTTATTTTATTTTGTAATTGAGCTAGTGTCAAGAGTGCTCTAATTATATACAATCGAGATCTTCAGACTAGTCACATATTTTATCATGTATATTTATGTTCATTGTAAAATAGTTAATATTTATTTAGAAAATGGAAATTTTTAATTATTTTTAATTATTTTTAATTAAAGTACATGTTTTTTATAAATAACGTTTCTAAAAGGATTTTGTAGAAAACTAATCCTTTGCATGTTAATAACAACATTTAAATCGTTACAAGTAGTTTCTTTTTTGTCCACCCAAATCAACGGTTACAAACCGGTCCAAATCAAAGAAGGCCATTGAAGCGCTCTACCTTCATTTCACGCCAGTACTTCAAGGATATGTGCTTTTCTCTTCTTTGTTACACACTCGCTCTCAAGGGGTTCTTGAAGCGATTGCTCCTCACTCATTCCGCATGTGTAGAACAATCATTGCTTAAACATGAAATGTTCAAAGAATTATGCTTTGTACGTTTTAGATAAAACAGTAAAACATACTATCACTAATTTAAGCTGAAATATTAATTTATTATCATTAATAACTTTTCAGTGTTAAATTGATGAATTATCCACAGGTCAGAAAATAACAATTTACGCGAAAAGGAATGTGTGGAAACTCTAATTAATTAACGCAGTTCCCAATGTCGTTAAACCATTGCTCTGTCGGGCTTATGGTCCTAATTCCGCCCTTTTAAATTAGTTATTTCTTTTAATTTATTAATAAATTAATGTAGTTAGACACAATTTTACATTAATTTATAAATAAATTAAAAAAAATAAAACGACAGTTAACTTGAGACGGAGAAATTAATACTCATTCGTCTTTGATGAAGAGCTATCAGTGATATCTATGTTTTCTCTGCATAATGCAGGCCACGATCGAGGCACAGGAAATTTGGCATGCTTTTTCTTTTGCTTTTACCAATTGAGATAAGAACAAGCTAGAAAGCAATGCCACAAGGGACAACGCGTGGAATGGGTGGAGGAGTACGCATGTTCCAAATCATAACAGACAGCAACACGTACGAACCAACCAACCACCGCTTTTGCTCATTTTCGTCGTCTTTCCACGTATTTACCTGTTTTCCTGAGATATACGTACACACGTATACTAATTATTTACTAAGCAAGGGTTATTCTAAAATAAGAGAATAGATCATATCATATTATTAAAATAATACGATAATATTATATTTAATTTCTTATCATTTGTTAAAAATATAAAATTTATACCTAACACAAACAATTAAAATTTTGATAGCAAAAAATTTAACATGACAGCCTCATGTAAAAATTATGACAATGTCATCAAAAAAATGACATGAAAAAATATATTCCTTTGAAATAATTGTCGTATCCACCTGTACTCGGTACATACCACCTGGTACCTATACTCATTGGGTACTCCAGACTGCTTGTAGATTAAGCATTACAATAAAATAAATAAAAGAAAAACAGAAATGAGAAACAAAGAAGAAAAAGACATAAAACGAAGGAGAGAAGAGGAAGACGCTGACCGAGAATGGGGAGGAAAAGAGAAAATATTTAATGTGATGGTTCAAAAGTTGTATAATTTTTGTTGTAAACGTAACATTAGTGTAAAACAATTGGTACTTAGGTACAAAAAGCAAAAATATTGAATATTTTAATAAATAGGTTCCTCTGTAACATTATCATGACTCAAAGTCATTTGCAATATCAATTCCAAATCAAATAGAACGAGAACAATTTACATATAGAAGAGCTCTGATTCAACGAGTCATTTTCATTTCATTACATTACAAAATGCCACCGCGCGTATCTTACACAATAAATGCCAGCGTGCCACTCACTACCTACTTAAAAGGAATTTGATTACTAAATGAAGTTTAGAATGTGCCAAAATTAATGAATTATTCGTGCAGCATGTTACCACAATTACAGCAACTTTTTAGTTTTCAAAACTTGATTGACCCCAATAAAACGAATAAGCCTATATGCTATATAATTGTTTTCTTTTTCTTCAAGAAAAATGATTTGTCACAAATTTTAGGACAAAAGCTGATTATTCAGCAGCCTTGTTGCCCTTGTACGAGTTTATTAATTGCGTCTGTACATCATGAGAAACTGGTGAATGCTCCTTGTATTCCATTGTGAACTCGCCTTTTCCCTGTAGAGTTATTGAAAAAGGCAATAGATAATTAGTAAAAACCAAGAGCTCTGTTCGTCGGTGTACATGCATAATCCTGATTGAGGTGATATTCACCTGTGTCATTGAACGAAGAGCTGTAGAGTACCCGAACATATTGTTAAGAGGGACCTGAAGTAATTAATTATGCAGCAAACTATTTAGCGAGGACAAATGGGCAAACAATTCGATGCTAGCAGTTAAAGGAAGAACCTTTCAAATTGTACATAAGAGGTAGTAGTAAATCTAAAAGACACCATCAAAAAGCAATAAAACTGACTTTCAACAAATAATAAACTATATAGCCAAACATGACAAAAATTAAAAATATAACTTCTAACTTTTGAAATGCTTTGTTATCCAAATGGGCCCTAAATCAATTGCAGAAGTATGCACATTCAAAAAGCACCATGTTAGAAAGTCCAGCTTTTGTGCCAAGGACGATCTGGCATCACATCAAGCACCCGAAGTCACGTTTTCCTAACATGATTCCGGATTATTCCCCAAACCCGAACATGCTAACTTGCCCATTAACACTAACAACATAGTAATTGTTTGTACACCTAATAAATACTACATTAACACAGGCCTGACTTTCTACATCAAATCAACGATCAGAAGTAACCGAAATAAAAGGTCAACCCGAATGGCTAATAGTAGTAAATACAGATTTGTAAGTACTTACATGGGCAGTAATGACAGAGTCATCTCCTTCCTGATCATTGCCAACAATCACACCTTTTCTCCTTTTCACGGGTGATAAAAGGTATGTCAGAAAATTCTGAAAATTTTTCAAATATACAGCAAAAAGAAAAAAAAGTTAAAAACCCTCACTTGTTGATGTCACCAGCAACAGTTCCTTGAAATTCTGTGGGTACTTTCAGCTCAACAAGCATAACTGGTTCTAATATAACTGGTCTGGAAACTGCATAACACTGATAGAAAAGATGATACAATGTCAACGTACAAGGCCATGATTAATATGTAAGGAAACAGCACTAGACAACATTTTCAGGAGGATACGTGGAATGCTGTTTAAAAAAGGTGGATATCAGAACCGAAGAGAACCTGTCTAAAAGCATAGATGGAAGCCAACTTAAATGCAAGTTCACTAGAATCAACAGCATGGGCAGCACCATCTGTCAAGACAACTCTAAGATTTTCGACAGGATGTCCAATTAAAGCACCCCTGTATGAAGAGAAAAAATAGGTTGCCATACCAAATGAGTTTAATAAAACTGATGATGTCCACATGCATAAACAAAAAACTGAAATTATTACATTCATAGAGTACAACACAATATATGATGAACCACAAATTAGAAATAGAATGTAGAAGACACAATTAAGCAATGATGAAAATTTCACTCACGAGTTGGCAGCTTCTTTGAAACCCTTCTCAATTGCAGGGATAAAATTTGACGGAATAGCTTGGCCAACAAGCATGTTTTCAAACTCAAACTTAGTTGGTGATCCTTCAGGAAGCGGTTCAATATACCTGCAAACATATTAAATGAAACTTAAAACTATGTTTAGGAGTATTATAGATGATGGATGGGTTTGGCTAATAATGAAAGGGAAGGAAGAGGCAAGAAAGAGAGTGGACCAAATCATGCAATCCCCTTGTTTGGACGTTTAACGAGGGAAGGGAAGGGAAGGGAGGAGAATACAGAATAATGGGTGCCATAAACAAACAGCAGCAGAATAGTGTAAGAGCAAATGTACACAGATTGAGTTTTAGCATGAGCTACAGGCTCACAGCCAAGTGGAGCACACTGCCACAACAAAATAACCATATTGAAATAGAATGCCATTTCGTCTGCGAGAAAATCGTTTCTAAAGAAGTCATCACTGTATCAATTAGCTCCAATAATCAACTAGTGGCTATCTCTAGAAACCCTTGACGACCTAGGAGTTGTTGCTATATTTGTTACAAGTTTGGTTCATATGACGTTAAAGCTCCATCGAGTGTCAGAAATAGTAACAATAATTAAAATGTCATTGGGAATTATATTAAAAGTCCTAAGAAACAGTGCAATTCTTTATAATTGCTATTGTAAATGTATGATGTATTTATTTATTATTTAGCATATATAGATACCATAGTGCACACTGCACAGTGCCACTCACAAAGCAATCATATTCCATAATTGCTATCAAGATGGTCAAACTCTCGAGTAAACTAATAAATTCGTATGCTAGGCACGAGCGTAAACAACTCACTAACAAACCAATGATTAAATTTATCACAAAATATAAGATACCAATTAACTAAACACAAATTACTCAATTATTAAAATACATTATCGATAATATTAACGAAAAATAAGTTACTTTGATTATTAATTTTCTATCACTTAATGTTATGAATTGTTTAGATATAATAACTATTACATTTTCCACACATTGTTTTGAAATAAAACCAAAAATTCACTAAAATAGCTCCCAAAAAAAAAAAGTAAACCACTAAAAAATATGCATAAAAATAGCCCACCTAATAGTAAACTACCCAAAAAGTAAAAAACATCTCTCCACCTACACCCCACTCAGCTTGGGCAATCCATATCATGGCCCCCTTTTTCCCTCAAACTCCTCTCCTAGTCTCCTATGTTCTCAGTCTGGCACAACCTACCCCCAAAATCACAAAATCCCTTTCCCCTCGGAAAAGTCAATCTCGGCCCCCTTTCCCTTCAGCATGCCTCTTCCTCCATTCCCTGTCACCACCTGCTTTGGCCGTTCCACAACACTCACCCCCCCCCCCCAAGAGTTTAACACCATAGATCCACCACCTACATCCCCTATTTTCAGTTCTACTTCAAGGATGTTTCTGTTTCTAGAGTCTACTCTAATTGAGGTGATTTCATAAAGAAGAAAAGGAATGGAACAACATTATGGTGTGTTGTGACCGCAACACCATGATTTGGATTCATGCCCAAGGTTGTCAAACTCGTTCACCCTTAGTAAATTCAAGAGTTTACTAATTTTGTTTAGAGTTTACTTAAACTCATACGAGTTTACCAATAAAAACGTTAACTCGTTTTGTGTAGTAGAATGGTAAACTTGTAAGAATTTACAAGTTAATTTGAGAGTTTAACAAACTTGTTCATGCCGCAATTGCGGCCCGATGCCATTGCGTACTCGACTGTAAACGCAATATTGTGGCCACATCACATGATGTGATCTACAACTTGGAACCCTGTCTGTACGACAAGTTTAAGACTCTGTCTCAAAATCAAGTTAACTCGTTTAAAAACTCAATCCAAATAAACTTAGGTAAACTTGGATAAACTCGAGATAAATTCATGAGTTCAACATTTCGACCAAAATTAAGTCTCTCAAGCCCCAAAGCACAAGATTTCACAATGAACGTGCTTAGGTTTTGACACCTTGACTTAAGTTATTTTGGTTTTTAACAGTATCAAGTTTTGATGTTACTTTTTATGCGATTTTAATTTGTTTTTCATACTTTATGACTTTTGTTTGCTCCATTGATGTTACAAGTGAAATTTTGACCTATATTTACTTTACCATAAATTTATTATATTATATTAATGTATTATATATATATATTTTATTATTATTTTAAAAATAAATTTACACGCTTTTACTACGCTAACTCGTTAGTTTGACATCCTTGATTGCTATCATAAATGTATATGTATTTATTATTTAGTGTATATAAATACCGAGTGCCACTCTCAAGCAAATCATAATCCAAATTTATCCCATATTTCTTAAGTACAGTAAATAAAATAAGAATAACTGGTACATACCCGATTACCCGTCCATATTGACCTTGCCCTCCAGTTTGCTTCTTATGTAAATAATCAAAATCGGCTCGTTGTGTAACAGTTTCTCTGAAGTTCACACGGGGCTTTCCAACTGAAGCGTCAACCTTAACAAGACAGACATAAGAATGAAGCTTCAAAAGAGGGAAATATTCAACCAGTATCAACCAGGGAAAAGTAAATGTAGGTGGAAAAGAATCGGCACCTTATACTCTCTCCTTATACGTTCAACATAGATATCCAAATGCAGTTCCCCCATTCCAGAAATGATAGTCTACCCACAAAAGTATACTAATGTCATGAGAAGAACAACTAATTTGTCACTTAAATGAGAAAGGTATAAAGAATAAATGACTACCTGCCCACTCTCTGGGTCTAAGCCAACACGGAATGTGGGATCCTCTTTTTGGAATCGATTCAAAGCTTTTGAAAACTACAAGTGATATACTGAGCAAGTCAATTATGTGATATTAATCCATTTCAATCTGGGAAAGGGTGGTCAATGTGACATAAAATAAAACTACTCACTTGCCCTCCAGAATCTTTTGAAACTGGCTGTACAGCTAATGACATCACTGGCTCAGGAACATTCATAGAAGTCATTGTGTATCTAACTGACCCATCAGTAAAAGTATCTCCTGATGACCAATGGAAAAGAAGAATATATATATTAAGGGCAATATACAAATAAGGCCAGAAAGCACTACAAGATTCAATAGAAAATGCACCCGAATGCAGTTTATTGGGTTCTCTTGCAATGTAAATGGAGAGGAGAGACAATCTTTTAAGGACATCCCCTTGTCTATAAGTGTCAGACCAGGTTGGATTCTGTTTTTTCTTTTTACTGCAGCATACCGTATTGGGATTGGATTGTGCTTTTGGCCCTCACAAGCTTTTCTAATGGTCGCTATAAAAATGTGATAGGCTAGGTTGCTAAAGTATTCAATTTTATAAGGGAGGTTTGAGTGGGATGTTGCAGATCTCTGGCACGAAGTAACTATTGTATCCACTCTGTTTCGTCTAGATCTGGTGTAACTGCTTCCCTGATACTGATTTCTCCCTCAGAACCATAACTAGAAAGTTTGGTGTGGGTATCCAATACAAGTAGAACATCCAATATAAGTTCCTATCAGAATGTGATCATTCATAAGGTGTCAAAAGAGTGTCCATTTTTAGCCACTTTGGCTTCTTTTTTCTTGTATGGTTCATCTGTAGCATTTTTCGGCTTTTATTTTTCAGCCCCAAAGTTAAAATTTACTCCATGATTAAATTTTTTTAAAAAAAATTTATACATACATACATATATATACATACATACATATATATATATATATATATATATATCAACATCAAAGTGTGCAAGAAATTTTTTCTTTTTTGATAAAGAAGTGCAAAAAAATTTACCTACCCAAGCCAAGATAAATGAATGGAGCAATACAGAATTCAGCAAATACATAGATTCAAGCAAGGACAGAAATAGAACCTGATGCACAATCAACACCAAATACAGCAACTATTTGCCCAGCATGAGCCTCTTGAATGTCCTGCAGGTTTGGCAGCAAATCACAATTAGAAGTTAAATAGAGATGTCAGAAAATAACAAAACAAATTAAAAATCTTACTAGTTTGCTCATCATCAGCAAAAACAATAGCCTACAGCCAACCCAACTATAATTCTTCTATTTCTTATAAAAGGAGATTTTTATTAAGATGAAGAGAAGACTACAAATGGATAGGAGGAGAGGAGATCCTCTTTCGAAGATCAAGAGCAAAGAAGAGGAAAAAAAAAAAATATAACATCATACTGAAAACTAAAAGCCAACCTCCATCTCATCAGAATGCATCCGAACCAAGCGAGGAACCTGCGCATCAACAAAGAAGGGCTTTAGCCACAAATTAGTCTTGAAATGAGCATAGACCTAATGATCTTGCTAGTGAATAATACTGCTAGTAGGACATAGCCAGTAAGAAATAGAACCCATGAATCTCCGGTAAATTAATATTGAGCAAACCCTAATATTTTAGAGTAGACTATTTAGATCACTCAAAAGAAGTAGACACCTCATCACTCCTCTCACAACACATCATTGTGAGAGAAGTGACGAGGTTTCTACACCTTTAGAGTGGTCCAAATAGCATTTTTGAATATTTTATACCATGTAATTTTTTTCCCCGTCAACCGCGAGGAACTTATGTTGGAAATAAACAAATGCAGGGAAAAAAGTATAACATATCTAAAAAGAAGATTGGGCATGCAAAATACTAATCCAATCAAACTAGAACAGTGAAAAGCCTTAAACATACCTTGATCTTCTTGCCGGTGTTTACATTAATAATGAACTCGCCTTTCCGAATGACACCCTCATAAATCCTTCAAACAAAAATAGTTAACACAAATTCTGAATATAAAAGATGAAACAGATGGTTTGAGGTCAGATACCTTAGAAATGTTAACTGACCAAACCGCCCTTCCTCCAACTTGAAAGCCAATGCCACAAGTGGCCCATCAGGACTTCCATGCAACTCAACCTAGACAAGCATAGTTAAAAAATCCAGTAACATATTTTGGTTTGGCTAAAATGAATAGTATAGCAAATTAGAAACTATGGTTATCAGAAACATGCATATGACAATTGAATATAATTAGAGTTAGAAATTAGAATCACTCTAAATCTTGGGTTCCATTTTGCAGGAATCAACCTTACATAGAGGAATTCTTGGTCAACAACAAACCTCACAATCAGATTTTCACACATCCAATAATAAAATCATAACATACTAAAAATGGGTCCCAAAAACAAATTGAACAATTAAAAAATCTTATTTAAATTTCACAAAAATTCTTGCTTGAGAAATTACAATGTTATTCTATTAAATATATATTATAATATTAAACCAACTTTCAGAAATGGTATGCTCTTTCTGCCGTGGTTTCTGGCTTTCTGCCTTCATGCACATCCACAAGTCTTCACCTTCAAATTGCCCAAAAATTTCATCCTCTACCATGGATGAGCAAAAGCCATTTCCATCGTATCTCAATAACCAAACTAGCATGCAGAATCACTGGTAGCACCATGGCGCTAATAGACCCCCACAGTAGTATATTTTTGGGAATGGTATAAGAGAAACACCAAATCTAAGCCCCAAGCAGCGGAGGACACATTGTGACTTCATCAAATTTACTGCCTATGAAGGAGGTGATGACTGAAGACAAGGAATTTCACTAAAACCACCAAACTAATTTAACCTTTTTTTCTGAAGTACTTATTTATATTTTTCAAATTTAAAGCAATAGTAATCACCATTATTTCAATCTCAGTTGTTTCAATTTGCATTTTTATTCATTGGATTTTATTTTTTTTTGGGCTAGTGACTAACAATGCTCCTATACATACATTTACATGTCTACATTGACATTTTTTCACTTTCTGATGATTGAGTTATGTTTGAAGTACACACATTCCAAGCAATTTTAATCATTTTAGCAGTGAACCAGATGATACATCATTTAAGAAAAATGGCTTTCAAATTCAAAGCCCAATTAGCAAATTATGATAGGATCACAATATTAAAGCAAAAGAAGAATAAACTTTCTATGAATTAGGTACCTTCTCCTCATTCTTAGTTTGGTCAAGAGCATAGCTACTAACTTCGATAGGACATGGCAAATAACTAATTACACCATCCAAAAGTGGCTGTACTCCCTGTATCAGTAACAAAAGAGATGAAAAAAATAAGAGATAGAAGGTAAGGATACAAACAAGCAACGAGTGTATGCATGAAATCTAGAATGTTTTTGGCTCATGATAAATTACGTTGTGTTTAGGCATGCCTGTGTATATATGCATGCATAGGAGAGAATATTTTGGGGGTTTGGGAGTTGGGACTTTAAGGGTTTGTTTGAGAGTTGGGTTTAAGAGGGAAAGGAAAGGCTTAGGGGGGTTTTGTCATGTTTGGGAGTTTTAATTTTGGAGGAAGGCTTCAATCCCCCCCCCCCAACACACAAAAAAAAAACCCTTGAATTGATGATTAAAAGATTCATCATCTATCTGCAAAATTAATATCACGTAGTAGTTAAAAATTCCCGTATAAAGAGACGAATACAAAGACTATTGCTATTGAGCTAGGGGAGATAAATGCAAAAAAAAAGGGATAAATTCACAAACTCAAACAAACCAGTCCATCAGAGAATTTCAGTAACAAAACCTCAATTGAGAGGAATGTTGACGACTCTCAGAAGATATGTTAAAATTTCAACCACATATAAAAGTACGGGGACGGAGAAGTTCATATAATAGATAGTTTTCAAGACAGCCGCAATCTGAAAGTGTTTTGAATGATTAACAATAGGTATTGATCATAGTAATCGTGGATTGGCCAGCCCCAAAAAACCTATAGCGGGATAGCGGGAGGGGGATAACTGCTAGTTGAGTAAATATATATAATCATGTGCAATTCATATACCATACATATAAATGCTCAACAATAAGAAACTATCCAAATTACACTCATTCTTCATTAATAATCAAAAGTTATAATCATAATCCATAGTGAAAAGTGAACAAAGAACACCAAACCAAAAGGGAAATAACTGAGGAAAACAGAAAGAAAAAATGAACACGTGCATAACCAAGTGAAAGAAAGATGAAGGAAGAAAAATAAAAAGGGATTTCAGGGGATTTAAGGAAGGTGGTTTCTCACATGCCCCATGGGGTAAATACCCCATGCTACTTAATTTATCCATTTTTTATAACTTTTAGGCACTAAAGCAGGGAATAAAGATATTTACAAGTTAGCTAAAGGTAGGGAAAGAAGAGCAAAAGGCTTAGACCAAGTAAAGTGCATTAAGGATGAGGAGGGTAAAGTCCTGGTCACAGAACAAGCATCAAAATTAGTTGGAAGAACTACGTTCAGAAGTTGTTTAATGATGGGCAAGAGTCTCTCTCACAATCAGATAGATTAAATATCAGGGAAGAAGATTAGAACTATATGTTTTATCATTGAATATGAGAAGCAGATGTAAAAGAAGCTTTGAAGCGGATGGAGAATGGTAGGCCAGTAGGACCAGACAACATACCTATTAAGGTATGGAAATGCCTTGGAGAAAAAGGAACATGACAAAGCATTTCAATGAGATCATGAGGTCGAAGAAAATGCCAGATGGGTGGAGAAGTGTCTTGGTTCCCATATTCAAAAACAAGGGATATATACAAAATTGCACAAACTACAGAGGGATAAGCTCATGAGCCACGCTATGAAATTATGGAAAAGAGTAATTGAGCAGAGATTGCGACAAGAGACCCACAACACAGAAAATCAGTTTGGCTTTATGCCTGGGAGGTCTACCATTGAAGCGATCTACCTATTGCGGAAATTGATGGAGAAATATCAAAACGACCAAAGAGACTTACATATGGTTTTCATTGATTTGGAGAAAGCGTACAATAGGGGGCTAAGAGACATTTTATGGAAAGTTCTGGAGAAGAAAGGAATTCAGATTGCTTACATACGAGCAATTAAATATATGTATGACAGGGTCACAACTAGCATAAGAACACAAGGTAGAACAACAGAGGAATTCTCCATCACGATTAGTCTACATCAAGGGTCAACTCTGAGTCCTTATCTTTTCACCCTTGTCTTGGATGCTCTTACTGAACACATTCAAGGCCCAATGCCCCAATGCATGCTTTTGCGAATGACATTGTTTTGGTGGGAGAGTCGAGAGAAGAGTTAAATGGAACGTTAGAACTATGGAGACAAGCGTTCAAAACACACGATGTTCTTATAAGCAGAAGTAAGACCAAATATATGGAATGTAGGTTTAGTAAGAGGTGTACAAATTCCAACGTAGAGGTGAAAATCAAAGACGATCCTATACCACAAATTACAAGGTTCAAGTACCTTGGCTCCATTATCCAAAATGATGGAGAGACAGAGAGTGATATTAATCATAGGATTCAAGTTGGGTGGATGAAATGGAGGAGTGCATCGGGAGTTCTGTGTGATAGAAAAGTAGCACTCAAGCTTAAGGGAAAATTTTACCGCACAGTTGTAGGACCAGCAATGTTATACAAGACTAAGTGTTGGGCAATAAAAAGCCAACAGGAGAATAAACTCAATGTTGCGAAAATGAGGATGCTACAGTGGATGGGTAGAAATACTATACAAGATATGATTAGGAACGATTGCATTAGGGAGAAGGTCGGTGGCACCTATAGTACAAAAGATGGTAGAACCCCATCTTAGGTGGTTTGGACATGTGAGAAGAAGACCATGAGAAGCCCCCAATGAAGAGAGTAAATCAAGTGGCGAGTAACTTATTAGCTAAAGGTAAGGGGAGACCTAGAAAAACTATTGAGAAAACTATTAGAAAAGATTTAGAAGTTAATGATTTACATGAAAACATGGCCCTTGATAAGGCACTATAGCGTCGCTCGATCCATGTAGCCGACTCCATGTAGTCGAATAAGGCTCTATTGTTGTTGTTGATAATTTTTACAACTAAATTCATCGAATTTTGTGATCATTTCATGATCTAATATGACAAATTGATGGATTATGTGATCTAATGTGATAAATTAATATTTTTCAATACAATATTTGTAGAGAAGTGCATCGCAAGCTCAAATGGTCCGCAAATCTCTAAACCTTTTATAGCTCTTTCAATAATTTGACTAATGAAAAGTTTATTACAATTATATAAAACATGAAATGATAACACAATTCGATGAATTCAGTTGTAAAAATTATCAAAAATAGATAAATTAAGCAGTATGGAATATGGGAAACCGATAATACAAATTCTGGAAGACATAAGTGACAGCAACATGAACTGACCTCGTGGCGTCATAAGTAATGATGGAAGCATAACAGAATGGATAAGAAAATGAGGTGCAGTGAGGGCAAACAACATATTTCCTTAGTTTTAAGTAGGAGCAAACTAGAGATTTCAATAGTATAAGAGAGGCTAAAATAGCAACTTTCTGGTTTATTTGGAGGCAAAATAGAAATTTGATGAGCTTAACTGAGGGAAGAATAAAAACTTCACTGATTTAAGTGAGGACAAACAACTAATTTCACTTCGAATGTTAAAAAATTAGGGTTTTCAGATCTGAAAATCAGCAGCCACCAATTAAAACCAGATCTGAGAACATTCAAGCCCTGATTTTGAGAGCAAAATGGCAGAAAACAAGGAGCAAACGAGGCTTCTACCGTTGAAGGCAGAGATAGCGGCCGCAAAGCTGCGATTGCAGCCGTGATCCCAAAATGCTCTGCGGTGAATGCCCAGTCATGCCTCGCCTCTGTTCCACGCTGCACCACTGCTATAGTGCGCAATAACGCTGCTATCGATATCTAAGGGATTGATTTGATTTTAACTCCATCAAATTCTATCAAATTTGATAGGATTTTAAAACTAGAGCAATCCTATCCAATGGGATTTCACAAATAAAACCAATTCTTAATTTTAAAACATCCAAACACAATATTTGATTTACAAATCAAATCAATTCCGGTCTCTTTCCATTCCAAACACTACCTAAGAAAAAGTTATCAGAATCAGATGTTCTTTCCTTTATCATTTTATATTTTATGGTTATAAAGCCACTTGTATTTAATTTGGGCTTGGCCATATAACCGGACCAAAAATCCCAAGATGTGCTCTTTCCCATATTTTTATGTTAAGGATCTAGTAGGATTTAGTAGGTTTGGGTAGCTTTAGCTATCTTTTTCTCCATTCTGATTTTTTATGCTCCTAATGTTGGTTTCTCCAATTTGATTTGTTATGCTCCTAATGTTTTGGGGCATCCTGACAATTATATACCCGCTAATCCGATGCATGACATTTATAACTGATATGCACACTGATAACCATTATGATGGCCGTGTGTATTACCAGAATGTCAGAGGCAAGAATGTTACAAATGGATTCAATTTCAAAAAAAAATCAAATACCCAAACTAATTGCATCACAATTATAGAATTAAGTCAAAACGACAAAAAAAGAAAATGGTATAGTAATCCCATATAGAGGAGGAATACAGATGGCAGAGATAATGAAAATGAAGCACAGAATACTCATAAGAACAGTGTCAATTAAATGGTTACCTTATTTTTGAAAGCACTGCCCATAAATACTGGTACAAATTTCCTCGATATGGTGGCCCTACGAACTGCTTCCTACTCACAGAAAAAATAAAACAATAATAAAACTCTATCTAATAAAATGTTTTTTTTTTTTTTTTGTTTTGGGAAGGGGTAACAACTAGTGCACATACTGTTACAAACCACAACAGGAACCAGAAAATAGAAGAAACTGAAGGTATTATTAACACACTCAAGATGAATAAGTGTGGATCCTTTGAGGAAGAAGAAAATACTAACACCCTTAAGATGAACCAGTGTGGATCATTTGAGAAAGAAGAGGGAAACACAAAGCACGAAAGTGAAAAGGATGTCCCTAAATCCTGAGCATTAGAGAGGCCCAGACTCTCCCAAAAGCCTAGTCCAATTTTTGCCCACCCTCATTCTCACCCTCCCTCCCATACAAATACCCTCCTTGCACAAGAATCTCGCACATTCCACTAGCCAGCACAGCAGTTAGTTACACTGAGTGGGATTCATTTGAGTTCCTTGCAGCCCCATGTGTTGTCTCCCATGTGTCCCACTATATTTATTTCTTTCATACACTTTGGCTGCCCTACGCTTGTCTCTACATCAAGGTGAGGACGGTTCAAAGTTGTGTCTTGTATCAAGCAAAAGCATCTTCCATTAGGGTCCCATTGCTTGAAACATGATGATTTGGACCACCAGCTTAAAAGGCCACAGTGGTGCTGTAAACCTTCAGCTCAACCAGCATAAAAGGTCCAATGTATCTGATCTAGCTAGAATCTACATATCAGTTCGAAAGGTGTAGATACAAGCCACCTTAAATGCAAGTTCAATGGAATTAATGTTATGGCTAGCACCATATCTGTCAAACGAAGAAGCTGATTCATCCGATGCTGATATGAGAACCAAGGCTAGTATAGAAGTCTTAAAACACATATAGAGAACACCTCCAATGTGTCTAACTATTAGCTCTGCTTCACGATTTTCAATTTTTACTGCTACATAACCCTTAGAAAACAACCTTGATAGAAGCACTAGTACCCTTTTAGAAAGATATTCAATTGGACCAAGTTTTAAGGTTCCCAGTGTTTGCAATAAAACTCTATCCAAACTGCTACACCTGCCATATACCCAGTGCAAAAGAACTCCCTCTTCAGCAAGAGCATTCTCTTGCTTATTACAAGTCCTCCCTGCCCTTGCAAACCTCAATTGCATTCTTTTATAATGGTGACAACTTAAAGATAGTAAGGCTGTTGTGCAAGTAATCATAGAGACTTCCTTCGGCCATATATTCAGTTACAATGCACAGATGAGGAGACCTTGTATCTGCACCCCTGGAACACAGTATTTTTATGATGCAATTGCTAAAGAGTTGTACCTTCTTGAGCAAATACAACATCTGACATGTCATTCAATTATCCAGATATCCTAACCTTCACAACATCTTGACCAATATAATCTCCCTGGTATCCACGCCCCGGGAGTGTTACCCAGGTCACCCAACCCCTAATTATCACAGCCATGGTTACTACTGGAACAAACACAACGATGTAATGAACTACCTCCCGGTGAGTGCAACCAGTAAAATCATCTTTAAGAGTTCCTTATTGGTTGGCTCAGAGTACACAGCATGAACCAGTAATAAACCATCTTCACATAACCACACACCAGGTGACAGATAGTTAAACAGTAGAAATGGAAAGTAGAAGCTAGTATTGAGCAACGCCGGTATTTCTGCAGGTCACAAGAAAGGCTGGGAAGCTATTAATAAGCAATAATGCTTAAGTATAATGTGCTACAGGGACCTCTTTAGCCAGTGCTTCATACTCAATCTCACTGATCTCTTCTCCCCAACGTACCAACATAGAAGATATGCAATTCGAATAAGGTCATTGATAATATTCTCCATAATTATTTTGACACATGGGAGTCAATTCCTTGAATGTTGATTCATTTCCACAAAAGTTTCAGGATCAAAGCAACCCATGTACCGCAAGCTTTGAATCTTCCTGCAATCTTCTTCAAATTTTCTTCAGCCCCCTGTTCTTCTTAACATAACCAGACATTAAGGTCAGGAGATTCCCTGTTTTCTTGTTCCCCTACACCCGTTCGTTTTTGCAACAGCCACAGCCTAGGGTAAGCTTTGTTGCATGAACTCACCTCAATTTTCCATAGAGCCCCAATTTTGACGCTGCCCATGCCTAAAATTAATTGGAGACGCCATGTCAGCATCAAACTTGTTAGAATGGACTGGAGAAGGACCCAAAGATTGAGACATACTGAGAAAAAAAACTAAAAGATTGGACTATGTATGCACTTACCTCAATTGACCCAATGCTTCCCCAAAAATTCTGATCATCCTCCTTAAGTAATTGAGTATTGCTTTTTAATTCAGAGAGTAGAGTATCCAATCCTCTATTCTTTGTTTGTCTTAGGTTTGAAACTAAGTTTTTTCATCCTTCATTTGGACCCGGCCCATTAGGTTAGGAATCAAACGTGATTTCTTAAAGTCAAACTTCACCTTCCTTCCTCCCTATCCTTCGTGAAGACCTAGACAGCTCATTTCAGTGCCTGCGTTTCATCTTGGCTTGCCGTTGGAGATGGCCTGCCGTTGCTGGTTGTTATTTCCCCCAGCCCATCCTCCACAAATGTCGCAACAGCATTCAGATCTGGAGATTCCAGCAGAGGGTGGGTCGATCGATCAAGGCTGAGAACTCCATGAATGTCCTATGCTCCTTTGCATCGGATGGTTCCGAAGATGGTGTTTTGCCAGGTTGGATGTCGAGAGGCTCCAGTCCCTTGCTCATGCCCAGACGTGCCTCGCCTACTCAATGATCTTCAGGGTGAAACAATGACACTGCCGCTAGGTGCACTCCGACCGACGAATGTGGGTTCGAGTATGGTGGCATCTGCGGTAGTGGTGGCCACCGTCCAAGTTGTCTGCAGTCTGCTTCTTTTCCATATCATGTCGTCTTCTTTGTCTTGCGATGAGTTTCACTTTCTCTCCCTCACAGTTTGATTGCCACTACCTCCAATGGGAACTCGTCTTCAACCTCCTTCGTGATGTCGTGAGGCCGTATTAGAGATCTTCTCCACCACCAAATCCCAAAATGAGACAGATCTAGGATTGCCACCCAAAGGAACACCCAAATAAGCAAAAGGCAGCTTAAACATTTGCCAACCCGAGGACACCAAAGAGGAAAGGACTTGAGAATCCACATTAATTGCAGCCAAATCACTTTTGGACCAATTAATCTTCAACCCAAAGCATGGCTCAAAAATTTGTAAAAGAGAACGAGCATTCAAAAAACCAGCCTCATCATTCTCTAGGAACAACATAGTGTTATCCGCAAGCTGCAGATGAGAGGCCATAACCTCTTCTGATCCATCTTTAACACAGTTAATTAGACCTCTATTCACAGCTCTAGAAACTACTCGTCTAGGAACATCCACCACCAAAGTGACAAAGAAGGGGCTAGAAGATTTCCTTGTCTCAAGTCCCTTTGACCACGAAACCAAGCTTTTGACTCTATTAACAATCACTAAAAAGAAGTTAGTTGCAAGACACCCTGAAACCAATTTCTTCATCTAGGACTAGGACCAAACCCTTTTCTCTCCAGCTTCTTGTCCAAAAAAACTCCAACTTACCCTGTCATAAGCCTTCTCAAGATCCAACTTAAAGACAAGACATTGCTTTAACCTGTTCCTCCAATCATCAACAATTTCATTAGCCACAAAGGCAGCGTCTAAAATCTGTCTTCCTGCAATCAAAGCACTTTGATTCTCCGAAATAGTATCTTCAATAACCTCATTGCGGCAGGTAGAAAGGATCTTGGCAATGATTTTATACAAACTAGTGACAGAACTGATTGGCCTACAATCCTTAACTCTAACCAACCTATCCTTCTTTGCAACCAAGGTGATGAAGGTAGAGTTGATGTTGACATCAATCTTTCCAGTTCTGTGGAATCCGTCAAGCACCTACAACAGGTCCCCATTAATGATATCCCAACAAGCTTGAAAAGGGGCAGCAGTAAACCCATCTGGACCCAGTGCCTTATCTAAATCCATAGACCAAACAACCCTCTTTAGTTCCTCTTCTTGGAAGGGTCTCTCAAGCATTGAAGTCTTTTCTTGAGTAAGGGAATGGAGTAAATGGATTTGCTGTAAAGTAACTAAACCATTACACATTGACACACCTATGCCTTTCTTTTTCCTGATAGGCATCTAGGATACTCAAAACCTCAATGTGCTCAACACTACATCAGCCCAAGAAACTAATTGTCTGAAGTTGAACAAATGTTATACGTGTACAACTAATGAAATAATGAACATACCAAACTTCAGGTAAAAACAAATTACCAGCATACCTCAAGATCAGCAGGTGATATGGGCTCATCACTGAGAAATGCTTCAGCAAGTTTATCGTCAACCTCTGACACAGTTTCAATAAGTTCACGCCTTTTTTCTGCTACCAAGGCTTCCATGTCTGTAGGCACTTCTTCAGCAACAACTTTTTCACTGAAATAACCAATAAAAGAGTAAGCTAAGATTACAGCCTACAGAGCAATCATCATAGAAGTGAAAAGTGATGTTTTTGAAACAGACCCATTTGAACCATGAAAATAATAGGCCTTTAATTGCACAAGATCAACAAGTCCCTTAAAATCATCCTCCAAGCCTATTGGAACTTGCACTGCAGCACTATGATGCCGAAGCTTAGATCTTGCCTGTAAAATAAAAGAAATTGGTTCCAACCAAATGAAAAACATTTTTACTTAAAAAATGAGACTCAGTTTCCAAAATGACTCCAAAATGAACAAGGTTATAAATAAATACTACAGGTTCAAGGTTACTAAATCACAAAACTAAAACTTAACAGTTTATACATTGTTGCAAAATCTTAATTTATGTAGCACTCCACATGTAAAAAAATTGAGACAGATTTTGAATAAAGACCCATTGAGATAAAAAATAAAATAATTTTTTCTTTAATAAAGACTCTTTTATTATAAAGATGCAGCTTTGGAAGAGTTTCAAAAAAGATAATTTAATATAATCAATCTAGTAATTTGTCAAAGATATAAATCGAATCATCCAGCCAGGGATAGAGGACTCAAATTTCACAAAATTCTCATCACCCTAAACAAAACTGCATAAATGGCAATAAAAACTGCATAAATGGCAATAAAACTATAAACTGTATCATCCATATTGTCTTCTGTTAAACCCAAATGTACCTGATTCAAAACTTTCCATGGATCTGCTCCCATCCGATCAAGTTTGTTGATAAATGCAAGTCTTGGAACCTCATATCTTCTCATTTGTCGATCTACAGTGATGGACTGACTTTGCACTCCACCAACACTACAAAGTACAAGTATGGCACCGTCAAGGACACGCAGAGCCCTCTCAACCTCAATGGTGAAATCAACGTGACCAGGTGTGTCAATTATGTTAATCTGCAATTACACATTTTCCAGGAGTATAAATAAAAATAATTACAATTGAGTGTACATTTATCAAAAAAATATAAGGGGAAAAAAGAAGGAAAAAAGAACAACGTTTCGGCAATTCTAATTGCCTTCAAGAGACAATTTGATTTTCCCCATTTCAGTTAAGAATGTTTAGAAATACAATAACATTTCTTTTCTCCTTCACGTATAACTAATAAATAATAATAATTTATAATGATAATGGCAGTAGTAAAAACAGCACTCAAATCTCAAGCCCCTCAAAGAGAAAGGAGTTTAGGTTGCATCTGTTAAAGTATATAGAGAAAATGTGCTTTTATGATACTTCTTTTTCTAGAGGTTTTTGTTTTCATAAGCTATTCTTTCTAAACAATGAGAAAAGTAGTTAACTGCATTTCTTCTTGGTTTTAGCTTTTATTTTGGGAATTTTATCCAATCTTTTAAAAACTTTGTTAACTATCTTTTAACTAAAAATGTATTTTTTTTCTTTGAATAAAGCTCAAAAAAAGGACCTTAGAAATGCAAGAATGTGGATTCCTATAATACTGCACGCACACCAAAGAAAAAAGTCACTACAAAATTGATTCCATTCAATTTGAACTCAACGAAATCTCAAACTATACTTCAAAAGCACACTAAGCTCTTCAAAATTAGTCAAGCTCGGTTCTAAACCAGAAAAAAAAATGTCGAACTTATTCAATTCTCCCAATTCAGTCTTTCTTGATTCATAATACACTTCAAATACTCACAACCTCTTCAAAATCCATTCAACAGAATCCAGTTCAATTCAATTCAATCTGGAATCAATTTAAATCTCAACGCATAATTCAAAACAGAACTTACTGATTGCTTGTTTGGTTTAAAGTTTGAGATTTACAAAATTCCCTAAGTAAGAAACATACTACTTCCTATAGAAAATATGCATGTGGAAGATTCATTTCTCCTTTTACCTTGTAGTCTTTCCAAGTGCAGTAAGTGGCTGCAGACTGTATGGTGATGCCTTTCTCCCTCTCCAAGTCCATGGAATCCATCTTGGCACCGACACCGTCCCTACCTCTCACCTCATGGATCTCGTGGATCCGACCCGTGTAGTACAACACCCGCTCCGTCAGCGTCGTCTTGCCGGAGTCGATGTGAGCTGATATCCCGATGTTGCGAAGCCGCTCCATCGACTCCTTCCACCACGGATCCTTCTCCGCCTCTGCCCTCGCGCGCGCCTGGTTCCCTGCCGAGAAGTGCCGGAGGCGGAAGGCACCGGTGAGGAGGGTGGCCACCGGAGACGGCGATGGGGACGACGGAGACGGTGCGGAGGAGCAGAGGCTGTATAGGAGACGCGGCGCGGAGGACCTCGATAACCGCGACATGGTGGCGGTGATGGGCGATGCGGTGCAGGGTTTATGCTTGTGGGCGGTGATGGGGCTCGAACGATCGGTGCTTAAACCCTACAATGAAAGGGAATGGAGCGGGTTATGATGGATGATGGATCGGATATTTGACATGGACCGGGTTTGGGTCACTATTTTTCCCCGTTAGCTTGAACCCATTGTTTGGTTTGAGATAATTTGGGAGAAAAGAAAATTAGGGAGAGAAAATGGGCAAAATTTGTACTTTTTCTTTGTTCGGATGGGAGGGAAAAATTGAGAGAAGAGAAAAAATTGACATAGGATTTACCTTAAAAACAAATTTCTCCGAATTGAGAAGAAAATGAGATAACAACTTTCAATGTTTAAAAATTACACTTTTAATTTATCACTACGTTAATAATTTTATGTAAATAAAGTAATAAGGATATATATGTTATTTTATAAAATTACATTTTTTCTCTTTTTTTTTTACACAACCTAACAATAAGATAAAAAATATTTTTTCTTTTCATTTTCTCTTCTCTTCGTTTTTTTTTCTTGCATGCTCTTTCTTCATTTTTTTTCATCCAAACAGAACGTGAGGATAAGACAACGAACCATAAATTTAATATTGTTTTATATCTAAATTCATAAACAGAAATTAAATAATTGATTAGGGAAAAATAAATTCCTTTCCCTCGGTGTTAGGGCGTGCTTTTCAAACGTGTGTACAAGATGACTCATGACTGAATCTACAAAGAAATTAAATTATTGTGTGATTTCAATTTCAACAAGATCAAATATTTTTCTTGCAAAAAAAAATTAAAACATTTGCCAAAATCTCATGGTTGCAAAGATAATTGTAAAAAAATAGCTGAAAATATATAATAGGTGCGTTACTATCAAATAAATAATTGAAAATATTATTTTTTTTTTATATAAAGTAGTTGAATATAAGAACGGTTCAAAACCTTTTTTTTATAATGAAGATAAAAAAATTCGCAACAACTTAAAATTTATTAGCGGTTCTTGATTGGCACATATTACCGTTGTGTTTGTCAAACTATTTCATTTTTTTTTAAGTTTGTATAAAATAAACTAAAAGAATAAAATTAATGAATTAGGATATTTTAAAGTGCAATCTCTCATTTTAGATAGTGAAATGATAGATCTTACTATTAGGTCAATCAAATAATAATAAGTTTAACTTTTTATTTTATTGATCACATTATGAAATCCTTCACTATACATTCTAAAGTAAGAAATTTACTTTGAAGTATATTTTTCTAAAAGTAATTATATTTTGTCAATTCAACATATTTTTCCAAATGTGGGTGATACGTGTACAAGAGGGTAAAAAATATAATAAATAAATTGCACATTACATCACTAGAGGATAAGATAGAGATTTCAAACATGAGTTAGGTCATTATCTTATTTTAGTTGTGTTTATTTATTTATTTATTTTAAATATTTAGAGTGTTTAAATTTTATTTTATTTTATTAGCTTAATCTTAGGTTTATTGTTATGAAACTTATTTTTAAGTTAAATTAGAGTTATTTTTTATTTTATTTTTATTAAATTTGAAATGTAGGAGGGTTATAAATACCTTCATTTAGTGAGAAATAAGAAGCAGAGTATTTTTAAGTTCTTCTTGTTCTTCAATGAATATGACGAACTTATCAATGGATAATTAATTATCCATTGATAAGTTTATCGTGTTCATTGAAGAACAAAAAGAAGATAAAACTCTCATATTTTATTCTTAAAAATATTATGCTTCTTATTTCTCACTAAATGAAGGTATTTATAACCTTCTTACATTTCAAATTTAATAGAAAATAAAATAAAAGATAAACCTAATTTAAACTAAAGATAAATTTCATAACAATAGACCTAAGATTGAGCTAATAAAATGAAATAAAGTTTAAATATTCTAAATATTTAAAATAAATAAATAAAACACAACTAAAATAAAATGATGACTCAACGCATATTTAAAATCTCTATCTTATCCTCTAGTAATGTAATGTACAATTTATTTACTATTTTTTTTAACCCCATTAGTCACGTATCAGTGGGTATTATATTTACTAACATCATTTACAAATATGTGAAGTGAAAATATCATTAAATAAACTACTTTGATACTTGTCATTAATTAGGAGGTCAATACATGACTACATATTAGTTTCATTTTCCGTTTCCCTGAAAATAATCCCGCCAAATTTGTACTAATATTCAGTGAGACACATAGTGCATAAAATAACACAAAGCTTGATACCATGTGGTGCATCAAAGATTTTGGAGAGCGTTTAGTACATTATTTTTAAGATTTTTAGGTAATCTGAACAATCTTTTCAAAAGATTATTGCTCAATAAATTATTAGTATTATTACATTGTTGTATTTAGTATGCATAAGTCATTTAAATATAATTTTACGGTACCTTGATTAACATATAAAATTAATTACAGATACACACATTACTTATTATTATTGTATAATTATAATTATCATTTTTATAATAATAATAAATATTTTGATTTTATTAATATTTTTTATATTATTATTTTTATTATTATTTATGATTACTTTAACATTGTAATTGAGATAGACACTTTCCATGGAGATAATTTATATTACCATTCTGAAGATATGTTTAGTATATTGTCTCCAACATTAGCAGGTAATTTAGATTACCTTTTAGAAATATCATCACATTTTAAATTGCTATTAGTTCTACATTGTTATGTTTAATATACAAAAAATAATGTAAATGACATATAAAAAAAGATTATAAGATAATATAAATCATGAATTATTATTATTATCATTACTTTTTTGTTGATTTTATTATTATTATTATATTATTGTTATTTTTATTTTATTATTATTATTATTTATTATTACTATTTTTTTATTATTATTATTTTTTAGAATTGTCGAGATAGACACCTCGTAATTCACATTACCACTTTGTTAAGTAATTTAAATTACTAATAATTATGTTACACTAAACAAATCAATGTGATTACCATGTAATTTAAAAGATAAATTACCTATAATATAAATACATTATTAACAATCATCTCACATTAAACAACTCAATGGAAACTAAGTAGTAATTTAAAAGCAAGATAATCCCAATAAATTACTTCCTGCCAAACACCCTCTTAACCTATTAAATATTTAGCTAATTTAAAATTAAAAGAAGATAGTAGAATGGAAAATTATTAGATGAAATTCAAACAAGCAAAAACCTATAAAATTTCTCACCAAACCCAAGCCCAAAATAACATCCGTTGATAAAAAAACTGGGCACGCACTGTTGAGGGCTTTCGAGAAACCTATCTTCTTCTCCTCCTTCTGCGTGGAGCCAAATAGCGAAGCACGGCCATGGAGTTTTGGGGTAACACCATCTCTTCCTCAATTCTTCTTAACCTTTGTTTGAATTTTTCACTGTGTTTCCATTCTTATTACTATACAATTACATCAATCTATTACTGTTGCTTTGCTTCTTCGTGTTCAGCAAAATTTTTTTGGCTTCCTTTTTTGGGAAGGGAAACATTTCTTCAATTATGCTTGAATCTGTTGTACTCGTGATTTTGCTCTTTATTCTCATTATATTCATGCCTATAACACGTGCACGCGTGTTTTTTCTTCTTTATATTTGTAGTTTCTTATGTATGATATAATTAATATCCTTTGTTTTTGCAATATTCGGTTTAATGGTTAAAATGGCAGAAATATGATCATCATAGTTTCTGTATATAGTCATTAATCACCCATATATTACTCAACGCCAACAACAATTACAGACCTGGCTTGTTTTTGCCACTGCCTTGTAGTAATTTGTTAATTGGAACAACGCGCTTGCTTCTTTTATACTAATTGATATCATAGGTCTTCTTCACTTTGAAGGCCATTTCTCAAGTAATTGGAGTTTGTAAAGGACTTTGATAATTCTGTTGGGCATGAAGCATGGGTACTGGGTACGTGCCCGATATGGGTACGCATTGATACGCTTGGGTACATACGCAAATTTTATTTTAAAAAATAAAAGAGTTGGGTACGTCATTGCTATGGCTTGGGTACAACTGAAGTTGGCTCAATACAGTTGGGTACATGGCTGGGTAAGCCAATTGCTTCAATTTGTGTGGTTTTTGCCAAAAACCCCCCGTTTTTACCTTTCTATCTTGATCTACCTAAACATTCAGCTTCTCTTTCAATTGCCCAACTACCACACTTCTCTTCCCATCACAGCACCACTGCTGACAACAACACACACCCTCACAGAATACAATAGCAGCAACAGTGACCAGTGACCATGTTGGGCAGTGGCGATCACAACAAGCAGCAGTGATCCACTGTACCGCTCTTCCCCTCTGAGGAAGTTGTGATGCGATTTCGCAACAACAATTTCTTTTCTTGCGACTCAAACTCTGTTGCAGCTAGAGATAATTTCTTTTTGGCCCAATGCTCTGTATTTCTTTTACATCTATATTTGAGTGTTTCAGTTTTGTTTTTGTTTGATGATGTCAACATGTCATACTCTTAGTGTTTTTGGTCTTAAGTGTCATGCTCTTAATTATTGTTTTCTTTCTTGGTTTTGAATACCTGAAATAAGTTGTGTAAATAGGGGGCTTTTGTTTTTATTATTTGAATTTTTTGAATCATTATTATGTATAATTTGTGAATATAAATATATATATTATTTATATATATTGTTTGTTTATTTTTATTTATATATATGGCATACCCGTACCCCTATTTCTAAAAAAATTTCGTACCCTACACCGTATCCGTACCTGACACCGACACTCCACCCGTATCTGTGCAACATAGTGAAACATTTGACTCCAAAGTTTCTATTGTAATGAAAATAGTCCATAGTATTTTTTATGTTAAAGCTTAATATTAAGGTTATTGACTGTCTTTTGCAGTGCCAAACTTTAGTAGTTGCAATTTGCAAATATTATTAGATTTGTTTCCGTATTTGCTTTTTCGCCTATTGTTGAAAGGCACGTTGAATTGGATATGGGAAATAAAGGTAACTAAGCAATCTTTGTGTGACTAATACAGAGCTTATAATTTATAATGCCAAATTTGTGGACAAAAGTTGTATTTGATGCTATTACTAGTTGATAATCTAATGAGCATTATTCAATTAACATGCTAACCTTGGATGTCTATGTCTGTTCACAATCCTTTTCAGGTGTTGAAGTAAAAAGTGGAGAACCTCTCAAGGTTAATCCGGGAGATGGCAAGATTGTCCACCTTTCAGCGGTATCAACATATGATAAATAAACATGGAGTCATTCTAAATTTCTAATTGCTTGAAATTGATAATTGTTTTGTGTGAATGATTAATTCATCATGTGACAGGCATGTTTAGGTGATGTCAGCAAGGATAAAGGGAGTGAACCAGTATCACTGTATGTGAAGTTTGATAACCAGAAGCTTGTAATTGGAATACTTTCTTCTGAGAAATTTCCTCAGATATCTTATGATTTGGTATTTGAGAAGGAATTTGAGCTATCCCATAACTTGAAAAGTGGGAGTGTCTTCTTTACCGGATATAAAGCTGAACCTCAAGTGGAACCATATCCTTTTTAATACTATTTTACTTTGATTTGATATCGCATTTTCTCTTATTAACATACAATGTGGCACTTTTGTTTGTTCTTACATATACATTTCCTTAACTTCATTCTTCTTCTAATAATTACTGAGGATGATGATGATATTGATGGTGAGATACTCTTTTTGATTTTCTTTTATTACTACTTTACAATTTATTTGCATCTCAACTCATTCTATCACTCTTCTTTCAGATTCTTCTGATGAAGATATTCCAGTTATTGCTGCCAATGGTAAATATGTCAACCTTTTGTAGTTCTATTTTCATATCGCAGTTTCTCTAGTGTATATTCTAAACATTGTATGTAGGAAAACCTGGGTTGGAGGCAAAGAATGGTGTCAAACTTGATGCAAATGAAGCTAAACAAAAGGAGAAAAATGGGGATAAAAAAAAGAATAAGGCCAATGAAAAGGATGCAAATGAGGAAGATGAGGAAGATTCATCTGAGTCTGAATCTGGTGATTCTGATGAGGATTCTAGTGAGGATGAGGTATTCATATGATCTTGAAAAAAGCATGTAATATCTGATGGATTGTTGATTTTCTTAGCTCTTACCAAGTGAATGATGCTGATGCACATACGTGTTTGATGCTATTTAATTCTTAAGTCACTGCTATTGAATGAAATTAATTGGTTTTGTTAATTTTAAAAAAAAATCCAGGGTACTGGTGTTTAGTCAGTAAAAAGGCAGGATACCTAGTCTCCATATGTTTGTATATTATGATTATTGTACTTTGGTTTTGTTATCTGTTTGCAAGTTTGATTGTGAAATATGCATAATGCCATGTTAATTGAATAATCATATCAGCTGCATTGCAATTTTTTAGTGGTATAATTTAACCTGAAGTAAGTTGTTATCAATTCTGCTTGGCAAATATTTTACTAAAGGGATTTTGAATTTTTCTTCGGTAATTTTTAAAAAAATTATTTTTGTAATAATATATTGTTTAGCCAATGGCGAATGGTAAGATGGAATTAGAAGCTAGTGAAGATGAAAATGATAGTGATGACGACGATGAAGATGATGACGATGAATCTGATGATGAAGAGACACCCAAGAAGGTAAAGCAGAGTTTATGGTGCTTTTTTGTGGTTGATTTTGAATGTTAACTTGTATTTTTGCTTTATAGACTGAATTGAGCAATAAGAGGGTTCATGAATCATCGAAGAAAACACCTCCTCCAGAGAAGAAGGCGAAATTGGTTACTCCTCAGAAGACCGGTTAGTTGATTAGGTTTTTTCATATTCTCTATTTCTTAGATGAGGCGTGCTATTGTCTGTTATGTTTTCCCGCCTAAGCCTTGCCTGTTTACAGTAAATTGTATGTGAATAATTTAATTTGGATGTATGAGATGTGGATAATTTATGATTTGAGGTAGGGTGGTGCTAGTACCTTTCTACCCTGTGAGTTGTGATTCATGGGAAATGTGCTAAAAGGTTAAACTTAAACTACCATGGTCATTATGACCCAATACTTCTAATGGCTCAAGGTTAAATTAGTCGTCACTATTTTGTCTCTTGGTTGGATTACAAAATAGAGAACAAATGTGAGACTTTAATTAAGATATTGACAAGCATTACGCTCTGTTCAGATGGCAAGACTGGTGGCCATGCCCATGTTGCTACTCCTTACCCTTCTAAGCAGGCTCTGAAGGCTGCTGCAGACAACAGGCAGTCGGCGAAGCCGCAGACTCCAAAATCGGGTGGTGATTACAGCTGCAAGCCTTGCAACAGGTGATTATTAGAGTTCTCTTCTTATACTTGTCCTTATTTCCATTTACCTTGTCTTCTGAATATGCCACGTTGTATCTGTTGTTGACACATGATTTTTTATTGGCTTGCAGATCATTTAAGACAGAAGATGCCTTAAATTCCCATAATAAGGCCAAGCACAGTGCTTAGTGAAGGAATGGAGATTATATCTAGCTTTTTGCCTGAACAGTTAGCATCTTGACGTTTTTGGATTTTGGATGGAAGTGGAAAAACTGGTGGTAGTTTAGTTTGTCTGTGGAAAAACTGAACAGTGAAGTGACTGTCGTCAAGGGTGTTATTTGACTTGGATTTGCTCTGTTTGAGATCGTAACCCTGCTTTTATATATTATATGTTTGTTGCAATGTTTCCCGTCTAGTTTCTGGTTATTGTGTTGGCAATCGAAACAGTTAGGTTTCAATAGAAAATCACTGAATTGAAGTCGTTAAATTTTGCCAAGCTACAATTATTTATTATGTTTTATCTGGTTAAATTGACGTCTCACACTGAATCTTTTCACTATCAAGAAAGTTATGTCCACTTGAACTAATGGTAGTAACATAATAATCACCTCTCTACTAAGGGGGGTTGGTCCAAGTGGTAAGCGGTTTGGTATCGCTTAAACAAGATCTCGAGTTCGAGACTTTGCGTACGCAGTTATTTCTGTTGGGAGACTCATCTGCCATAGTCAGGTGCGCGATCCGAGTCGACCCAGATTAATCAAAGCTAAGCCTTGGATATCGGGCTGGCAACCTAAAAAAAAAAAATCACCTCTCTCTTAACTTTATTAAATATGACCATTTATAATGAGAGGATTCTTTCTTATTTGTGCTTGTTTATAGTTTCTACTCTTGTTAAGAGTACACGAGAGAATGTGCATTTTGGTATTTTGTATTCTTATCCATTTTATGGGCAACATTTTCTTGCGATGGTTAGGAGTTGGGAGGCAAATCCTACGGAGTATCTATAAGATTTTGAATTTTGCATGAGTAATACTTAGAAAATGCAATTAGATATACAAAATGAGTATTATTTGAAAAAATTAACTCATCAACTTACTTTCTTTTTATATATTTTTGAGACATTTATATTTTTTTCTATTTTATCTCTAATATCAAGTGTTATTCATAAAAATGAAAAAAAAAATAATAAATTGATGAGTTAAATTACCCTCATTTGACAGAAGATAAAGGGCTAGGGGTGTTAAGCAGTGGTGCACTAGGGCTTTTTCCCCTTCGTATAGTTTTAGAAACTAATCCCAGGGCACTTCTAAAACTACATTCATATCTAATGTAATTTTTGCATGTGTTAGTATAAAAGAAATATTTCAAAGAACACTTTTAGGAGGTGTGATGATACGTGTAAAAAAATTGCACCCCTATGAAAACGCTCTTTAAAATAATTCTTTTGTAACACATGCATAAACTACACTGAAAATAAAAATAGTTTCAAACGTGCGCTAGAGTTAGAGTTGGAATTGATACAAAGGTGAAAATGCCGTGCACGAGCAGAAAACAAGTGAAACCAAATAATGCTATTGAGGTGGGCATGGTACAAGGAGTAAGGAAATTGCAGTAACCCTGAAGGAACCAGGGCGTAATTCATCCTACCATAACGGCCGGTACTGAACAAATAATACATTCTACATCGTTTCGGACTTAAACTGTCCGGGTATATTACAGAAAACTGAAAATAATAGAAGCTAAAACTTATGAACCCCTTGTTAAGTTAATAAGGTAGAAAATCCTTACAGCTAAATGTCATGTCGGTTTTTCCTTCATGCCTGACTAAGAATAACAAAAAAGCGAATGCTTTGAGTGAAGAGAAGAACATTTTACCCTCAATTGTTATTTCACCATTCCATTACTTGCTAATTCTTCTCTTCCTAACTTCCAGATATAAGCTGATCAACATATGGTTCGTAGAGGAAAATGTAAAGCAATCATCTATCCATTAAATATCCTTAGACATTCATAGTCCAAATTCATACAGCATTCCCTTTCTTCATCACCCAAATACTCCCCACCTTCGCGCCACTCAAAATTGCTCTATAACCGGGATATATAGCAGCCATTGCTGTGCATCGCCCATAAAATAGGTCGAGCCTTTTTAAACTTCACCCTTTCCTACCGTTTTTCTTCTCCTTTCGTAGGATCATTGAACTTGAAGCGGAAAATTGAACTGTTATTGGTATGGATATTACAAAGCGGTATAACTAAATAAAAACAACACAAGAATTCGACAGTAATGACACTAGCAACTAAAACCAACTCAATAATAGGCGCAACATAAGACAATCCAGATTACTTGCCACACAACGGGGTTTCTCTTAATTTTGGGGCGAATCACTATTCTGCTGATACATCTGATGGTTACCAGATTCATCACCATTTCTTGGGACACTCGGTTCTTTGTAATCGCTGCCATTTGCATTGTCCTGGTTTCCAGAATCTACCTGTTCCTTCTCCCTGTTCCATTGCTCTATTTTAGCTCTTCTTTCTGCACTGCTTTCTCTGACAGGAGGAGACCTATCCCTGCCAGCTGGACTTCTACTCCGCCTTCCTCTACGTCGAGGACTACGGCTTCTAGGCCTCCTGCCATGGTGGCCATGAGGCCTGTCAAAATCTCTTCTACCGGAATTACGGCCAGCATGTGGACGCTCTTCATAGCCGCGATTCCTAGGAGGGCTCCGGCTTCTGCTTCTACTGCGGCCATTATATCGCCTGTTTCTTCCAAATAATCGCTTCCTCAAATCCCTAAAAATCAGAAGAGCAGGGTTTAAGCCATAAAAAGCATAAGCATAAAAACAAGCGCAATATTTTTGAAAATCATGAGAAGCATTATGCCAAAAAGTTAACCTGCTAATCTTCTTTAGGTGCATAAAGTTGCAGTATCCACCTCGGTTGCACACATTTTCCTCATATTGCCTACAAGTAGCTTCTCGGAAATCCGTTACAGGGGAGAAGTCGACAATGATGGGTCGGCCTAAAGGGATCATTAAGTTAGAAGTTTTATCATAATTGCAACAGTCACTGTTTGGGGATAGGGGTCAAGACTTCAGAGCAACAACCAAAGCTTGGATTTTCTTAGGAGAAGTGTTACATGAATGATGATTTTCTTACATATGTTTATATTCAGCCTGCAACTTTGTGTAATTTATAGCCTTGTGTAATTGCATGCATGAATTAAAAACAATGACACTCATGCAGATCGAAACTGAATTCTGTAGCAATAGTAACTAAAACTAAGTGCCAGAGACACCTAAATTTCAAGGATCAGAGTATCCTTGAATCTTATCCTGACTAAATCCAAAATTTAAACGCAAAACAAGTAAAGACATTAGAAAGATAGAATGAATGGGGAAAAATAGCTACCATGTGACAGATCACAAGGTACCTGATCAAAATGTATTTCATCAGATAAAGCTCAAGACTCCCAACATGAGTAACTTGAGTAAAAGAAGGGGCCAACAATAGTGGCTACACTATAGTAAGGTAAACACAAGGAGTTCATGCGAAACCAAACCAGTTGGCTATCTCCACAACCTATTTACCTGAAACCAATATGAATATTAACTCTTGCTTACACAAAAAAAAAAAAGAAGCCAAAAACAAAAAAAGCAGGAAAAAAGGGTCCATCTCGTCATCATTATCACTAATCCCTAGGCTGCATTTGATACCTGAGACACGACAAGGGACATCCCTCCAGACCACATATTTGTGTCCTCTCAAGGCAAAATTTTTGTCATGTCATCAGTGAGATAAGTAAATACAGAAATTTTATGTCCCCCATGTCTATGTCCCCTTTACTATAGTACCAAACGCAGCTTAATTTAATATTACATGAGGCATGTCCCAGCAATTAGATGACATATGTAACAACTAGCGTAAACCTAAAACAGCAAACCAAAAAACAATATGGAAATCAATACCATGAGTGCAAACCGGTTTGGAAAAAAAAAAAATCAACAAAAAGAAAACAGCTCGTTGAAGCTGAATTCAAAACACAGATTCACGATACCTAAAACTAACAAGTAATAACACAAGCCTAAACTGAATCAAGCCCTCTGCATACATCAAGATTCAGGAATTATAACGAGGAACAAAAAAAAGGGTAAAAGAAGCACACCGCACCTGAATAAAATCTCCCAGTGAGATTCATTAGGGCATTGGCAGCATGGTCTTCCTCCTTAAACTGGACATACACATTGCCAACCTAACCCCCAAAAAAAAATTAACAGGATCAAATTGCTTCAACAAAAAAAAAATACAAACAGATGCAGAAATTAATAGGAAAAGAGAAGAAGGAGGGAAACCATGTGATCGGCGAGATTGTCACAGATATTGAGGCTCTGAATCTCGCCGTACTTGCTGAGCTCCTCGAAGAGATCCTCGTAGAAGTCTTCGAAGTGGTCCTGGACCTTGTCAGGGTCGAGGGACTGGGACTGGGGCTGGTTAGGGTTAGGGGGGAGGAGAGGGGTGATCATGTCGGGCCTCTGGTACATGTTGGAGAGGAGGAGCGTTGGGCTTATGGTGGGCTTGGTGTGGAGCCTTGAGCAGCGGTCGCCGTGCCTGCAGGCTCCGATCTTGAAGTAGAACGGGCAGTTCACCCTGTCCTTCTCCGTCCCGAATATCGACGCCAAGTGCTCCGCCATCACGGTTCCGAACCAGCAACAACAGATCTCTCTCTTCTCTTTGTTTTGGGGTTATTAGGGTTTGCTTCCTTCCTCTCTTTACTTTCTTTTCTTCTTGCCCTTTCTTGGGTGTTTGACCTAAATGGCCTCTCCAACCCTCTGTTTTTTCTTAACCCTTTTTATATAATGCTCACTCAATTTACACCTTCTTCGCTACTTTATTTTATTATGGTAGTAATAGTAACAGGATTAAAGGATAAGGGATATCGTCATATAGAATAAAGGTGGCTATGTCCTGATTAAATTTTAATATAGTGTTTGAGATAATTTAAAATAAATATTGATAGGATAAGTCAATTTTATTTTATTACTTATTTTTAATTTTATACTTATTATTATTATGATTAATATCATTTTTATTAATAATATTATTATTATTTGATTTCTTATCTATAACACATTTATCTAGTTTAATTCTATTTCCATAGGCTAGATTAACTTCAACAAAATGATTGATAAAAAGTCTTTAATGAATTAATTTATTTAATAGGGTGTGTGCGTCAAATATTAAATAAAGTAATATTAGAGTAGATAAACTAATCTAATCCGATATGTCAAACTGACAAGTGTTTCAAAGATATTTGTTAATAAATCAAAAAAATAAAATTTTCATTAAAAATATAAAGTTATTAGACTTTCAATGCATTGAAAACCTCCAAACTTTTTATTTCAAAGTATTCAATAAGTGCTCTAACGACCCTTGTTGATTTTATTATTATTATTATTACATCATTGCAAGTTAGTGTTTTAGATCAAGTTTTAGAAAAAAATCTTATACTTGTGCGATTTTAATATTTTATATTATGCACCCTCACAATAAAGTTGGTATAACTTATAAATAAATAAAAATATTATTAATAAAATTGACAAAACTCACTATTATTATTGTGAATGTATATAAAAGTGTTAAAATTATATTTATGCAATAACTCATCTAAATTCTTAATATGTAATACTTTTGATACCCAATACCTACACTCCCAATAAATATATATATATATATATATATATATATATATATATATATTTATTGTTTATAGGGGTGTAAGAACTCTAAAATGTTTTATAGCCATACATGGGCCATCATCTATCACATTAAATATAGAATAATCTTAACAACATCAAGTATACATATATGTATTCTCCATAATAATTTAGGGGAATGATGTGGTAACTTCCAAAAAATGAAGGCTTTTTTAAACCAATCAAATTCTTTTTCTTTTCACCTAAGCATTATTATACGATTTATATTTAAACTCAAATTTTTTCTTTTAATTTGACCATATTTCTCGTTATTTAAAAAAAAAAAACAACTATCCTCCGATCTAAACACTTTTAAGAATAAAAATTTAGTTTTTAAGAATGATATTTAGAGTCAAATTAAAATAAGTAAATCTAAATATAAAGCTTTTAATAATATTTAGATAAAAATATATAAAAATTTGATTGTTTGTTTTCTTATTTTAATTGAGTGAAATAGAAGAGGTACCAATCTTTTGTTTTTTTTTTTGGGTAACATTAGCCAATATTCTAAAGCCATCAATCAAACTAGTAGGGTGCGTTGTGAGAAATTGATTGTGTTAAAACATTTTATGTTAATAAATAAAATCAAATACAAATATCATGTGCAGCAAGTTTGCCCGAGTGGTTAAGGGGGAAGACTTAAGATCTTCTGCATTTAAAATGCGCGTGGGTTCGAACCCCACAGCTTGCATCTTTTACATTATCAACAAAAATGCTAGGCATAGTTTTACTCTTAACAATTTTTAAAATAATTTGATGACTGTAGTAAAACCTAAAATTGGTTGTCAAAAGAGTTGTAAAACATCAATTTAACCCTTTTTGAAAGATTTTTCAAAAGGATTTTGTTATCAAATAATTAATTTTATTTTTAGTCCATAGCATTCATTTTATTAATATGGTAACATGAGAGATTTATTTTTGGACTAGAAGCATATTTTAGTCTAACTTAAAACTAACTTTCGAAAACTAAACGTGATGTCATAAATTTTTCAAGAAACATTTATCAAGTAAACCCCTGGGGGCACATCATGAATCGCTACAAGCCCAAGGCAGCATCACCCGCACATCATGAATGGGCCCTTGGAAGCCTCCTAGAGCTCTTTTTCTTGTGTACAAGCCACCCACAGTATTATTTCGGACCTATTGGAACCACTATAATATAGGCTAACTAAAAACGGGGTGATAAATTTTTCCAATCAACAGATCAACAAATATAAAAGGGACAATATCTGGTTAGTTTTGAAGACGAGTTTAACTCTACCGCAAGAGCTAAAGTTGTCCCTTTTAACAGATAGGATTACTTGCACGACTAATGGGCTGTGAAGTTGTTAACCCTGGCATTTTCATATAAAAGTCTCTTCTTGTTTGGGAACATGGTTTAACAAAAAAAAAAATTCAAGAAAAAGCTATTTTACCAAAATTCATCTTGTTTGGCAAAAGATGCAGTTTTGAAAACAACTGTTTTTGTATAAATTTTAAGCAGTTTCTGAAAAATAATCTGAAGCAAAATTTTGGAGCTTTTGATTATAAGCTGAAATTGATTATTTTAAGATTGTTATGTTTTTACCTAATTGAACTTACCTATTAATATTATATAATTATATAATGTAAATAAATCATTTCATACATTTTTTTTGGTAATTTTACCATATAAAATAAACTTTTCACACCATTCAAACAAAATAAATTAACTTAAAATCATTTTTCAACTGAATTATCTAAACATAATCTAATTCTCGTATAATTAATTATATATAAAAATAATTATTAAAATAAGTTAATAAAATAAATTTAAATTTTCAATTTTCCCAAACACACAATTAAGCTCGCTGATCTACGGGGGGAAAAAAAGACTGATTTCTATATATCCAAGCAGCATTTTCTTTCTAAACCATACCAAAACTTTTTTTTTTAATATTAACATTAAACAAATAAAACCGGTTGCTTCTACAAAACACCACAGCATTTAAACATCACCTCTCACTTCACGCAAAACAATTTAGTGATATCGGGTACTTGGAACTGAAACTGAAACTGAAACTAGGCTTCAAGTGTATCAAAAGCTACATATCATTTAACACCTTTAAAATCGGCGGGGAAGCAGTGTCTTAACCCCGAAAATAAAAAAACTCAAATTATTCGTAAAACGTCTTTTAACAAGACTAAAGTTCTAACTATCAACTTATTCATCACAACAAAGAAACAACCCCGTAGCCAAATCTCATTTCTCAACTCATGTCAGACTGCTTTTCCGCTTTCAAAACTTCAGTAGGGCTCAACAGGAGTACGGAAGTTTGATCCAGCATACACTGCTTCGGCACCGAGCTCCTCCTCAATTCTCAAGAGCTGCGAAGTGAGGCTCCAAACATTAAGAAAAAAGCTTAACCATGATGTCAGCTGAAGCTAGTATAATGAACACTAACCTGGTTATATTTAGCAAGACGCTCAGACCTGCATGGAGCGCCAGTCTTAATTTGGCCCTGTTTGAGAAAAGATTACCAGAAAGGAAACGATAAATTGGATGAGATACTCAATGTTAGTAACCCAAAATTTGAACTGAAATTAGGTCATACCGTTGCCAAACCAACAGAAAGGTCAGCGATGAAGGTATCCTCAGTCTCTCCACTGCAACCAAAATATAAGAACAATGTTAGTATATAGTGTAATTAGCCACAGCTAATAAAGTTCTTATAGTTATAGACTATAATTTCACTGATGATGTACTCAGTTAAAGAAAAAGTTCAAACCTTCTGTGACTGGCCATTACACCCCATCCAGCTTTTTTGGACATCCTGACAGCTTCAATACTTTCAGTCACAGATCCAATTTGGTTGACCTGTTTGTTTTAGGTTTGTGTTAAATAAAGGTGTGTAGATACATCTAGTTGTGCACTAATAAAAAGCTCCAACAACTTCTCTCAAGAAAATTCAAGAGTAAAATAGGAATACCTTGAGCAGAAGAGCGTTGCATGCTTTCACATCAATTGCCTTCTGAACTCTCTGTGGACATAATGCAAAAATAACAAGAGTCAAGAGGAAATCCATCTAATCACCCCCAACAGAATAAAATCTTAAGGGAGCTGGGACAGTGGATGTTTTAATCAACCAATCTACTAACCTTTGGGTTGGTAACCAAGAGATCATCACCAACAATTTGTACATTGGTTCCAACCTCAGCAGTTAGCTTAGCATAGTGCTCCCAGTCATCTTGGTCAAAAGGATCTTCAATTGAAACAATTGGGTACTCTGACGCAAATGACTTGTAGAGATCTTTCAAAGCTTCCCCTGAGATCTTCTGTGAGCCATCATTGTTCTGCATGTCAAACAGAAAAATGCCAAGAAATGAATAATCTAAATACGTATTGATGGCATTGCATAATAAAAGATAACATTGTACAGTTATATATGTAAAACGAATACTACCAAGCAAAAAATAGGATAAAATCAAGTTCTCAAGCCATCTTGGCAACCAGCTTATACACTATTGCCAACAAAACTATTTTCATGGATAATCATTTCTTTGAACACTTGAATACATAAATGCATACTACCATGCAGAAAAGTTAAGACACAACATTCTCAAGCCTTCTTAAAAACCAAATAAATGCACTGTGTCCTTGCCAAAACACTTTTATTGTTACTAGAGCTCACTTTCCAACTAGATCAATAGTAAACAGTACTAGACTGACTTTCAATTAATTCACATGTAAATAATTGACAGCTTACATCTTCCTTGAAGTTCAGATCATATGTTTTGTCTTCCTTGTAAAATTCAGAAGCAGCTACGTCCATTCCAATTACAACCTATGAACAAAATAGAAGTTGTTAAAGCCTCTTAATGAATAAATTTGAAAGACAAAGCACTTGAACAGAATTTTAATAAGATGGGGAAACTTACTTTGCCTGTGTAACCAGCTTTGGCGATGGCAGTTTTCAGCAATTCCAAACCTTCCTTGTTTTCCTGAAAACCAAAAAATATCAATAGTACCTCACTAACAAACATGATCAGGTAACCTCACTTCATGAATAAAAAAAGGGGGTGAGGAATTCAAAACCATCATTTACCTGAATGTTGGGAGCAAAACCACCTTCATCACCAACATTTACCGCATCTTGACCATATTTCTTCTTAATTACAGCCTGAAATGGCCATTAGCATAGCCGACCAGTAATAAATAACTAAAAAGCAACAGCACAGCAAGTTGGTTAACCAACAGATTGTATTAATGTAACATGCAAATTGACCTTCAAATGGTGATAAACTTCCACGCCCATTTTCATGGCTTCCTTGAAAGAGGAAGCTCCCACAGGAAGAATCATAAACTCCTGCATATATACATAGTTTTTCAGATACTCATTATGATTATCTCTCTCTCGCACACAAAGAAAAAACATGGTCTTTGGAAGCATGCCTGCATAGCAAGTTTGTTTCCTGCATGTGATCCACCATTAATGACATTGAATGAGGGAACAGGTAAGACCAGCTTTCTGTTACCCGCAATATTTGCGATATGCTGCACAGGCCAATAAAGCAAGACATCAGACATATAAAAAGAAAGAAAAAAAATCTCCCCTAAAATAAAGCACACATAAAAAGACAATAGGGGGGTTGTTTTGGGGGGATACAGTTGTAAGAATTAGCACTTCCGCAGCATCCAAAATAATAACTATTAGACTTAATACCACAGTCGCGTATGAAATACCTTGTAAAGAGGAGTTTTCAGGACACTAGCACCAGCTTTGCAGACTGCAAGAGAAACTGCCAATATGGCATTTGCTCCGAGCTAAAACAACAAAAGATGAATTAGGATTATATGGATCTCTTTAAAACTTAAACATCAGAAACATAGTTTGCTAAGCACCTTTTGCTTGCACCAACCCCATTCATTAACGGTTCCATCAAGCTGTTGAACCATTAAGTTGTCAATTTCAGTCTGCTTGGTTGGATCCTGTTCATCATCATAAAAGCAACATAAAAATTGAATCAAGCCAATAAGCTCAAGTAATAGCTCTTTTTATCTAGTAGCAGAAGCAAACTTAGCTATCACAACAGGTTTAGAGACACTGATAGCTGCAAGATTATTAAGTACATAATTAACAAATCCCAGTGTAAAAAGTTAATTTAACCAACCTTGCCAATCAAGGCAGGAGCAATAATTGAGTTAACATTGTCCACAGCCTGCCCGTGCAAGGAAAAACCAGGTGAGCATAAACACAGATAGATCAATCAATGCGTCAACCTATTACACTATTCAGTACAATGGATGATACTCACCTTTAATACACCCTTCCCAAGGTAGTCAGATCCTCCATCTCTTAATTCAAGGGCCTCGTAAATTCCTAAAATAGATTCAAAAGAAAAAGAAAGTGTAACATTTACGTAAGACTAATCGACCAAACAAGCTACCACCAATACCAAGGCTGCACCCTATGCAAAAAATTATCTTAAATTTACAGGAAAATTTTCAGAGTGCATAGAATATATCTTGTAAACTTTCTACGGTTTTTTTATAAATAAAAATACAAATACAGCCACACACTTTTAAGTTGCATAAAACACAACAGACAAAGTGATAGATCAGACTTTGAAGGAACAGACTAAAGCATACCCGTGGATGCACCGCTGGGAACGGCAGCTCTAGCAAAAGTACCATCGGAGCATGTCAAATCCACCTGTATAATATTCCACGTCCATATCAGAAACATTTCCAATAATCAAACCATCACCATAGATCGTCATATTCAAATTCAATCAAAAAAATAAGACTCAATTAATTAACCAAATAAAAAAAAGATTGAGCACATCTGGTTCACACTCCGGATGCCTATATCCAGCTAAAGATTCGTCGTCAAAACTCGGCACGTAAACAGAATCGGTGAATAAATCACACCGAATAAAATGAAGAGAAACGGTTAGAAGGCGTGAAATACAACAGATCGGACAGAAGCATAGAAATTATCGAAACGAGAGAGTCTGGAGAAAGTAGGAGGAGAGGAGGAGCGAACCTCAACGGTGGGATTGCCACGGCTGTCGAAGATCTGCCTAGCCTTGATGCTGGTGATGGTGGCCATGGGAGGGAAGTGATTGAGATCTGGTATGAGTAGTAGAAAAGTGGCTGTGTGTGTGTGAGGGACCGAGGGAATTAGGCGGCGATTTCTGGGGACGCACAAGTGAGCGAGTGGGGCTATTTATAGTCTCGATTAAGGTTTTATCTTTGCGCTTTGCATACAATGGGTTTTTAGACAACTCACCATCGTTGGTAACTGGAGGTTTATTCAATTGAGTTTCTAATTATTTCCTCCCTCCATTTTTTTTATTAAAAAAATAATTGAAAAACATATAATTGTTGAAAATAATACAGTACTTTATACATTTGTCTTCATTTAATATAAGCAGTTAAAATTATTAGTAGCGTATACATAATAAAAAATAATTATTTAATTGGAATATAATAAAAAATATTTAATATAATATAAATTTAAAAAGTGAACAAATATTTATAAATATGTCAAATGAAAAATGTGAACAAGTAAAAAAAGCAAGAAGAGTAAGTGTGTCCATTAATTAAATAAATGAGATACATGCATAATATAAATAATAAATGAATTAATGGTGATAGGTTTTTCTCCCATGTATGTGCTATGAGAAAAGCTATTTTTTCCCATAAATCATTCGAAAAATTGTTATGATTGATATGTAGCAATAATATTATTTTATTTCCTGATTTATCCTAAAAAATGACAATAATATTGCATTTTCTTCTCTCTTTTTTAACCTAAAAAAATGTTAAGTATCATTAATACGAATTGTAGGAAATATTTATAAGTTGATTTGGTAAGAGATTTTATCATTGCTTATTTATTATTATTATTTTTAAAGTAAGAGTTTAATTATTTTGTCTATCATCTGCTGGTAGGTGGCTCCTGTATTCTTTAACCCAAATGACATTACTTTGTAGAAGTAATTACCTATGGACGTTATAAATGTTGTCTTTTTCACATCAGTGCGGTGCATGGGGATCTAACTGTATCCCACATAGGCGTCCAAGAATGTCAAAATTTTGAACTCGAAGGCTGAGTCCATAAGGAGGTCGATGTTTGGGAGAGGATATGGATCCTTGGGACTCACTTTGTTGAGGTTTGTGCAATCCTCTTTGAATCCTACTTCCTTTAGTGCTTGCACTTGTTTCTGCACTTCTAGGGCTTTTTCAAGGCTCATTTTCCTCCTTTTCTGTTTTATTGGCTTAGTGCTAGGTATGATGGCTAGCCTTTGTGCCATGAGTGCAAGATTAATCCCGGGCATGTCAGATGCAATCCATGTGAATAGGTTTGCGTTTGGGGAAGAAATTTGTTAATGAAGGTCACTTGTTCAGGGTTAACACCTATCTAAACAGGTTGCAACTCTCCCCGGGACTCTGGTCTCTCTAGTTGAGGAGGATTTACAAAAAAAAATTCTCGGTCATCATCACATTAGATGACCGAGGTAGGTTGTTATTCTGCGAACAACTCCGTAGGCTACTCTGTCGGCTTTATATCTAGAGACTAGTGTTGTAACATCTTCTGGCGATCACTTGGTCTCTACGGACAGTGGCTACTTCATTATCCGCTGTAAAAAATTTCATTGTGAGGGCAGCGGTGGATATGACAGCATTAATCATGTTCAACGTGGGTCGTCCCAGGATGATGTTATAAGCTGGAGGCTTATCAACCACTAAGAATTTCTCCATTTCTGTCCTCATTGTGGGTTCGCGTCCTAGTGTCAAATATAGGGAAACATATCCATCTGGGGTAACTGTCTCCCCGGAGAAGCTCACGAGATCCTCTAGATAATGCTCTACGTATGAAATTTTCAAGCCAAGTTGGTCAAAGTAGCTTCTGAAAATGATGTCTGCTGAGCTTCTCTGGTCCAGCAATACTCGTCTGACCTCAGCATTTACCAGAGTTGCAGAGATCACCATCGAGTCGTCGTGTATTTGAGTGGTGTAGGCAAAATCTTCCCTAGTGAAGATGATATCAGGGAGGTTTCTTGTTCCATGGAGTTTGTCTCTTGTTTCCTTCTCCAGATGCAACACCTCTTTGAGAAGTCTTTTTCTGGCTGATCTGGTGGACCCCCTCCTGCAAATCGACCCGCTATAGTATTGGTTATCCTAGTGGTCTTCGTCCTTCTGTATTCTCTGTTGCGGTTGTCTCTGGGATATGTTCTCCTTTCTACATCTTTGGTTTCCATCTTTCTTTTTCTCTCTTGTATCACATATCTAAACCCTAAACCCTAAACCCTAAATCTATATAATCCTCTGTGTTATGACCGTACGAATCGTGGAAGGCACAGAATAAAGTGGTGTCTGTCCCTGGCCGCAACGGGATTGGTTTTGGCTTTGGAAAACAATCTTTATGTTAAATCTCCCTATATGATTGGGTGAGGGATACAACTAGAAGGGTGTAGTTCGTATATCTTCCCTCATTCACGATCCGCAGACGGTCAATGCGTGTTGGCTGGTTGAATTTTCTCCTCAGCCCTTCTCCTCCATCTCGGGCTCCATCTCGGATAGGTTCACTTTTTATGGCTTGTATACATTCTTCCTAGTATAAATACTCTTCAGCCCGCTCTTGTATCGCTATCAAACTCCGTGGAGGTCTCTTAGACAAATTCTTTGCAAATGGGCTACCCTTTTTGAGCCCATTAGTGAGGCCCATCAGTACTGTCTGGGGTTGCAAATCTTCTACTTGGGCGCATTCTTCGTAGAAGCGGTCTAGGTATTGGTGAAGGGATTCGTCTCCTCTTTGTATTACACCTAAGAGGCTTACTGTCGTCTTAGGTTTTGTTCTCCTCGTGGTAAAATTAGCCAGAAAATGTTCTGCTAAGTCGTCGAAGGATTGGATGCACTTAGGTGAGAGTGCATTAAACCAAACCAAAGCTCCTTTCCTCGGAGTTACTGGGAAGGATTTGCATTAGATGGCATCCGAGGATCATCCAAGATCATCCTATGACCAAAAACATCTAAGTGATGCTGAGGGTCGATGGTCCCATCATATGGTTCCATGTCCGTAGGAGGGCGAAATTCGTGTGATGACATTGTATTGAGAATTTCATCTGCGAAAGGGTGGTTGTCCTTCCCTTTCGCCTTTCTCACCCCTATGCGTGCTTTTTCAGCAGTTTGGATGTTCACCTCCACGGACACCTTATACACGGATTCTTGTGCTTCTTCATTTGTCAATGATTGACTCTCGCCATCACCGCGGTTAAGACCATCGATGTGGTGCTCCCTCTCGTAAGCATTCAGTATGATCTGCTTCTGTTTTCGCTCTGCATCTTTCTTGACTTTCTTAGCCGCAGCGTGAATTTCTCTTTGCTTTTTCCTCTCCTCTTCTATTTGGGCTAGTTACAGTAGAGCTGCTTCCAGCTGTGCGATCTTCTCTGCCTGGGTCTTGACCACATCCGCCAGGTCTGGGAGAGAGGCAAATCACTGTGAATAGCTGAGTTCTGCTGTTGACAAGGTGGTGGGGGTGGGATTTGTTTAGGGAGAGGTGGGGGGTGCTATTGGCTTAGGAGAACGTGGAGGTGGTTGGGAAGATGGAGCATGGGTCCCTACGAATATTGATCCACGGGTCTCCCTGGATGTTGTGACACGGTAGGTTTTTTTGATGAGCTTGGGTGGCATGGTGACAGAGATCTTCAGGGTCTAAAAAGATGTGAGATGCCGTAAAAAGTCCCCACAAATGGAGTCAATGTATCAAAGGGGTGGTTCCTCGGTGCAAATCGAATCCTGAAGCTTGTCTGCGGGTTTGGGGTCATCGGGACGGGTACTTGCAAGGACTCTGACGCTCAAGTCAGTGAAGATTTGAAGTAATAGGGAAATCAAGGGTAATTGGGTTCTAGGCGTACCTGATGTGTTGCTTAGGTTTAAATACCTGAGTGGGGGTCGTGAACTTCGTCATTCCGAGGATCTTTCCGTTGAGTTCGCCTCCGAGGATCGTGGAGCGTTGCTCGCCGGAAGGAGGATATTACAGTCCGAGAATCTCTCTGCCTGTTGGAGGGGTGCCGAGTCGGGCCAAGTTGATCTGCGGACCTTTGGGTGTGGGGTTCTAGGATGACCCAGTCCATAACAGTGATTGTTTTTTTTTTTTAAATTATATCTATAAGAAAAAGCTTTTTTATTTTATCTACAATACAATAAGGGAATATCTAAGTTTAGTTGCTACTTGATGTCTATTTTTTTTTTCTCTTTTACCTTTACAGTTTAACAATTTCCTATATTATAATAACAGTTTCAAGACAGCCATAAAATGCTGGCCACTGCCGCGACTAGTAATTATAATGCTTTTATAACCTTAAATATCAAATATTATATATATATATATATATTATTTTATACTTATTTTAATAATTCATCATACAAAAACAATTTTTCATACAATATTTTAAATAAAATGCACTACTTTAAAATTACTTTTAAGTTAATACATCAAATATATAAAATAATTTTCATATAATTAATCATATCAATAATAAGTTTACTTATAATCTATTGTTGAAATAAATTTAGGATGCATTTATTTATAATAAGTTTTCTCATACATTCGGATGTTTTCAATAAATTGAAATAAAAAAAAAACAGCTTTTCAACGTAAACTAGAAATACTAGTACATCAAAAAAATATTTTTAATTCTTTCAGCTTTATAACAAAAATTATTTTTTAATAATTTTTTTAAAGTCAAAATAAATGTACTATTAATCTTACAATTTTTTTCTTCCAAAAAACACATTTAGCCCTTAGAATTTTTTATTCCTCCACGTGTTACCTTATGGCCAAGGAAGTGAGCAGCAGCCAACAAGCAGAACGTTTGTTGGATGATTGGGTAGATGCATGCACCGCATTTAGGGGCGGGATACACTCAAACCTAAGACATCTATTATTTAAAATAATGCTTTATCTACTAGACTAACATTACTTTTTAGTTTTTACAATATTTTATGCAATCATATTTATTAATATAATTTTATTATTTAATTTTTCTTTTTAAAAAAATCATAATCTAAAGAGTCCCTAGGACTCTCTGACACTCACACCCTCATTTCATCTAAATAATGTGAGAGGGTTTTGCTAACATTTTCCTTTTTGTTTTTTGTTGGTCAAATGTCATATATTATGTTTATGATCTTGCAATCACATACTAAGCAAAAGAATTGGTGATATACATAACAAAGTTGAACAAACTTTTTTGGATATGGATTTTGGTTTCTTAATGATAAATCAATGGATGAAAATTTTATTTTCCTCTCACATAAAGGATATTCACGTTGCTCAGATTTGTCTTTTGATCTGTTTCTTCATGGGCATACCCCAGCAACTTGCAGCTTTAAAATTTCAATTCTTTATTGAAAATGTCTTTTTGATTCATATTGAATTTATACACTCTTGCTTGTTATATAGTAAATGTTATATATTCAGTTAAACTCTCCCATTTCTCTCAAGAAATACCTTTATATATATTAGTTTTTTTTACTTTAGAATATTATTATATTAACAAATTAAGTTATTAACAAAAATAATACTTTGTTATGATTATTTTTTAAAAATTAAAAATTGCATATTTTATTATATTTTTATATTTATTTTTTACTTTTTTATAATAAAAAAAATACACAGTCAGGTCTATCACTTATATATGACATTTTACCAACAAAAAACAAAAAAAAATATCAGCAAAGCTTTCTCACATTATTCAGATGGGATGAGAGTCTGAGTGTGGAAGAGTCCTAGAGACTCTTTATATTAGGGTTTCTTTAAAAAGAAAAATTAAATAGTAAAATTATATTAATAAATATGATTGCATAAAATGTTGCAAAAAGTAATGCATGTCTAGTAGATAAGACATTACTTTGGATGACAGAGGTCGCCTGACAGGCTCCAGGCCAGGCCGGCTAACCATATTCACAGTCGTGTTCCGGTCCTTTGTCAGTCAACAAAAACCTCACATTACATTTAATACATGTTTAAGGGATATTATCATTGGTTAATTTTAATTTATAGTTTGAATTATATGTAAAAAATAATAAAGTTTTGTTAACAAGTGTTATAAGAGCACTTGTTAAAAAAAATTAAAAAATTAAAAAATTAAAAAAAATATTTTTAATGTATTAAATGCATTAAAAATTTAAAAGACCTATATTTTCAATGAAAAATTTGTATTTTAAACTCTTTGACAAGTGTTTTTAGAACATTTATTAAATTTTTAAAATAATATTTTTAAAAATTAATGCTTGATAATATTTTAAAAATACAGATTAGATATATTATAAGAATATGTAAGTATTTCTCCACTTAGTGGTCAAACAATAGCAAATTGAAAGTTTGAAGGCTGCCCGTTGTCACGTGTTAAATGGTTTTAGTAGAACGCTTATAAAGTCTAGGGTTTAGGATATATATTCTACTTTCATTTTCCTGTGTATCTCACATATAAAGGGAAGAGAACAAAACCATTTGGGAGAAGATTTAGGTGATGATCAAATTTTTTTCTTAAGGCATTTATTTATGGTCAAAAAAGAAGACAGAATTTGATGATGAATGATTCTAAAATGATGCTGGCCAATGTAGTCCAACCAAATTTCGCCTTGTTGTTTATTTCGTCGCTTTTTCATATCTTAAAATAAAGTTAGTTATATTTTTGCTAAAAAAAGTAGCTCTCACAAAAAAGATATTTGGTCGAATACGAATATTGGAATATTGTCAATCTTATTGCAGAAGATAAACAATATAACATGACGTTAGTCACCATTGCAACAATTTACTTTGTTTTCCACACCGTTACCATTCCGAAAGCTCGAATTTTAAAAATGTGAAAAAGGGGCTTCCTTTTTGGGTACCTTTGTTGTTTGTATCAATATCCTTTATAAATTGGGTGGTTCACATATGTTTTTGGTACGGTAAGAGAAAGAGGGAAAAAAAAAAGAATCGGTGGTTGACATTAATGATGAAGTCGTTATTTTTTATTTTATAACAAATAGACATGAGACTTAATATTAACTAGAGGTGTTCATGAGTCTTTATCTAGTTTGGCTCGATGTTTCGATTTGACCCAATGTTTTAACTTGATTTAATACTTATTTGATTGAGTTTGAGTTGTTACATTTAATTCGGTCTTTTTTAATTTGAGTTCAAGTTATATTTTGAGTTGATTTAACTTGATCTGAAATTATATAATTTTTCAAAATTTATATATATGTGTGTGTGTATATATATATTAAAAATAGTGATAAATTATAAGGCTTTTATATTTTAATAAATATTTTCTATAAAAATGTTAGTTTTGTGTTGATATAAGTCATTTTGAAACATGTACTCCATGGCCACATTTGGTTAGAGACATAGGACAAACATGTACAAAATAACATGACAAATTAGCATTGTATTCTGTTTGGTGATAATGTAATTTATTTGTATCTTTATCTTGTTTGGTTTAATAGAGACAAGATAAAAAATACACTCCAAATGACTAAATATCTTTATTGCATTAATTTAATAGGAAAAAAGGCACATTATCCTAATTGTTGTATCTTTGCGTCCTGTTTTCATGTCTTAGCAAAATATAAGTACACAAAATACAATAATTTTTCATTTTGAAACACAAGTTTTTGTACATATCTCAACAATTAAACAAGATTTTGTCTTTCTATTTATTTTTTCTTGTGTTGTTTCAACAATCAAATACAACCTAAAGTATCTCTTAAATTTGATTTGCTACATTTAAATCTTATAACTTTAGTATGTATATTATTAAAATCTTAATATGGTATCTAAATATCAAGTCAACCTAATTTGACCTGACCACTAATTAAGTCATTATAAAGTTAGGTCGAAACTTAAAAAAATGATCCAATCGTACAATTGTGACGGATGCAAATTTTGTTCAACCCGACCCTATATACTATTTATCAACCATTATTATTACTAGATTATGTACCCGCGCGATGCGCGGTAGGTATATAAAAGATGTTAATAATTAGAGATGCGGCGTATTGCACTACTTGATAATAATCATAATAATAGTAACATAAAATACTTGGTATAAAAAATGAATAGAACACAACTGGTTTAAAATGTCAATTCTATTGTCTAATGAAACTTATATATTGAAGTATTAATTTAGAAATTTACTATTACAGTAACTGATGGAAAAACATAAGGTATAATGAATTGTGTAGTAGTTTTTTCGTAAATTAGCCCATTGAAGATTGTACATAAAAGGCATAATGAATTATAATGTGTTGCTTGTTTAATTGTTTTAGTTTCACTATAAATGGTACACAACATGTTAAATGAAATCTCTGTTAGTAATTTACTTTAATAGTGGTAGTATATTTTTCAACTATACTATATGAATCATGCTAACGTAATGAGATTCCAAAGTTTTATAGACTAAAAAAAAGAAGCCGATGCAAACAAAGTTATATCAAAAATCATGATAACGTTGGCAATTATAGTGTTTAATTCATAACAGTGTAAACACCTCGAGATTATACATACAATTGGATCCATCATATTTACAATTTCATATCACATTTCTAAAAACCTCCTTTTAAACTACATTTGAAGTAACGGTATTAAGTTCTGAATTATCATGACATATCATTATCTTTAACCATTCACGGTGTGTAACTCTACTAACTGCAACATACAACTGACCGTGTGTAAAGATAGGTTTCTTTAAAATAAGTCCTACCTTTGACAATGAATGACCTTGGCTCTTGTTGATGGTCATCCCATGCGACACCATGAGAGGAAATTGTTTTCTTTGAAACTTAAATGGGAGTTTTGTGTCAGAAGGTGTCAAGGTCATCCTTGAGATAAAAACCTTGTCATCAATGCCATTACCAGATATAACCTTTGCTTCAATGACATGTCTTCCAAGTTTAGTGATGACTAACCTTTGATATAACCTTTGCTTCAATGACATGTCTTCCAAGTTTAGTGATGACTAACCTTGTGTCATTACATAAGTTAGTTGAATGATCAATGTTTCGAAGCAGCATTATTTCGAAGCAGCCGATACAATCTTTCTGTTGGAAATCCAAAAGTCATCATATCATCACTAATGACCACTAAAAAATCTCCAATACACATAATGGGAGATTCAACAACATCAACATGTGATATAGTGAACAATTTGGTCCAAACAACTTCAAGTTGTTAATTAAGAACATGTCCAAATATCAATCTTATACGTCACTGGTGTGTAACTGTAAGATATGTAACCAATTATATCCTTATATCCAATACCTGATTGAAATATTGCTTAGCTGATGATGGAATGGGAATCTCTTGATAACGGNGACCCATGTTCACCCCTAGTACCATCACAAAGAAGAACAACAACAACGTACCAAACGGCTGAAATTATATATATTTGTTTCCGTGTAAACCATATTAATTTCATGCATCTATCACCAGGTATATTTAAAGCAGGCAGCTTCAGTTGCAATAAATTTCATTACATTGTTATTCCAACCTTCAGCGTTTCCCTATTAATTATTCCTATCTTCATTGGGTGCTTTACAGTGTAAAAGCATTTGCACACGGTTTCATCAAATCAGTTAATTAAGAATGTAGATGCATGGTTTACGGTGTAATAGTATAAATATTCAATTTAGGATTGTTTCAACTGTAATGATCTATCATGTGGAAATCGTAGTTGAACTCTTAGTCATAGTCAATATAAAATAAATATATGAGGTTATATGTAATTGTTAGGCTATCCCAACAAAGAATTTATTATCAAAATTTGGATAGCAATTAAGAGGGACTCATTTTGATTCATTTAATAGTTACATATAAGTCAATATATTTTATAAGATTATTTAATTGGTATATGATTCTAGAATACCTTAAAACTATTGGCTGATGAGAGAATTTAGAAATGAATGATAACATTTAATGAAATAATTTTACTGAATGTAAAGCAGAAATTTGATGAGAGGATTAAAAATCATTTTTAAAAAGCTACATAATCAATGATGAACAAAAATCTAATAGTGCATAAAATTAATTATGGAAATTTGATCTTATGATTTACTGAATGAATAGTTCTAAAGTTGAGGAGGATACATATTTTTCTTAAATATGAAAATTGAATATAAATCATTTCGAATTGTATATTATGAAATTGATTATCGATATTACAAAACTCAAATCAAATCTGATTTTCACCCAATGTATTCTCAATAAATCTTATTAAAACTTGATGATATTCATTATTTTTAAATCTATATAAAACTGAAATTAGTTTTCGTTGTTATTTATACACACACATATATATATATATAAACGTAAAAAACTATATTACACCGAACATTATAAGATTATTTAATAATTACATGTAAGTCAATATATAGTATAAGATTATTTAATTGGTAAATGATTATAGAATACCTCATAACTATTGGGTGATGAAAGGATTTAGAAATTGATAATAACATTTGATACATCATTTTTACTGAACGTGAAGCTGAAATTTGATGAGAGGCATAATATATTTATTTTTAAAAAATTACATAATCAATGTAGACCTGGAATCTATTTCAAGATAAAATAAATTTTGGAAATTTGATCTTTTCACTTACTAAATGAATAATTCTAACTTCCCCGGAGAATTTTTGTTTCTTAAATGTGAAAATTGAATAGAAATATGATAGAATTGTATTGGGTGAAATTTTTATAATGATGATTAATTAAATATTAGGAATTTTGAGCAAATATATTAGCTTTCCATATTTACCTGAAATTGATCATGTATATTACAAAATAGAAATCAAATCTGATTTTTACCCAATATATCTTCATAAAATATTATTATATCTTGATTGTATTAATTATTTTCAAATTTATATAAAAAGTAATTAGTTTTTGATTTAATTTAATTTATATATAGATTGCACTATAAACGTAAAAAAACATGTTTTGGGCTAACATTGCCACTATAATTCTAAACAAAGAATAAATTAAAACCATTTAGAGTAAAAAAATAACATAATTAATGTAAAGGTAGAATCTATTTCACTATGATATTGAGAAATGTTTCCATTTATATTAATTATTAAAAAAATCTTAAGTAGCTTTAAAGTTGTTGACACCTATAATCTACCAGTATATCAGACTACCTAAACTCTACCATTGTATCAGACAAACTATACTCTTGTGTTGGGAAATCCAATAAGTGTATCTAAACTAATCAACACATAGTGGAACCACGCACAACATGCAGAAAATCATTACTTGCTATTATTTTTATGTCATGGTAGTATCACTTCATTCATTGCTTTAATATTTTTCAATTGAGATCCACTTCGTTTGATTGAATTTTAGAAGAAGCACTGTTATTACCGGACGGTTTGTGCAGTGGTGCACAGTGAAAAAATGATACCCCAAAATGTCAAAAGGGTAGGGATGGTTTAGTTGGGTAGTGGTTTAGTTATGAGGTCTGGAGCTATACATTAACATTCATTGTCTTTGGGGCCACAGTATTGCGTGACAGGAAAGCAAAACAATTGATAATAATAATAAAATGAATTTTGGAAATTTGATCTTTTCATTTACAAAATGAATAATTCTAACTTTGAGGAGAATTTTTGTTTCTTAAATATGAAAATTGAATAGAAATCATTTCGAATTGTATAACATGAAATTTTTGTAATGATGATCTGATTAAATATTAGGAATTTTGAGCAAATATATTAGCTTTCCATATTTAACCGAAAATGATCATGTATATTACAAAACGAAAACCAATTCTGATTTTCACCCAATCTATTCTCAATAAATATTATTATATCTTGATTGTATTAATTATTTTCAAATTTATATAAAAAGGAATTGGTTTTGGATTTAATTTATATATAGATATGTATAAACGTAAAATCCATGTTTTGGGCCAACATTGCCACCATAATTCTAAATAAAGAATAAATCCAAAAATATCATCAAAAAAACAATAACATAATTAACGTAACGGTAGAATCTATTTCACTATAATGTTGAGAAATGTTTCCATTTATATTCATTATTAAAAAAATCTTAAGTAGCTTTAAAGATGTTGACGTCTATAATCTACCTGTGTATCAAACTCCCTAAACTCTACCATTGTATCAAACCACCTATACTCTTGTGTTGAAAAATCCAATACGTGTACCTATATACTAATCAACACATATTGGAACCACGCACAATATGCAGAAAATCATTACTTGCTATTTAATGTCACAGTGCAATATCACTTGATTCATTGATTCAATATTTTTCAATTGAAATCCACTTAGTTTGACTCAATTTTAGAAGAGGCACTGCTCTGACTGGACGGATTGTTTCGTGGCAGTGGTCCACAGTGAAAAAATGATACCCCAAAATGTGAAAAGGGTAGGGATGATTTAGTTGGACAGTGCTACAATTATGAGGTATGGAGCTATACATTAGCATTCATTGTCTTTGGGGCCACAACACAACCTACTGGAAATGAAAACTACTACTTTTTAATAGGTTGTCAATAAAGTTGACATAAAGCACTGCAATGTGGAACCTGAAAACGTGGATGAGAGGATTTAAATAGTGAGATAATAACATTGAATTTTTTTTTAAATACTACGTAAAGAAAAATGAGTTGTGCCATTAAAGAAATTGCATATGCAACATAAGACCTTTGCTATATGAACATGTCAAAATTATTTAGAGTGATATTCGTCGTTGTTAATGAACTGTGTCCATAGATCCACTATGAAATACACATGTTTAGATTTGTTTCATTATATGTATTACGTGTGTAATAAAATATTTTCCTTTATATATATTATTACGTGTTTTCATTAAAAGCCATTGATGATAGGAGCACACTGCGTGTTGCAAAGGTTAAAAATAGCAATGGCAGTTACAGCCGTATATACATGAGAAATATAGCCTTCGACCTACAAAGAATAGATGCTGCGTGAAGAGTAAAGTGATGTAGCCGAACACAGTTCGAAAGCCGGATTATACGGTTGTTTTGGTAAAGCAAATATTTAAATATTTAGAGTATATCAAAATATCTGAAACATACCACCTATGAATTGCAGTGTTTGACTTATTCTACTTTATCAATCCCCACTGTAGCAATAAATGTGTTCCCAATGCATCTAAAGTTATTTATATCCATGTGCTTATAGGTTCACTTGTTGTAATTGCTACAGTACCTTACGTTGAAATGCTAAACAAATGCGCCACCAAAGTACATTTTAAATCCCATCACTGCATCGGGGATATGGGGATTCATGTACATACATTTAATGAGTTATTATTGTATGTATCCTGCGAAAGAATATGTGTGCACATCGTTTTCTCTATTACAGCATGACGGAATTATGGAAAAAATAAGAGATCTATACCTATTATTATATACAATAATAGTTGTATCTATTGCTGTACTTTCCCTTCTGCAACACGATACATTACACATAACCCGTGGCTGAATACATCTACAACCACTATTGACAGAAGGCTTATTGAAAAAAGCAGAGGTGGTAATAGAAGTTCAACTTCAATGCCAGAGAATATAGATCAAGTTCAACTTCAACTTTATGTTAAGTTTGATATTTCAAGTTGTCTTTTGTTTCTAAAATAGCTAGCAATATAATACCATCACGTAATCATGGGACTTGTAAAAGCATACTCATCCATACACTAATTGTTATAAACTTATTTTGAACAAATGAATTATAGTTTTGGCAATGGATGCAATTTTTTGTTTAAGTACTACGTAAAAAAAATGAAGCCATTAAAGAAATAGAGGATGCAACATAAGACTTTTACTATATGGACATTGCATAGTGAGTAATAACATGCTAGATAGGACTGCATTGCGTGTTGCAAAGTTTACAAATAGCAATGGCAGTAGGACCATATATATACATGAGGGATGCAGACATCCATCTGATCATATCAAAATATACATAATATATCCCATATATAATGAAAACAGTGAATTTGCTTAAATCGCAAAATATAAGACAGTGCAAAATATATAACAATTACTAATAGTCTGAAACCTATTCTCCAATAGATATATACATATAATTCCATAAAAAAAAAGGAGCAGATGAGAAACTTTGTTGTCCAGATATTGTTGGTGCTGGTCTACAAAGGCCTTGACTTCTTCTTGGTGGTGACCTGTGCATCTTTAGAGCTTGATAGCTGAAAGGGGGGATCGTTATCCGCATCAGTAACACTCTTTTTCTCTCTTTTATGAAGAGAATACGAAAACATGTGAGGAATATGAAGGAAAAAAAACAAATATGTAAACACGTCCAAAAGGATTCACTATTTTTTCACTATTAAAAAATAAATAGATATAGATAGATATAGATATGTTGTTTCACTATGTTTTTCCTTTTTTGATTTCATTTCACAGGTGCTATAAAAACAAAAAATAAAGCAAGCTGGTCAAGGTAGTGAAAAGGAAGCCCAGTTTGGAGGTCCAAAAGGAAATGAGTTTTTGTAACTATGTTTACACCTCAAGCATAGTTATGTTTGTTACCCTTGAAAGACCATTACCGAAAGAAAAAAAAAAGACAGGAAGAAGGAGATACAATAAAAATACAGATGGTGGCAAGAGCTATTGCTTTGCTTATTTAGAAGGAGATACAATATGTGAGCAAGAAATGAAAAGGAAGCACAATTACTATTGGTACATTTGAATAACCATTTTAAAAAAAAAAAAAAGAAAGGAAGAAGATATAGATGTGATTATTAAATTGCTTCAATTATTATATTGTGTATCTAATGTATACTATCGGCTTATCATACTATCATAGCAAATCCAATATATTTTCCATACACTAAACTCATTTACCTGCAATGCTCCAACTGTCATAGCGTGTTGGCAGGAGTGTATTAATAATTTATTTATGACACGGTACTTAATGCTCAGGAAATCTTTGAAGCATCGAAAACTGATATGGTGGTTGACATGAGTTGTGCTTCCATGTACTTATCATCAAAGCCTAAATCACTAAAATGCACTTGCTATATACTGAATATTCACAAAAGTAAAAGTAATTTTAATGGAAAAGTATAGGTTATATAGCCTGCTACTATATTGTATAGACCTTTTTGTTTTTCCAGTTACCTTTAGTCAATTTGGGATCAAGTGAAAAAGAGATGGCAAAATTAATTACTTTAAAAGACAAAAATGACATATTACTGCAACCTTCCCCTAAAAGATATAGATACGGTCTTATATCTATTGGATAATACGTGTACTTTATCCCATAGCAAAGAGGATGTGTGCATTGTGCACCTGCAAGCATGCGGAAAATATGAAAAAATAAGACATAAAGTTATCTTATTAACTTGCTGCATCACCTTGTTGTACTTTTCCTTTTACAACACGCTAACCTTACACATATATTTCCTTAGCAGTGGACCTTTTGCAACAGGCCTTATTGTACTTCACATTAATTCCATTTCATACCGTAATACGTGAAAATGTGAAAGTGAAACTATGTGTGACAGATACCTAAGCATACCGCTTGTTTATAGATCTTAAAAAATTTAAAATTTTTATAATTTGCTTAACCAAAAAAAAAAATCACAGATCGTACTAAACACTGATTTTCATGATGTATATATATCTATATATATATATATAGATGACACTATGTATACACAATGTGTACTGCTAGAATTTTAGTATCATTTTTTTAGCCAAAGTAAAATACTATTGTTTATTTATTAAATTGTTTGTGTGAAAAAGAAGGTGTATGTGAAACTTAATGTATAACAGATGTATGTATCAAATAAAGAATTATCCTATGAATTATAGAAAAATCTAAATCTAATGTGAATATACTTCCTACACTTTCAAATATCATATAAAAAGGGGACTTGACAATTGTTAATCTATGCCACTATGATAAAACTATGAAATATCTAATTCTAATGTGAAAATACTTTCTAAAGTGTTCAGATAAGCCATAAAAAGGGGAGGAGTTGACAATCTATAGAGATGATAATCAGGTCAGCGGTATAAGAACAACTTAATCAATACAAAATATTGATTCTTCAGATGGAGGTCCAAATGGTTGTAAGAGATGACATCCACCAGGTTTGGTAAAAAAAAAAACCTTGAAAATGAAAATGGAGCACATTTGAAGAACCATTTAGAGAAAGGAAAAAAAAAAAAAGGAAGAAGATACAGAGATGTGTCTACCTATAGTTTTGCTTCTTCAGATGGAGGACCAAATGGTTGCAAGAGATGACATCCACCAAGTTTGTTTGGTTTGGTAAAAAAAAAAAGCTTGAAAAATGAAAATGGAGCACATTTGAAGAACCATTTAGAGAAAAAAAAATAAAAGAAGAAGATACAGAGATGAGTCTTACCTATAGTTTTGCTTATTCAGATGGAGGTCCAAATGGTTGCAAGAGATGACATCCACCAGGTTTGTTTGGTTTGGTAAAAAAAAAAAAAGCTTGAAACTGAAAATGGAGCACATTTGAGGAATCATTTAGAGGAAAAAAAAAAGGGAAAGGAAGAAGATACAGAGACCTTGAAAAGCCATGGAAGCTTGGTTGGCTTAGCCACGCTAATGAGATCATACCTAGCATCCATTATGCTTTGAAATGGAGCTACAATGCAGAAACATGAGTTAGTGTCCACACCAAAGCATAGATATCTTTCTTTGCAGAAAAGAATCAAAGAAGATACAAAAGGGTCAGAAGGAGATATGCATTATGTGAGCAACAATTGAAAATGAAGCACCATTTGGAGATGTAGAAGGAAGCAGAGTTAATGTTCACAACAAAGCATACATATATTTGTTTACAAAAAAGAAAGCAAGAAGATACAAAGGGTCAGAAGGAGATACAAAGGGTCTAAAAGGAAGCAGTTGCTCATATTTGTCTTACGCATATTTAATCTCCAGAAGAAGTGAAGGCAGAGAGATTTCTTTGTTTCTGCTGGAGATTTCAACAAATGTGAAGGTGGGGATAATGGGGGAGGGTATGGAGTCTGTATGGTGCATGTGCGGGCCACGTGAGCAAGGTTTGGGCGGGAAAAAAATGTATGTGTGATTGACACGTGGCAATTTGGCTGTGGGACTTACATGAGAAATTCTCAGCTTTTATTATATATATATATATATAGAGAGAGAGAGAGAGAGAGAGAGAGAATATAGATTATAACTTTAGCACATAGGAAGAGCCGCCCATGATTATTATTATAACTTTTTTTTATAGGTTTATAATTAAAACTTAACGAGTGGTAGAGTGAGCATGCTCTTGCTCTAAGTTTGACTTCCTCCGACAAACATTGCAGCGTGCGTTTCCCCGTCATTACACATGCCACTTTGATTTTTTAATTGTTTATTAGGAGAACTATTAATTGTATTCTAAGAGTGTGATTGGATGCTTTAAAAAAGTGTGATTGGAAGGAGGTTGTATTTGAAAGACAATACATTTGTAGAAAATATTTTAATTTATTTAGGATCGATATGGATAACATTTATGATTTTTTAAAAGTTTAAAGTCATATTTTTTATTTTTGTGGGGTGTGATTATAGAGTTCATTATTAATAAAGTTAATTTTAATTTTTTTTATTTTTAAAACGTTAAATAACACTTTTTAAAATAATTAAAAAAATCATTACGTATTTAAATATAAAATAACTTATTATAAGTTACTTTCAAATAAATACTTAAATAAGTTATTTACTCAAATTAACTCTTAATATAGAATTATTTAATCAACGTGGGGTTGATTGATGTGGTAAGTATCTCAACCATTCAATTAGAAGTCTTAGGTTTGATATTTGAGAATTAAAAAACATTATAATAAAACTTGAATGTAAGGAAATGTATTGAGACAAAAAAAATGTATACAATTATTTGTTAAAATACTATTATACTAATATAAAATAGTTTCAAAATTTTAAGTATTTTTCATGAGATATTTATTCATTCCGTCCAAAATTAAGGGTTGTTTTCATTTTTTTTATACTTATAAATTAATACATGTAGGCATAATTTTGTCCAGTTACGATAATTTTTTTAAAAAAAATATCAACTCTTAATTAAGACAAAGAGAGTAAATTTCAATTTTTATATCTTCTTACAAAAAAATTTCCTAAAAATCACTTTCTTTCACACATTTTTCTATTGAGTCCCTCCTCTGCGAAATCTACCATAATTCATCACCTATCATTTGTCAATGCGTTGCCTTCTCGCCTACATGTCATCATTGTCATTGCTTGTCAGCCACCAACTATCGTCCATCACTTGTTGTTATTCGTCCATCGCCCATTGTTTGCCATCCACTACCTTTCGCATTTCGTTGGGTGTATCTTTACTAACCGTTGTTGCTTGTTGTTAATCGTCCAACGCGTGCCAGTTATCGATCACCTTTCGCATGACCTCAATCATCTGCCATTCGCTGCTTGTCATTCGTCATCTGATACCTATTATGAAGGAAAAATTACTTTCATAGAGATCCATATGAAAGTTTTTGCCTATAATACATTTTCAGAAGAGAAGGAAAAGAAATCACAATTGTGTGGACGGAGGTACTGAAATTATCGGATTAGGTGACAAATTCAGTACCTTTAATATAAAAAAAGTACAAAAGGTAGTCGCAGCAGGTGCTTGAAATCGTTAGAGCAAGTGGCGATTTCAACACCTATCATAAAGTGAATGAGCGGCAAAACAGGTGTCTAAAATCGCTGGAGCAAGTGGCGATTTTAGCACCGGTAAAAAAAAAGAGGTGAAATTGGTTATAAATCAATTTTAGATCTTGGTTTCGATTATAAATACCAAACTGTGTAGAAATTTTTTTACACCATTCCTCTTCTCATGTTCACCTTTCATTCTCTTATCTATTTCTTCTCATTGTTAAGAATTTGGAAGTTATTTTTTTATTGATTATTTTCTGTATCTATTTTGAAAAAAAAAAACATGAGTATGAGTGGTGTTGTTGCATAATGGTTTTGTGCAAAAGTCAAATATGAAGGGTGTTGAGTTTATTAGTGAAAATGATGCCGAGTTTATTTGCGTTGCAATTTCTTATCATTTTCAAAAGAGCACAATCATTAATGGGTTGATTAAATATCAACCTGTTACAATATAAAATGACCTCCAAGTGTAGTAAATGTTTTCTTTATACAAAAATTATAAAACACATCTAAGTGCCATTGATACGTTTGTGATCTTTGAAGAGGTTAGTCCTAATGTTAATTTAAATTCTGGTATGAGTTCTAATGAAGTGTACCAGCAAGACGTTGAACCAACATTACTGTCAAATGATGAAATGTTCATAGATGAAGATGATGATGCAAGATAGAGTGAGCATGAAAGTGACATCTCAGAAGGTGATGAAATTGAAGACGATTTAGGTGCTCTTATTATCTACATTGTAATAATTTGATTATCTTAATTTTCAATAATTATAACTTTAAATTAATTAATTTATAGTTATATATATTAACAGAGATGCAAAGTATGCTCTACACCCGTCTCGTTAAAAGGTCTTGTGTATTAAAATTTCAAATTTGTTAACTAGCAATTATAGTTTATTTGCCTAATAAATTAAATTATAATTAAATTCCTTAAGTAGATTTAAATTATGTAATTACTGCTTAATAAATAAATGTTAGTTTACTTAAATTGTCATATAATTAATTTTCTATTCTTGAATTTATTAAATTTTATAGATGACGAAGGAGATCAACAATTAGATGATCCACCAATTTTCTTATGCACCTTTGATATTGAAGGGATGCGTGCATTTGAGTTTGGAGACTTGCATAATGATTATTTTGCAGGTGGTGAACGAAAGTATTTCGGTGATAATGAGGCAGTTAAAGAACCTGTTGCAAACCATTACATGTGCATTGGGATGGATTAGCGACGTACTTCTGCAAATGCAAATCGTTTTGGTTCATTCATCTATGTTCTTTAGGTCTCAAAACGACAATGTTTGAGAACATTATAAATGGCGTCATTATGGTAAATTTGGGATTTGTTCAGGCAAAACGAGGTCGATTGAAACGATGTCGTTTGATGTGTTGCAAAATGACGTCGTTTTGCGATCTTATGTGTAAGTAGGACAGAGAAGAAAATGAGGCCGGTGATGACTAGGAACCAATTAGTCACTTTTTAAAGTTTAGAGACTAAATTATCCCTCAATGTAATGTTTGAAGACTAAATAGAGCATTTACCTTTATTTTAAAATTGTCTATTTTAATGGTTAATATTATCCATTTTTGTTTGTCTTGTTTTTGGTCTTGGTTGTTGGTCTCCTTTTCATGTACGGTAAAGCTAGCAGTGTTTACAGCTATGGTTTATATATAGCCCATGGGTCTGTGGAGTGTGGACCACAACAGAGAAGCAGTTTATGGGATGCTCTAGGCCAATTTACAGTTAGCCCAAAAAAGGCACAAGTACAAAGACCAAAATACAGAAAAGAAATGCTTTATACCATTACCAGAAAAAACAAAAAGTGACGGATACTCTCAATATTGCTTGAGAATCTTCCCCAGCCCATGGTCCCGACGACAACTACAAGGATGATGGTAAAACACATCAACCGCTAGTAACATTAGTGAAAATCAATCTCTTTAAAAATTTTAAATCATAAAATAATCTAATCTAAGTGATTATATGATTAATCTTTTTAAAATCATAAAATTGTTGAATGCTATGATTTAAAGTCGAGATTTTACTATCATTAGCTACTGCTCTCAAGTTTTGTTCCGTTTTCTTAAAAGTTTAATTTCTATCATTTTGGCTTTGTGCACATTTTTAATTATTAATATCAACGGCAGAAGCTTCCAATTAGTGTGGGAGGTGGCAAAAGATAAAGGAGGCCATGTAATGTAATGTATAACCTAGTTTGCAGTTTGGGCCCCTGAAGAGCCTCTCTAACCTAAACTCAACAAATGGGCCAACACTAGCAACCAAAGCCAAACCATACCAATCTAACCATAACCATTCATTTCATTCATTCACTCACTACCTACTTCTCGATTTACCATTTCTTCGCTCCCTCCAAATGGCAATGGCGGCATCTCTCACCTTCTCCAGGCTCCTCTCCTCATCTGCCACCACCGCCTCCCTCTTCCCTCCCAAATCGCTCTCTTCCAGACTCTCCCTCTCCCCTCTCTCCCTCAAATTCAACCCCCACCCCAAACCCCTCAAACTCACCACCTCATCCCCTCCCTCCTACGCCACCAAATCCGCAACCTTCTCCGCCACAATCGCCGTGGGCGACAAGCTCCCCGAAGCCACCTTCTCCTACCTGGACGAATCCGGCGACGTCAAGACCACCACCGTCTCCGACCTCACCAAGGGCAAGAAGGCCATCCTCTTCGCCGTCCCGGGAGCCTTCACCCCGACCTGCTCCCAGAAGCACGTCCCCGGGTTCGTGGAGAAGTCGGCGGAGCTGAAGGCGAAGGGCGTGGACACCATCGCCTGCATCTCCGTCAACGACGCCTTCGTCATGAGGGCGTGGAAGAACGACCTCAAGGTCAACGACGAGGTCCTCCTCTTGTCCGACGGGAACGGGACCTTCACCAAGGCCATCGGGTGCGAGCTCGACCTCAGCGACAAGCCCGTCGGCCTTGGGGTTCGGTCCAGGAGGTACGCCCTGTTGGCGGAGGACGGCGTCATTAAGGTCTTCAATTTGGAGGAAGGAGGTGCCTTCACTTTCAGTGGCGCTGACGATTTGCTCAAATTGCTTTGAATTTTGTGATGGTCAGGGTTCCAATTGCTCTTTCGCTGTTTCTGAGGATTTTTCACTTTTACTTTTCTCTCTGATGTCAGTTAATAATTTATTATAATTATACTCCTTTTTCTCTCCCTGTCTCTTAGGGAAAAAAGATGCCAATGGACCAAAAAGGTTGCTCTTTAGCAGTGATATCTTTTGCTGGTGGAAAATTGAAAATTGTTGGGTTTTGTGGTGGTTTGTTGTGTTTTTGATGACCAAATTTTGAGTGCTTTTTATTGACTGTGCTGAGTGAGTGGCTATAATCTTTTGACAATTGACAGTGTTCCTCTAAATACATTTGCCGAGTGGTTGATGCCTTGATGGGATAGCACTTCTTTATATTTTCTGATTGAAACTTTACTGGTGGTTATTCTTTCTCTGATTATTGATATGTCACTTGAAACTTCGGGGTGGGGTAATTTTTACTAGTTATTAAGATGTTCCCAAAATCCCATTTTGTGCTTTTGAGCTTCTCCATCCATCATAACTGTGCTACTCTGTGAGGCAGCTTTTGGGTACTAGAGACACAGGGGTATAGAAGATTTTTGTGTCTCTAGGTTTTAATTTTGTGTTCTCTCATACAAATATTTTTTATCTCTTTTGTTTTAACCTTACAGAAAACACAACAATTTTTTGTCCGTCTTTTTTGCCTGTTCTATTTCTGATATCAAACGATTCTCGTTTACTTCAATTTTCTTCATCCTCATTTCCCGAGGAGCAAGGCAGTCCCTCTTGATTTCATTATCAGAACAGAATTGTTTTATGTACATGAGTACATCAATTTCACAATTTGGATTCAGGGTCTAGGGCTTACATCCTTCAGCAATTGGTCATAATGAAGCGAGGCAGAGTCATTTTGAAGAAATTCATACATGCTTTCTAGTTTCTTTCCCCAAGGAAAAAATATTGTGTTATACATCTTTCACGCCTCAACACCTGTTTTTCGTGTTTTGACTTTAGTACATTTTTAACACAAGTATGTGAGTGTGATCTCCCACCTTCCCTTACTCTGGATGCATTTAAGAAATTGTTGTCATTAGCTGCAACCGATTAGGTGAGTCAGGATGAGTGTTTAAAGTTGAAACTGCCAATATTGTGGAAATCGTTGAACTTCGTAGTACCTTCCACGGCGTTTGGTACTAACTACACGGTGACAAGATGACGACCTTTAAGCACTTTTTATTTGAAAAATGCTACGTCCCGAACTATGATGGGAAACATGTGGGTCTCATCCTATGAATTGCGAATAGTTTTTCTGCCGAGCCCTTCCTTTTTTTTTTTTTGGTCGTGAGCACTTCCATTTTGAACGATGCAATTCATAGGCAAAAAGAACGATGCATGATACTGGTTAGTGATAACCATACATGATACTGATTGGTAAAAAATTACCAACCGATAAAGTAGTTCCGCATAAATTCGTCACTTTCCGAAGCATCCGTTTTCGTTCTCTCCAAACAATCTTTTTTCTGTTTAGGTCGTGTAGCACTTCGCTATTATTTTGGAATGTGTCTTGATGCTTAAGATACATGGAATCCTAGGTAAGTACTTACTATAAAAAACAGTTGTCATGAAGACAACTTTGGGATAATTAAATCCACAAAGCTGTGGAATTCACTATGGACTCTACTATCTACTATGGGTGAATTTTATACCTTGTTGAGCATGATTGTTTTAAAATACTTGACATCTTATCATTTTTTGATAACATATAATCACTCATAAAAAGCCATGAAGAAATTCAGGAGCATAGCAACGATGAAACAAAGAAAAGCAACTAAAAAAATAAAAATAAAAACATCGACCAAATCCCAACCCTTACCATTATTATCACTACAAAATTGTACCCAATTTCAATATGCAAAAGGGTTATGGTAAATAATTATAAGCTTGGGGTTATTCTTTCTTGATGAAAGTTAACCATTTTCTGACAATCCTTGTCACACCATTTTCTTACAATCCTTGTCATATTCTTACAAGATTGAGAGACGGACATATATCCATCATATTGACTTTGAAAACAATAATATATCTCTAGTGGTTGGAATGTTGCAAATAATTAACTCATAATTTTATCCAAAATAAAGAACGTCATGCAAAGCCCAATTAGAAAGTAAATTTAAAATTGTATTTCAATTCAATTCAAGATTGATCTTAAAAAGCTAGACAAGAAAAATATACAATACAAGCTATAATCCTCTCAGCTACACACAATTATGTTGAAAAAGGAATGGGTTTGGGAGCACGTTTCTCTTCTTCTAATTTACATAGACACAAAAAGGATAGCCCAATGCACGAGGCTTCCACCTGTGGGATTTGGAAAGGGAAGATGTACGCAGCCTTATCCCCGCAAGTGGATAGGTTGTTTTCAAGATATGAATCCATGACTTCCAGGTAACAAGGCAACAACCTTACCGTTGCCCCAAGGCCCAAACTCTTGATTTTGATAGACACTACAAAAAATAAAAGAGAGTGGTTAAAAACTAAAAGAAAGGGTGATAGAATTGCGTCATTTGGTTCAACTAACTTTTAATATTTTTTAGTATAGGTATATAAAATTTTAAGGATGGGCTAAATAAAAAAATATCGATAGAGAATTAAAATTCAGGGGTGGCTAATGCTACTGTTCAAGGATACATGACTTCTCATCACTTATCTCCTGTGGCCTGGTCCCTCCAAACTGATAAAAATAAATTCCAAGGTCACAGTAGTCAGTAGCACCCAATGATGGTGGTATGGTGCCGGAGTGGCTGTTGGTGTTGTGTTGCAGTTGTCGTGGCCAAGTTAATGGGTCTTGTGGCCTCTATTTGTATGTGGATGAAAAATGCCCATTCTACCCTATTTTTTGACCGTTCTGAACTCACTAGGGGGGCTAAGTGGGTTCTTCCCCCATTTTAGTTTGAAAAAGAGACTGGGGTTTTCTATCTATCATTCAAAATCATGTCCCAACTCCCCCCCCCCCCGGGGCTTTTCTCCTTTCCTTTTGCTCTCAGTTGGTGCTTTTTTTACAGCGACCATTTTTCGGCGGTGACCCTTTTCCCAGCAACTCAACCTCTGGTGGCCATACTTTCTGGCTATCCAGCAGATGTTTCTGCTTGTTCTTTTTTTTCTTCGTTCTTCCCTTAGGAAAGAAGAATAAAATGAGAGTAATGACCAAATAACTAAAGGTTAAGTACTCAGACCCTAAATGGCTCTGATACCAGCTTGCTTAAAAAGACCACATACGTCAAAATTGATTATTTAACTTGCCTGATAAGTGGGTTTCCCCCATAAATAATTAAATATCAACAGAGACTAAAAATGTCCACCGGTTCAAACTTTCCTTTTCCACCAGTTTACATTTTGAGGAGACAATTTTGTAGCCTTGCCCTTTCAGCATATCGCAGAAAACTTTTTCAGAGCATTCCCTGCACCAAAAGAAAACGCTCCATTGAAATGTTAAAGTTGCCATGGAGGGATTTTTTGTTATGTGTTTGCTTAACACTTGAATTTAATTTTTTACGCATATAATTAGTAAAAGCTGATTTTAAAAATAGCAATGTCAAGCATAAGGTGTGCCTCTACAATTAGTGCATAATAAGGAACGTGCATACACAATTAGAGAGAGTTTACAAAATCCGAAATATAAATAGACAACTAAAAACAAAAAGAATATTGAATAACAATTAGGATTGGGAATAGGCTTACCATTGTGAACTTGTGTGGCGTGTATTAAACTTCTCTATGCAGGATATCTGATTTCGTCTCCCTTCCGGGGTTAACCAGCCACTTTCAAAATGTAATGTCAGCCAAGGGAATGAATGATAATGTACAACATACAGACACATTAGATGCCCTTTGATATTATGTTATTGCCTCTTTTTTCCTATCATATTCAATGAGCATTCAGGCAAAGGTTTCCCTTGTCGGTCTTCTAGTTGTTCAATTCTCTACAACTTAATTCTGAGGATAAAATTTGAGCCTCTTGCAGCATTCCCTCATCTCTAAGTCCGATCATCAACTGATAGCAGATGCGGGGATTTAGAAGCATGCCCCTGTCAAACATTTCCCCATACCAAAAATAGGCACCACTGAAATCTTTTAAGTCGCAATGTCCCTTAACCAGAATGTTATATGTATCAATTTTTGGAACCAGTCCTTTAGCCTTCATATCAGCAACAAGATGCTTTGCTTCTGAGACCCTTCTATCTCTGAGGCATCCTAGAATCAAACAGTTGTAGGTAACCTTGTCACAAGCAACTCCCTGATCAACCATCTGTTGGTGCATGGACATTGCCTTCAGAACATCGCCATCTTCAACATAACTATACATCATTTCGTTATATACGACTCGATCAGGAAGCAATTCCATTTGTAACATTTCTTGAAACATCCTTTCTACTGTTGCCACACCTTCCTTCCTGCATGCATTGATCAAAGGATGAAAGGTCCCGACTGCAGGTTTTACACCTTGTGTCTTCATGTTCTCATACAATTCGATGCATTTCTGGCTGTTTCCTGACTTGGCATACCCTGAGATCAGGGAATTGTATGTGATCACATCTGGATTATATCCCTTGCTAGTCATTTGGAGAAACAGCTCCTCAGCTTCGCTTACCCTTCCATTTGTTCCAAATCCATTTATCAGTGTATTGTATGTCACAAGGGTTGGATCTATTCCAATTTTTACCATTTCATCAAAGAATCTGTAGGCATCTTTCAATTTATTCAAAGAGCAACTAGCTTCGATGAGCATATTGTATATTTCAGCATTTGGCAAAACCCCACGAACAATCATATCTGCAAGGACAATTTCAGCACCAAGAAGCTTACGATCTTTGCATAGACAATTTATCAGAGAACCATAACTTATGACATTAGGCTTTATCCCAATCTTCTCCATCTCCTCAAGAATCTCAAAACACCTGACAAAATTGCACATCCGGCCATAACCATTAATCAAAGAATTATAAGTTTCTACAGTTGGGGAAACACCCTTCTCCATCATTTTCTTCACCCATCTCTCTGCCTGGTCCAGCTCCTTATTTTCACAGAGCTTGTTAATCAGGGTATTGAAAGTGACACTACTAGGCTTCACCCCACGTTCTTCCATTTGTTCAGCCGTCAATATAGCACTCTTCATGTCACCCTCTTGGCAATATGTGTTCACTAATATGTTATATGATATCTTGCTAGGAACAACCCCATTATCCACTAGTTTGGCCAAAACCTCCTCGGCCTTCTCAACCTTCCCTACCATACATAGCCCATTCAACAAAATACAATACGTATGTTCATCAATTCTTTCTAACTCCCCTTTAGCAAATACTTTCCCATCCAAAGAACCATTATCATTAGCACACGTAGAACGATCATCATCGAATACAACACCTGAAAAACCCGCAGGCAAAAACCCAGCAGCCTCCATCTCTAGCAACACCTTCCTGGCTTCTTCCAATCTCCCAGAACAGCAAAGACCGCTCAACCAGGCATTGTAGGTGACAAGACTAGGCTCCACATTCTGGGTCCTCATCCTCTCCCTCAAGCTAAAAGCTTCCTCCAATTCACCCACCTTACAGTACCCATCAATCAGCGTATTATAAGTAACCGTATTCGGAACCAGGTTTCTATCAGCCATTTCATCGAACACCTTCCGAGCATCCCTGATCCTTCTCACTTTACACAACCCCCCAATGACCAAATTATACACTAAAACAGAAGCCCCCACCCCTTCCTTCTCCATGGAACCAATCAACTGAAAACACTTGCCGAGGTCCCTCAACATCACCGCCGCATGAACGGCCTTCTCGTACGACAAAGCATCGGGTCGAACACCGGACCCCGCGAAATCCGAGAACAGGCTCAGAGCCTTCTCGAACTGCCTCGAATCCACAAGGGTTTTGAGCAGGCGGTTGACGGAAAAGGTGGAAGGGGCAAAACCGTCTCTCCTCATCGAATAGTATAAGTCCGTGGCTTCATCGAGCAATTTGGGAACGGAGCAGGTCCATAAGAGGGTGTCGGAAAAGAGGGGCTTGGACACGAAGGCGTGGAGGTCGGAGGGAGAAGAGAATGGGGTTTTCGAGAGGAGGAGCGATTTGAGGAACCGCTTCGCGGTGATCGTGCGACCCTTGTCTAGAAAGGTATAGAACTTCTGAACTTTCTTGAGCTTCTTGTTTTGTTGGGGACCATGGAGTTCGGAAAGCGTGGGTGATTGGGTTTGGGAGGAGAAGGAACGAGATTCAGGGGCAAGAATGGAATTGGGGAGAAGACGAAGTTGAAGTGCTGTTGCAGCGCGCTTTCTCAATCCCATTTCTGCTCTGTTAGATGAGAGAACAGGGTTGCGTTCGTTAAAATTTTAAAAACCTGCTGCGAGCCTCTGTTAACTGTGTTTTTTTTTAATAAAAAATTTCTTGTTGGGCCGCACTACTTTCCAGGTTGACTTGATGGGCCTCCTTTGGCCCAGTTTACTAGAAAAAAATTACAGTGATGATTTCTATGATTGTGAATAGTTAAGCAAAGTTGTCCTACTTAATCTTTTTATTAGAACACCAGATGTGGCAGTGATATGACAACGATGTGGTTTATATTGTTCACATGTTAAAGACGCTTTCTTTATTATGTATATACTTTGACACTGCTGAAAAGGGAATCAAATGATGTTAAGAGACTAAAAAAAAAAGGAACGATACAGAGTTACTGATTTGTAAACGAGAAAATGAGTAAAGAGGCCTAAGTGTTTTTTTTTTTTTTATAGCTCAAGGCTTATAAATTGTACAGTTTAACGGTATCTTCTCATGTTTTTTAGCTCGGCAAAAAAATGCACGAAAGTGTGCGAAAACCCACTAAATTTTAAAGAAGAATGGAAATCATGAAAATTGTTGGAGAATCATTTAGCAAGAATTGCAAGAAATGTAAATGGAGAAATGCTTGTCACATGATTCTCCACCATTCTCTTGATTTTTGCCCTTTTCTAAAAATTTAATGGGCCACTTGACTTGACTTTCGCACACTTTTGTGCGTCATTTTGTACTAAAAACCAATATTGTGTATTATATATGACATAAAATGTAATGTATATTAAGCACTACTGATATCAGGTACATCTAAGAAGATGTTGTTCCTATTTAGTAGCAGAGGTTAAACACCAGCAGTATGTATCACAACAAGGAGATAAGATAATCCTATCAAGCTAGTTAAGTCTAGCTCTACCCTTTAGCATTTTGCCGGAGTCTAATCTCCTTTAAGTGGGTTTGTGAGAAACTTTTGTATGTTCTTGAATCACATTTAATGTGTGTTCTAAAAATATTATTTACTATTGATTTCTTAATTTTTATATATTGTTTTAAGCACTATAAATCTAAATCAATAATAGATAATATTTTTAGAGCACTTATTAAATATAATTGAGTAGCATATAAAAATTTCTCCTTCTAAAATGGTTCAAGGAATTGACATGTCCATGTGATTTACCAATGCCTGTAGACAGCTTTTGTTAATGCTCCCTGCAATTTAGGTTGGTTCAGTGTTGCCAGTATCTAAAGGATTTGGAAGGTTAATTGTTTTTTCTACTAACTATCAACATCAAATGTAATCTCTTGTATAAAAATGTACATCAGTTTTTTTTTCTTATCTCCATCACGTATGTCTTAATATTTACCCACACTCGTATTCTTGTATAGTATATCTACGCTATGGTCTGTAGTTTAAATAACATTTCTCTCAAAGAATAAAATGGATAAATCTAAAAGGAAAGTCCTCTTCAAGAACACGGAAGAATGACTCAAATCTTTGTTGTCACGACATGAGAACCGAGAGCTTAGTTGGCCAATTATTTCTGTTGGGAGTGCTCTTCACTCTTACGCACAGGAATTAGCCAGGAAAGGAACTTTCATGTTTGTTTGCTTTTCACATGACATCTCACTTTCAACAGTAAGATGGGGATCTGACCCCGGATCTCAGAGTATACGGTTGTTGGATTTACATTAATTGATGGGGGAAAAAAAAAAGGAACACGTAATGGGAAATGCTATTGACATGTTTGTTCTGTTATTTACATGATATCAGATTTTGTTTTGTTGTCATTTTTCATATAATTGAATAATAACAAGATAACATAAATTTTATACTATTGAAGCTGGATTTAGTTCCTCTGTTCTTGATTCTTGTCGCCTTTCTTGATTCTTAATTAAGGAAACTCACGTAGTTATTAAGCATTTCTGTAAACTTTGACCAACACAGAGAAAGGAGATGCAATATGAAATTTTTTTGTGTATTTTTATCCCATTTCTTGAAGCTGCTTATTTCTTCAAACAAATACAATGTAAACAAAAGTTTAAAAAAAAAATAAATCAAAAAGAGCTACAAAATCTTATAAACAATCCATCCAATCAAAGATGTCGATAGCTTGAAGCTTTCATCTTCTGTGTGTATACTTCTTTTCCCAGGTGAAGAACCTCCCTTGACTTCCTTATATATGCCTTTTGCTATTCACAAGAAAACTAACTCTTTAGAGTCACTGACTCTAATTATGCAAAACCTTAAGAATTAATGATCACCCTTTCCTTAATACTAATAAGCTGTAATTTGCCAGAACCTATGCTGAAAAACACAATATATTACAATGCGTCGATATTGAAGGCACATAAACTGAAGTTGCTGAATGAAGAATAGCCGAATGGTCATTCGTTCTAGGAGTTGGGAACAAAGGTGCCAACATATCCAAATGCCATGATGAAGAAGGCAATTGATTGGATGAAAAGGAAGATGAAGAAGTGGTTCTTCCCAAACATAACATCGTAGCAGCCAATGAAGAAGAGGTAGAATCCAACACCAAGTTCTAGCAAGTGAAACCTAATGATATTTGAAGACAAAAGACAACAAGTGTAAGGGAGAAGAACAATACTTATATAACATTTATTAATTTAAAATCAGTTAATGCTCTTAAATAACGAGAAATTCTTGTGTGATTTTAAAGAGTTATGCTAAATACGCTTTATGGCCACACAAACATTTCTCTTAAACAACTGAGTCAAGAATACCCCCATTTATACCTGTCTCCGATCCTAAATCGAGGCTTCTTGGGTGCTTTAGCTCCTACTTTACCCTTGAGAGCGTCTCCAAGCTTTTCGGTGACAATCCATTCGTTCACTCGGCTAGCCTCCAGTAGACCAATAATTGTCGCCTTCGTTCGATGAAGAGACATGACATTCTCAAAGAGAATCCAGAATACAAGTAAATGGAGTGACCTGAAACAAAACGAAAAAAGTCAACAAAAAGTCAACATGGGTATTACTTGCAAAACAAGTTACTTGTCCTTGAACACTAGTACTACTTCGGTTTCGGTTTCATGTGATTTGATCATAGAGGAAAATCAAACAAAGAAAAAAACCAAGGACAAATCAAAACCTTGGAGTCCCTACTGCATTCAGAATGGTGATGACAGAAGGGATATACACAGCACCCCACTTTGGGACAGCAACCTCAGGCACCAAAACTGTTGCTGGTAACACAATGCAGTAGAACACAAACGTGTTGATGTGGGCTACAACTTTCCGAACAAAGAAGAAGCTGTAAATCACATGTATCTTCTTCCACAATGTCACTTTCTGCAGTGGACAAATACATTATGAATTAGCAACATAACATGCCATTCTGCCGAAAATACATTTTCTCCTGTGTGTGTGTGTGTTTTGCGGATAATGTCAGGAAGCAACCTTACCTTGTTTGTTATAATCTCCCCAACCATTTTCCTGAAGAGGTTGGCTGGCCCACAAGACCAACGGTGCTGTTGGTAGCGGTAGGCCTTGAGAGTACTTGGCAACTCATTTTTAACCTTTATTCAAAGAAATACCTCATCAATAAAACCATATACATGCACATTTAAGAATTGAGTTGCCACAACGGATCTCATCCAATGGTAGATGAAAAGTTGGTTAACACAATATCCGATATAAAATGAGTCCATATAACATAACTCTTTTTTAAAAGAGAAATGTTATTTGTACTAATTTTACATGAGACACTAAAATGAAACCAACACATAAATATTTTATCACAATCACCACTTTCCACCTAAGAGGGTCCACTTCATTAGGAGTGTTACTATGTATAGTGATAATTGAGTAATGTTATATGTACATTAACCTTAGTGTAGACACTAAATTTTTCATCTCACACACATCATGGAACCCACACTCACATCAGTGTAAGAAGGGAAGACTTGATGTTTACCTCAAAGTTGATGTACAAATAACATTTTTTGTGATAATTAAAAGATTGTATAAACAAGAATTCTCGACATCATTTTGGTAACATGTAAAATGTATGGGCAAGAGAATGAACCTTCAAATTGGACAAATACAAGAATTTCCATCCTTTGAGACTAGCTCGGACAGCAAGGTCCATATCTTCCACTGTGGTCCTATCTTTCCACCCACCAGCCTCATTCAGCGCCGAAATTCTCCATACTCCCGCAGTCCCTATATCATAAGAGACCACCAAAAAAAAAAAAATGGGCTAAAATCTTCATGCCATAACCTTCCACTATTGCGCGCACACAAAAAAAAATTGTTATTTTTTTAAAAACGTGAACATATTTGGCATCAAATTACCGTTGAAACCAAAGAAGGAGTAAGTGGAAGACCCAACTTCTTGTTCCACAGTGAAATGGTAATCCAATGACATCTCTTGCATCCTGGTCATCAAACATTCATCCGAATTCACTGCAATTACAAAATGAAATTTAGAAAAAGAAAAAAAAATAAAAAAAATCAATGCCTTGTCAACAACATAGCTGGCATGAAATTTGCAATGTGACCATGTAAATGTAATAACTACTAACAACAACAACAACAATAATAATAATAATAATCATATTTGTGAGTGATTTGGGAGATGAAGAGTTCGAAATAAATTCATCTGTCGGTTAGTTGATAAAGATAGTGACTGGAAAATGAGGTCCACCATTAAAATTGCACATGCAAATGCCGGAGACAGCAATATGGGAGAGAATTAGAGTGGGAAAATGAAAAAGAAAGAAAGATTTACAACTGCAATAAGAATAATGATTACTCCAACAACCACAATAACACCACAAACTGTATTGTTATCACAAGACAGAAACACCCTTTGAAAACAGACATTGTACATGATTCCAAGTGTTGCCCCTCTTCTGCGGGTCACAGAAAGAAACCCAACTACAATTATTTTTTGGACCCGCCAAAAATGTACGATTTTTTCCCTAGCTAAAACAAATTAAAGGGCTCAGCAGAAAATATTATGGTAATACACATGTCCCCCAAACAATTCTTTGGGTTAGTGAAGTGTGGCCCTTCAAATCCTTCACATCTTGAAAGTCACCCATAGAGCACATGTTTGTAGAGCACTAGTATCATCTTTATTTTATTTTATTTTATTTTATTTTCCTTTTATTATACGCTCACATTCTCTGACAATATGATTTCTTAGGAAAAGATAGCCTTTAAAAAAAATTATTTAAAAAAAAAAACGGTATATAGGGAGTACTTTTATTAGTTATATACATGTTGTCTTGCAACTTGTGTCTCGATCATGCTTTTGTAATCATTATTTCATGAAAATTTATATATACCATGCTGTGAAAGAATTTAGAAGAATAATACTCATATAACTACGGACATCTCCAACATGGTGACCCTCAAATATTTATGCTTGGGATCGTGACTTAAATTAGTGTGTTTGTAGAAACAGCTTCTGTTTTGACCATGTTGACACCCTACTAATCTTACACCTACTTTACAAAGCAACCACAATGACACATTAATTGGATTCTCAGGCTTTTTTTACTACCAAAATTAATTATTTATACTTTCCTGACTTTTCGGCCACACAATGACACAACCAAACCCCGATTTGATTTCTGCTATAAATGACTCATAATCTAGGGAAACATACGTGAAAACCATTATTATTAGGAAAAAGAATAATAAGTTGAAAAGTTGAAGGGAAAAACTAACGAGTGTCCTCCACTTGTTAGAAAAATCGTTATAATTATAGTAGTGTCAAGGTTAATAATCATCTATCTATCGTTTCCTTGATGCCTTCTCATTGCATAGTGTAACATCAAATTAAAGGAATTCACTACTATGGGACTCCCACTTTTTTTCAAGAGCACTGCATGGGACAAAAGAAACCAAACAAATTAAAGGAACCCAATAACATAAAAACAAAAGGAAGGAAATGTAGAGGAGAATTGGTCCCATTGACTCGAAGGAGTTTAAAAAAATGAAAAAAGAAAAAGTTATTTACATTCATTTTACACTAGACACTATGTTAATTCATTATGTATTTATTATTAGAAGAGATTTAATTAAATGTAAGATTTATATAATATTTCTTAAATAATAAATTCAAACAAAACTCAAAAAAATAATGATGATGAGAGAGAGGGGAATACATACGTGGCTTCAATCTAAGGCTAACACCAGCAATACAATGAAGGGTGCTAGCTAACAAGAGTGCGATGTATGCACGGTCGTTCAACAACAAAAGTGGGACCCACCCCAACCCCAACCCCAACCAAAAAACTCAAAACAACAGCATTTCCAAAACCAAAAAAGACCCACCGACAGTTTTTTAAACCAACACCTGCTTTTAGAACTCAAAAACTTTTTTACCATCTAATCTTAAAGACACCAACCAAGATTAATCCTTAGAAAGCCGCCACTAATGAGAAACCCAAATTCCAAATTAAGAAAACCGTTGTTGTTGTTGTTGTTGTTAATTAGAGAGAGAGAGAGAGAGAGAGAGAGACATTAACAAAAGAAGAAGAAGAAAAAAGGGTGTTACCAAATTTCCAACGAGCCTGAATGAGACCAAGTTGAGGGTTGTGGAGGAGGAATGGGACAGTGCGCCACAAGAAATCAGGCTCAGGCTGAAAATCAGCGTCAAAAATAGCAACGTAATCGCACTGCTTCACGTAGCTATGCTTCATCCCTTCCTTCAGAGCCCCTGCTTTGTACCCATTTCTGTTGTCCCTCACCTCATACTTTATGTTCACCCCTTTGCTCCCCCATCTTTGGCATTCCATCTGCACCAACTCCTGCATTTTTTTTTTTCATTCACATATATCCATTTAGAACAAACAATAATAATTAATTATAACATTGCCTCCAATTTTATAAGCCTCATGTGATATCCGAGATATGATCGGGACAGACTAATTTAAGTCTCTACAGGTTTTAATACTGTCTCCCAAACAAAAGTTTTCTATCTCTTATGTANACAGGCTTAAGCCCCCTAAAAACGAACAAGTAAGTATAAAACGAATCACCCACACTTAACAATGTTGGATACAAATAGACTTAACAATGTCCTCCTTCAATTCGAATGAGACAAAACTCAAGAGAGAAAAGAGAGTACAAACATTCAAAATTACCTTGATTGTTGGATCAGTGGAATCATCAAGAACTTGTACGATGATCCTATCAGAGGGCCATGAAAGTCCACATGCAGCTCCAATTGAAAGCTGATACACCTGCATTATATTTAATCGCATGATCAAAACCCAAAGTAAATAAATAAATAAATAAATAAATAAATAAAGATGTTATTAACAAAATGTGAAATTGAAAATTTGGTTTGGGCATGTACCTCTCTTTCGTTGTACATGGGGATTTGAACGAGGACCATAGGGTAACAAGAGTTACCAAGCTCCAAATCGTCCTTCATCGGCTCCCATTTGTAACGCTTCTCCGGCTTTCTCCAAAACAGCTTCACCATGGAGATGACAATGCCCATGTACACCCTCTCTATGAACATCATCAACGACATGGCCAGGCACAAGAACACCGCGATCCTCAGCAGAGGAACGATCAATGGGGCCTTTACCTGGCTCCAAATCAACGAAAGCTGCATTGTGATGTCGTCCTTGGCGCCTTGGAACGCCTCGGGCATGAGAGTGTTTGAGGAAAGCCTATCCATTTCGAAACGTTTCTCAGAGAGAAAAACAGAGGAGTATTAAGGACAGAACAGAGGCAGAGTAGTGAGATGGAAACAGGGTTTAAAGGAAGCAACTTTAGTAAAGAGAAGAAGGAATAATGTTCAGTTTTTGTTTCTTTTTTGGGTGTTTGTGATTTTCTTCAGGATCACGCAAAACAATTTTGGAGAAGGAGCTGGAATGTCAGTCACTCTATATCTCAAAACCCCACTAGAGAGAGAGAGAAGAGAAGAGAATTGTGCTAGATCTTAGACTACACAACTTTTTTGCTTTTTTTTTTCTTTTTTTTTTTTTCAAGCAACCAAGTTGGTTCTTTTTTTCAACCACAATGAGCTTGATTTGGCAGAAACCTTTGTCTTGCTTCTTCTTTTTTTCTGGGAATGATCACAAGCGCTTAATTTTTTGAGAAGTCAAATATACCTGCTCTGCTTCTGCAATCACAAGCGAAAAGAGAAGCAGAACAAGAACCGCATTGAGAAAAAAAAAGCAGAAGCAGAGGAAACAGAGGAAAAAATAAGAGAAGGACTACTAATGGGGAAAAAAGGAGTAAAAAAAAGAAAAGAAAAAAGACAAGAGGAAGAAAGGGAAAAAAAAATGAAGGGAGAGAGATAGCAAATTAAGAGAATGTTTTTTCTTATTTTGGTTTGTTTTTTTTAGGAGGCCTTGGTGACTTGCATTCTCTCTCTCTTTATATGCCTTTTATAATGGGGGTTTGGGTTTTAGGCCTTTCCAGTGGCTCAGGTTTTAGGACCCGTTCCCTTAACTGTTGTAGGGTTGCTGCCACATCCACAGTGTGCGGCTTATATAAATTAGGATAACAGCAACAGCAATACAAGCATGGTAAGGTAAGGTGAGATTATCAAAATATAAGAATATGGAAAATATGCCTAACTGTTAAATGTAATGTAATAATGATAATGATGATCAATTTGCCTTAATTTATAAACCAGATTAATAGTATATAGTTTTATTTTTTTTATAAAAAATTATATTGTAATTAAAAATAACTTTTTCTTTTATATATCTTTAATTAAAAATAACTTTGTTACCTTTGTTTTTCTCAACTTGATCTCTTCTTATACATATCATTTTTAATTTAATTCTTATTCACATTTTTTGTTATATAATTAACGAAAAATGCTGAAGTGATATAAATATAAATAATACAGATATGATGTTCATTAGTTATATGATAGAATAATTATTGAAAACTAAATTAAAAAAATGATTTATAATATTAGGGGTCAAATTGAAAAAAAAAATAAAGATGGAGAACAAATTAAAAACAAAAAGGAGCAAAAAAAGTCTATTTTATATACAAAAAAAAAAGAGCAAGCGTTATAATGTTTTACATTAAGAAACGTGTAACCTCAATTTGACTTTCTCACGTAGCAGTAGATTATTATATTGGTCAAATTAATTTGCTGGTTTCTATCATTCTATTATTATTTTTAATAATTAAGTTTTTATGATTAAAAAGTTTGCAACTAAATCTTTATATTTTCACATTATTTTAGATAAGCCATTACTACTATTTAACCTTTATTACTAACAAAAAGTTAAAAAAAAAACTATTTTAACCTTTAATTTTTTAGATTATTGTTGAGTGGTAACCCAATGATGAGTTAATTATCTCATGTGGAGAACAAACTGTGATATGCATATATTAAGATGATATGATTCGTAGTATTCAATAATTACTTTGTTAAAAAGTTGGTTACTTTTATAAAAGTATAGCATTGTTCCTCAATATGTGTTTGGTTCACTAATATTTTGCTCATGCATTACTGTAACTTAGATTTGATTTATGCTGTTTTTTGTTTTTTATTTTTATTTTCTTGGTGGGGACATTGGGTGAGCTCTAAAAATATCATAGTTCTAGATTGAGGCGAAATTTTTTGTCAACCTAAATTTTTAATCTATAAAAAGAAAATGCATTGCTCAATAAATAAACATTTGAACTTAAATCCAAGTCAATTCTCTTAAACAAAAGCACTATTACATTTTTTAGGGTAATGTATAAAGAAAGGGAACTATACCCTTAATTAACATCATTATTGATTGATTATTAAGAATTTGGAATGCAGCAGATTAGGCATATTCTTTATTTATTTATTTTTCAATCCCAACCGTCATAATAACCTCATAAATCTCACCACACCATGTGAGTGTGAACCAATTTAAAAGGAAGGGAAAAAAAAAACCATAAACCTTTTTGTTGTGATGAGTTAATGGTAATGGCATCAAGAAGGCATTTGGATGTGTCACTTTCGGGCCCTTATTGTCCACCAACCAGACTCAACGAATCCCCTTTTAGAGTCAGCGGCTGCCCTTCCTTGAGTCCTTTCCCTTGTTCGATTAACAACAATTTGTTTGCAAATAAAATAAAGTAGAATTAACAAAAACCTTACTAGCTCGTGAGAAATAAATCATAAAAATATTATGTGGCCATCAAATTGTTAAAAATTATTTCGTAGAAGGTGGAGCTTAATTTAATATCACGTGTAAAGTTTTGAATAGAATTTGGCGTACAAAGAAAAAAAAAAGAAAAAAGAATAAGGGAGATTGTTGTTAGTATATTTGTTAAAGAAAAATAACATCATTATTGTCAACACTTTATTTCTCTATTAAGACTATATACATTTAACACATGTTATATTAATGTGGGATTAGTCATGATGGCATTTACTTTCACTCCTCAATCAAATGTCTTAGGTTCCAGTTCTGAGAATAGAATCAATTAAGACAAAAAAAAAATATAAGATGATTAAGTAATTCATATTAATTAACCTTATGTGTTTTTTCACAACTTCTTTAAACAAAAAAAATTTCATCCAAACTGTTATCAATAAATCCTATTAATTTTTTTAATTTAAATTTTAGATTTTACTAAACTTATTATATTGGATCCTACTAAATATTTTTAAATAAAAAATTATAATTTTTTCATCCCTAATATTCAAAAATATAAAAAATAAAAGTTATATAATTTATATAAAAGAATAAGATCGAAAAATCTAAAATAATTTTCATATATGGTAGGAGCTAGTGTTAAATAAAATTTGACATTAGGGAATATACTAATCGAATATTATGGTGTTCAGGGCAAAAGTGAAACTATCAGGTGGTTGGTTTTTTTTTTTTCTAAACTAGGCGCATACTTACTTCTAGCCATGCTAAGTGTTAAAAACTTATTATGATGAAATTGTAATTTGTCAAATTGGCAACATGCTTTTATTGTTTGTTTTCGTTTCCCTTTTTTATATGGATTTTATAAGTATATATAATTATTGTGACTGTTTAAATATCTCATGTTATTTAATTTATCCATTTTTATAATTTTTATAATTAAATATTTATCAAATTTTATTATCATTTCATGTTCAATATGAACGTAATAAATTTTTCATTAATCAAATCATCAAAAGAGCTAACTTATAAGAGTTTAGAGATTTGAAAACTATTTGAGCTTACGATGCACCTCTTTACAAATATTATATTGAAAAATATTAATTTATCGCATTAGATTATATAATCTATTAATATGTTATATTATATTATGAAATAATAATAAAATTTGATGAATTTAATTATAAAAATTATAAAAAATGAATAAATTAAATTACGCTGAGTATTTGCCCCTAGAGTATTTGAGAAATCTCCTATAATTATATATAGTGAAAGTTTGAAGAGTTAAAAACTCAGCTGCGCGGTGTACCTTTTGTAAGGAATTGTCATAAGAGAAATTATGTTGAACCAGAGGGAATTAATAATCATCATCAATTGTCACTAATCTCTCAAAATCTTCACCTAATACGCATGCCTTAGTCAAATAATATATAAATAGACTTTGTAACCAATGTGGATTACTAATTGCAATTTATTCTAATTAATTACTTATATTACATTTATGAATAATCTGCGCTAACGCATCATTAACTATTATATTCACCCAAGACTCTATAACTCACAGCATTGTCTATTAGTTTTATGTCTTTCTCATAAGCATTATCTAAAATATGGGTACCAACATTAATCATTAAGATTAACTTTGCTTTGGACTATTGTAAACAATTTGCATGGATAAAACCTAATAGTGTCAAGGAGAAGTAAAACTTGAGCAAATAATCCGATCAATAGTGGTTTGAATTAATTTCAAATTTGTTTCATTCAATGGATGTAGTGATTTAATTAAAGTGAAGTCGTTGTGACATCAATGTATAGTTTCGTATGGATTTGTGCTTTAAAATAATGGTGAACAAACCGTAAGCTATACAATATTGTACTTAGCACCTTTTGTATTTGTTACGCTGGTTATATCAGGTTTTTCTGGGGCAGGAGATAATATAATCAGTATAAATAATCACAATTCTGATTTCCAACTACTATTTATTCATTGACTAAATTTAAAATTCAATTCATGGTCATTGGAAGTAATAGAAATTTATTATTGTTGTAGGATAAATTTTAATTAATGAATAATAATCTTGACTATCCTTAGTTTTATTGCTATCAACTTTTAGTTTCTTGTCTCAGTCTTGAACCGCTAAACAAAAGCGTCGGCATTTGTTTTTGGCACAATACAAAACACGCATGCATACGTATTCTCGTTTACTTATCTAATTAAAGAATTCTTGAAAAAACGAAAAAATAAAATAAAAAATTAAGGGACCTCAACAACTGTTTGGTTGAAGGTAGTGTCTTTAACTTCCCTTTTCAAAGGCAGACTCAGGCAGATTCCCTATTTCTTTAGTCCTTTATTTATTCTTTTTTAAATGGGGACATTAATAAAATTACATAACGACCGATTCCGCATTTTAGTTTATAGTTTGTTTGTTTTTTTTATTTTAAAGAAAGAACACATCCTTCTCTCTTCCAATAACAAAATCAGCAAGTGTGAGAGCAATAACCGTATTATGAGATAATAAATTATTAATTGTATGGCCATTGAGTATATAAGATAAGTATTCTTAGATAATTGAGTGGCTAACGTAAATAAATAAAAAATAGTGATTTAACTCAATTCCAAAAGTCAGCTCAATGAATAAAGAACGTCTTACACTTATACATTCACTTGATCTTATTTTTAAACAATGCAAGACTTCAATAAATATTTAATTTTTATATTTCATCCAATAATTTAAAAAATACTTTAAATAAACACATAAGTCATTCCTGCGTTATTTTGTCATTAAATGGAGCACAAGCGACCTAAATATTTTATCACCGTGCAATAATTTTTCACCTTACATTTAAGAAAGAAAAAAAACATTATTAATTGTATGATCAATGAGTACTTAGGCGGATAAGTCACATCCAATGTTGAAAAGATATTTCAGATAAAAAGGTATTGAGTTTTATGTCATTTTATCATAAAAAAGTATTGAGTTTTATGTCATTTTATCATTAGATGGAGCTCAATCGATCAACTTAAATAATTTCTCCCCCTTATTTATTTTTTTGGGTCAAAATTTCTCCCATTGTAAAATGCAGTGAATTAATTGAACTTAAGAGGAAAAGTTGTCCCGGGGAAATCTACAATGCTAGGCCCATAAGGATACACCATAGTAGTGATTGATGCTTTTTTTTTTGGTTCCCTTTGTATATTGTCTTCAAAACGTTTCTTATAGTATCATAGGACATTATAGAGACCTCAATTGAGTTGGGTGGCAGAAGTTTCGCGGCCCTCTTTACATTTTTACCGTTTTTAATATAATTTGCATACCAAAATATGAGTTAGAACATAAATTTATAATTGTATGGGTTTAGATCTGAAATCGCCACACCCTGTGGCGATTTGATACATTTTTAAAAAAAAAAATGTTTTGGGTCTGAAATCGCCACAGGGTGTGGCGATTTTAAACACAGACCTATACAAATGTAAATTTTTTTCATTGAACATATTTTGGGATATAAATTTTTTTAGGGGGTGTATATATGTAATAAATCCAAGTTTCACATTCCTTGCAAATATGTGCATGTGAATAGGGTGCATGTGTCTTTCTTGGACTAGACATTGCACCTTTCTTCACCCTTCAATCTTCCAATCCAACCATTCCTCTCCTTAGACTTGAATCCTAAGGTTGTCCACACGTCTTCGTCTTCACAGCAATATTGACTACCCATTTAAACATATATTTGCAAAATATAAATGAATAAATACTCTTCTTAATTGATTTTAAGCACATTCATTCACCAAAACAATAAATGCACCAAAACTAGCACCGAAAAAAGGTACTACTACTGAACAGGGCCAGTAAGTTAAGGCAACATCTATTCACGCAAATGACGCAATCAAGCATTAGTTAAAACTTCAAATAGATTGTTTTGCGATCCAAATACATGTATACTAATCAACTGTTTGAATCAGTACTATTAGATTTCGCTTCGAATGACATAACAAGACCAAGACTCCATTTTATTATTCCTAACGCTCACTTTGACTAAATTTTTTCAGTACAAATTATCTGTCACTCTTAATTCTTAAAATAAAATTTACTATTAAGTTTTTAATTGTGTATCTTATGTATTGATGTTTTGAAAAATAGTAATTTTTTAATATTCTCTTTATTATGGAGTATTTCAACCAAATTAAATAGGGGTGTTTTAATAAACGTAATACTTAAATTGATATTGATTTTAAGTTTTTTAATATTCGTGCATTCAATAAAAGTAGCAAATAATTAGAAATAAATAGAATAACTTATGAGTTTTATTAAGAAGTGTTTTAAGAAGAATTGTTAAGAAATCAATAAAATTAAAACTGGTATTAAAAAAATAATATGAATTGTTCAATGCATTAAAAATCTCAATGTATTATACAGTTTAAGTCTCTTAACAACGGTTATAAACACTCTTTAGTTTGACCTCTTTTTTTATAAATATATATAATTACATGCTAAATTTACTAATTTGATCCTTTAAACTTTGTATTTCAGTAATTGATGGTCTGTTTTTTCTATGTTAATTACTCTCTCGATTTATAATAGCAATGTTTTATATATTTTTTATAAGTTTATTCATAACTCAATGTATTTAAACAAAAATTATGTTAGATATATTGAGTCGTAAAATAAACTTAAAATAGTAAAAAATATTGTTATGATAAAACAGAAAGAGTAATATTTAACTGGCTTATAATTTTTTAATTTTATGAACAAATTATATGAAATAATAAATCGTGGAGAATATATATTCTTTTACTAGCTAATTGGATTAATATTTATGTATAAACTAATGTACAGCAAACAGAAGAAGCACACAAAAAAAAAAGTTTAGACAACATGCGATGCATGTGGATCGAGAGTACAAGTTAGCATGAGAAACAGTGAAAGGTCTCGCAAACAGCTAAGCTGGGATCAATACTTTGGATTCTTTATTATTATAACTTTTTTCATGTTCATATTTTTCCACATTTCTTATCATTCTTGTGATCGTTGTTATTACTATTACCCATGTTCAACTGCCATACAATTAATAATCCAATTAGAGATGCTGAGCTAATCATATGGGTCCACTCTACAATGAAAGACCCATTGACTATTATAAGGTAAATAATTTTTTACTTTCTTACTTTATTATCACTCTCTCACTTTTTAAAGGATCTTAATTGTATTTTGTTACTTGTAAAAGTGAAAATTAACTTCAGTTTAGATTAGGAGTCTTGCTACACGTACATCAAAAAATATACACCATACATACATCTTATACTTATATACATAAAGTTTGTATTTTAATGTCGGTATGTTTGTACACTTAATTAAGTATAATTGAGAATATCATCTATAAGTTTGTAATGTTTGTGCACTCATGAGAATAAAGTTTGTGCATTATTAATGGTGGATGTATGGGGTGTATAAAATTGGATGTACACGTAGCATTTTTGTTAGATTAATCCTACTTTTCTTTGTAAATGTAATTAGTTTTCTTAGACCAATGTGATCACTTATTTATATATAATATATTTAAGATAAATTTTGAACTACATTTTTATAGACTACATTTAATGTCTTGTTGCTAAAATTTTTTAATCCATAAAATACATAAATATTTCCGGTCATTCTTTTTTAATCCATAAAATACATAAATATTTCCGGTCATTCTCTATTTGTTAGCCATTGAAATTTGCAACATACATTTGATCGTGAGTAAACACCAACCCCCAAGTTCAACTTCTTGGTTTTGGAATACCTAGGGGTTTTATCCCATTAATTTAGGAAAGTCTGAAGTATATGAGTTTGATGCAAATCAATTTTCTTTTACATCGATATACTAAAAATCCCTAACCTTATATATTACTCAAGTCTATATATTAAATCAAAATCGCTATGATTCACCTGATAAGGCCATCAGGATGCAATTCTAAAAAAAGAGTAATATAATGTTAAATTTAGTATTTTGTTAACAAGTGTCCTAATTAAGAAAGTAAAAATAGTAAATTTGTATGAAAAAAAATAAAATGTGTATGATTTTAATGACAATAAATACAAAATAATCTCAAAAAAATTTACTTTAACTTTATTAACCAATGTCTTAAGGACATTAGTTAGCAAAATCATTATAAGTGGAGAAAATTTTTCATTCAAAGATTTTGTATTGAAAGACTTTGTAATACATTTATTTTAGAGAAAAGTTAACAGGTAATTTTAAGACGTTCATTGAGAAGTTCAAAATATAATTACTTTATTAAATATATATATATATTAAAAAATTTAATATATTAAATATATTGAAAAACAAGTAAATCTTTTAAATTGAAATTTTGTAACAAAACCTTTATTTTCCTTGTTTCTTGTCCTAATCTAAAAATAAACGGTTAAATTGAAACTGAAGAAGTAATGCAACTACATGGGCCATTACACTCCAAAATCCAAATGGCTATAATACCACTATGCATAGTATTTAAATAAACCATTAGGGAAATGTCAAACAAATTAACTTCTATAGTGCAACTTAATTAAGTGAGAAAAAATCCATTATATGGTTGCCAAATGGCAAGTTGTTGGATTAAGGAACAATTTTGTTCCTGCCGCCAGGTGTGACTTTCTGAATTGTCCTTTTTTTTTATTCATTCCTTTATTTGTGTTAAATATATATTTATCTATTCTTTTCATTCCTTTGAGAAAGTAAACATCAGAGCTTAAAAGAATTGTGAAACGCATATGGACTGGCTATTAAAATATGGCAAAGAATCTGGTAGCCTTCCTTGTTTTAAATTTTCTTTGGTTATAATGTTAATATTTTTATTGTTCTGTCTTAATCAGTATTTTTTTTTCCTTTAAGAAGAACAAGTTACTAATCGTTTTAATTCAAAAGATAAACAATTTTGTTTCTAGAAATTCTACCATCCACAAATTGGAACTTATTCTTCCCTTTCAATGCCAAGCACATTGCTCAGCCCAGTGATGATAATTCTTCTCAGTTAAGACTTGATTGACAAGAGTTGCACTAGGGTTTTCACTAGGATGTAGATAGTAAGGGGAGAGTGGATCACACGAATGATCAGAGAATGGATTGATGTTAGCCATGAGAAGAAAAACTTGAATCAAGAATATTCAGAACACAAGAGAAAGAAAGGTGATAGATCAAAGAGAGAGTGTAGCTGCAGAAAGAAAAGAAAGTGTTTGCACTGATTGTGAATTACACAATCACAGAACAATGTAGTGAAGCCAAGGACACATGCAGATTCATCACCTTAGAAACCATCAAAGAATTCTGAAACAAAATAGAACCTGAGATTTCAGGATGAATCACTATTTTCCAATTGAAACCTCCAAGAATTCTCAAAGCAAAATCAACAGCAAATGAGATTCCAAGATTTCGAGGGAGCAAAATTTGCATATATGATTAGATGTAGTAAAACAGGAAGAGGATCAGGAATGCTTAATTTGATATCATGTAGAAACTGATGAAGGTTCAACCTTCATTCATCATTGATGCAGCAGCAACAGCCACAGAAGCGGGTTAGCAGAGAAAGAAAAGAAAATTGCAGATAACTGAATATGCATTCATTAAATAGACAAAAAATCATACAATATACACGCACTTGGTGGCTTATATACAAGGAAAGTAACTAACTTGCTGTACAAGCTACTAAGGCTAACTACCAACTAACTAATCATAATAAAATTATCTAACTGACTGATTAGTTCTTAAATAAATAACTCGTTAAAATTACATTTTGTCTACTAGAGGTAACACTTAACATGCCCCAATTATTTGTGCCGCACACCTACTTTTAAATAATTATTTGATACTATGATGACATCATCTGATGCGAGCTCTCCAATTTTATATATATTTTAAAAATTAAATATTAGAGTATGCTTTAATAAATGATTTTCACTATTCAACTCCTGCTATAGTCATTCCACTAACTATAAGCCCCGTGTCAATACAAAATCATTCAATAAATAATTATCCCACAAGATTAATTTGGCTAAACATAGTTTGTTTTTTTTCGGGGTGAAGCGAAACATAATGAGTTGATAGGAGCATAGATTAGCACCACTAATTAATTAATCAAAACAGCACAAAAATCAATTTCTGATTAGTCATCAAAATCATGATAATGATTGCAACAAATGGTTCCCGACCGTCTCAAGCACCTAAAACATGAAGTATTGAACCAATCTGATCAGTTTTGTGGCCGAGATCATTGCTCTAAAATCCATGCATTTTCGTAGTAATAAGCTATAATTTTGAAGAACATGTCTCGATTTTTAATTTCCAAACATAGTTTATAGTTGAGTAAAACCTCAGATTGATCTTTAAAAGTATTGTTAGACATCAATTATTTAGTGAGCGAAAGATTTGTGACAAAATGTTAAGAAAAAGAAGTGTCCTCTTTTTATTTTTAATAATATGTGTATTTATTTTGTGTAAATCATTTGAACAATTCACATTTTATAAATCATTGAATAAAATTTTAATAGAGTCAATATATCATTAAAATATGAGTTGACATGATATCCTACACAAATTGATTACTAATAACACTACTCTGTTGTTTTTTTTACATCACATGAAATTTTAATAACGAAGGATCTCTCTGGCCTTTTGGCACTTTAACCCTTTTTGCCAATTGCCAAACCTAATGGCACAAAAGAGGCAAATATATCGAGTGCTTCTAGCTCTTTACCATACCAAGTATGGACCAGACATAACGTTTCTGCATCAGGAAGTTAGCTATACTGGAGGCCATGTGGTACAAGAGTCTATCGTAAATGAGTGCAAAAAAGACAAATGTTATGTATCACTTGGAAGTAACCAATTGAAAAAGTAGACTTGCAATTTCCTTTTGTACAAGACCATGGTTAGAAGTTTGTAAAAGTGCCAGCTGCACATTCAAACATTAATTTATGATGCTTTTTTAGTGGGGAGTTCTGATGTTTGCCTAATTATTTTGAGTGAACGATTTATTTAACTAATTTAAACCACTATTATATACACTTATATAATAATGGTTAAAATTTAAATAGAACACTAATACACTACATATTAGTTGTGTATTCTAAAATTATCCAATACAACTAAATCTCTTCTCCCTCCCTCTTCCTCCCTGTCTCTTACTCTCCACTGCCTGCCACTCCTGCTAATGTCTCCACCCATCCCACCGCCGTGTCTTATTTCTCCCCCTCATACCTTTCTTCTCCATCACCTCCCATCCCCTTCCGACCCACCCCTCATCTCTAAAGAACGTCATGCAGCAACGCCAACAGATCTGACCACCACAAACCACGACCGGTCATCGCAAGATAGAGCTGTTGTAGATGGACGTGTTGTAGATCCAAGTTTTGGGTAAAGTTTACCCTCTACAACTTTACCCACTGTGGTAGTGTTGTTGTTATGGGTAAAGTTTTGTGCTTTTTCTTTTTATTTTTATTTGTTAGTTAACTTGTTTGTTTATTCTCTTGTTCGTTAATTGTTTATCAGATGAAGAGAAAAGTTTAGAAATGAGTTGTTTGGACAAAGAGAGGAACAAATTAGGTTTTTTTTTTTTTTTTTTTTTTTTTTTTGGAGAGGAAGAGGTGTGTTGCCGTGGTTGTGTGCTAGGGTGAGAAAGAGGAGACATTAATTTTTAGACAGTTTTAGAATGCACCATTAATATCCATTAGTACGTAGGTGCATAAATGGTCTAAAATCGTATAGTTTAAATTAGTTTGGCCTAAAATAGCCGGATGAATGTTAGAACTAGCCTTTTTTAGTTGGTACTCCATCTATTTTTAACAAATGTCTACATTTTTATACTTTATTTCTTACTATACTCTCATTACATAAACTTAGTAGATGAGAAATAATAAAAATGAAAGTGTTAAACATGGATACTATGATTTCCAATCATTTTCGTAAGGAAAATGCTATTTAAACATATTAAAATGCGTAGATACTTTGTTATTTTTTTCACAATATATCATGTGACTTATAAAGTAGACTCATGATATGTTATAAGAAGAATGATAAAATGTATACACTTTTTCACATGTCTAAATAATAAAATTGTATTTTTAATATTCACGCACAACTTAAAATGAATAATTAATCAAACACGTGCACAACTTAAAATGGATAATTAATTAAAAACATCCAAAATATTTATTTATCTGCATGCACTCAATCATTGTCAAAGTGCCAAGCATTTTGCCCTTTCAACCAAATTTTCTCCATTCACATGAAGTTTAATTTAGTGGCGAGCACAATATGACACTACAACCACAATGAAAATTCCGTAACATCTCAATGCATAGACTGTCACAGCCAAAGGGTCATTTCATTTTAATACTTAATTAATGTGCGACCGTTCAAACTTCAAAGTTCTTAAGTAACAAGTTTTGTTGAAGCTCCATCGTGTTGAGAACAATTGTAAATAGAAAGCTCACCTGAAACTGATTATTTTAAAACCCAAGATCCATTTAATCGGCATTAAAATTGATAGTTCTTCTACCATGTTTCCAATTTTGTCTTCTGCTGCCCCCTCCATTCAGTACAGCTCATCCGGAAACGCCGCTAATACGTTCGCGTGTAAACCTAATAACAAACGAGCTTAACGAAAAATTTAAAAACAAAAGCAGAAAATATGTTTTATATCAATTAGATTTCTTCTTAGGTGTTATCAAGTATGATTTGACACTATTAATTGACGAGGTGTCCGACAAATAATATAAGCAACAAATAAATTAAACTCTAAATTTCTTTGTGTGTGTGTCTAAATTTAATTGGATGGAAATATTAAAAAGAAATTAGGCTATTAGTACATAAAATTAAACTCTCAAAATAATATATGATACAATGCGTTTGATTTCATGTTGGAAACTCTCAAAATGGATTTACGGGCTCTAGAATTGATTGTCATTTTTACATGTTTATTGGTTTCTCCTTCAAATCATCCTCAAAAATCAACAATCCAAAATGAAATTTTTTTAGTAGAAGTGATATATGGTTACATTCATTGTTACACAAAATCAATTTTTTTCATAGTGCATTTTTTTTAGGATCACATTAATATCAAAATATTAAAATTATATGGATTTTTCTACCAAGTGTCCTTATGCCACTTGTTAAGAAAATATATAAAATAATATTGTATTGAAAAAAGTGAAATTTATATATTTTTAATGATATTAAATGTTTAATCAACTTAATTTTTTTTTATTTTAGTTTTTTCTTACCCAATGTCTTTAATCAAGGTTCTTAGGACATTGGTTAGAAAAATCCAATTTATATTGACGCTAACAATAAATTTTGACAAATAAATTAATATCAAAATAAAAATATTAGAATCAAATTGATTATTTACTCCAAGTTTAATTTATAAAATATTCTCCATTATTTCTATTTCATGCAAAACACACACTGACGCTAAAGAGAGTAACATCGGCCCAACCTAATTGATCCGTTAAAGTCTTGTAAAGACCAAGCCCAACCCAACCCAACCGGTCCATATAACTTCAAAACCGATCCATGTAGCTTTAAAGACAAAACGACTGAAAGAAAAACCAATAGCGCACATTGTTGTACCAAAATAACAAAGAGCAGTGGACTATAGAGAGAGTCCATTACAGACACGATTCCCCTGCAAACCCTATATAGAAGGATCCAATTCGCGTGCGAGTCTAGAATCTATTTTTTACCCTCTAGAACTTGAATTAGACCCACCACACCATAAAACAGAAACTGATTCTACCAAAGACATTTTCGCATGCAAATCTTTCCACTTTGGAATCGATTCACCTGACATAAAATTGGTCGATTTGACAAAAAGCCTATCTGCTCGACGGAGTTTAATTTTGATCAACCATATAAAACAACCGTTCAATCAATGTTTTTTTTTTTATTCTGATAACTTTTTAAATAAGGTGATTTGTCACTTTTATGATAGAGTAAATATTTCATGTATTAATATGATATATTGATAAATTATATAATTTAATGTTATAAATTAATATTTTTAATATAATATTTATAAAGAGGTATATTGTAAATTTAAATAGTGTGTAAATCTCTAAACTTCTTATAAATTAACTATTTTAAAGATTTGATTAATAAAAAATTTATTATTATCATAAAATAAAATAAAATAACATAAAATATTTATCTCTTAAAATAGATGAGAAACTTCCTTTAAATAATATGTGTAGTAATTAACTATATTTATTAATGGGTATATAATTGAATGTTTGCATAAAATTTTTATATCCTACTCACGCATTCGAATTAAATTCCTGGTTTAAGACGCTAATGCCAACAAAATTGTGTGGAGGGCAGATATTTCAAAATTATCGGAACTTTACACGTAGCAGCCGAGAGAGGTGCATCACGTGTCCGAGACTTCTAGCATATAACAGAGAGCTCCAACCCCCGAACATATCCCTCTACTTCCAGCACATTCTACCCTAATCCAAAAAAAAAAACACTAAACCTTATAAAAAATCATGCACTATATATGAGCATGTCGTCACTACATTTATGTAACATCATTGTTAGGTTCACAGATTATAAAAAGAAGAGGAAATCGAAGGGGAAAGAATGAAGCCAATTGACGACAAGCAAGAGAAGGTGACGATAAGAGCGGTGAGTCGTGACGAGGAAGGGAGGAAGAAGGTGGAGAAGACGGAGCTCAACACGCACAACATAGACACAATCAAGTACGTCGAGAAGAAGCTGAAGGACAAGGGCGTCCAGCGCATGGAGCGCCACCCGGCCGACGGCATAGGAATCGGGAGGCCGCCGCCCAAGTCGGGCCGAGGCGGCAAGTACACGTGGGAGGGCCCTGACGACGTGGCGGACAGCGAGCTGAACGCGGCGCCGGCGGCAATCGACGAGAAGGATCCCAACTACGAGGATGAGGAGGTGGCGGAGGAGGCAGATGGGGTGGTTGTTGGGGAGGTTGAAGTGGCCAAGGCTGCGGAGGATCGAGAAGGGGTTGCTAGGGTCGAAGTTAATGATCCGCGCCTGCAAGCTAACCAACTATGATCTTTTTATCAAATCGATTTGTTTGTTGGTGTCTTCGACTGTGTGCGCGTTTGGAGAAATTCTTTTATAGTCGGTGGAGTTAAAAGAATTATGTACTACTCAATGATCATATAAAAGAATTTCTGTGTCTTTGTGTGTTCGCTCGATCTGTTTTGACTTTGTCGGGTGTAGGTTTTTGTTTTGGTTATCTTGAACTTTTACTAAGAATACTTACTGAAATAATAAAATGTGGAGTTGCTTTGTTTTTAGATAAATATCCTCAGCCTTCGCCTATTTCCTAATCCCGTACAAAATTTCAAGCACAATATATTATTACTCTGATCACATTTCCAAGAGCCATCCAACTTGAGTGGTTAATGAATTTATACATCGTGTCAAAAGCATAAATCCAACCAAATTGAAGTCCCTAATGATGTTCAATATACTCTGTAGTTTCTGCGGTTAGAATCATATGCAGGGTGGTGTCTAGTCTAATTGTGATATCAAATCAAATACAGGACACGGGAAATGGAGAGGGCGGGTAAAGGAAGGTGGTGGCATACTGGAATCTGATGGTGCCACCGATGAATAAGGGTTTACCGCCCTCATTGACGAAGCAGTCCTTATGCCAAAGGTGCTTGGGGCGGATTTTTATTAAGCCCAATTTCTCATACATAAGAAAGAGAAGAATTGAGAAGAAATGCGTCGTTTTCAAATTGTACATAATACTTTCATGAAATTCTAATTCTAATTCTATATCTCACGCTAAACACAATGATGTAAGACAAGGAGTGTAGATGGAGATGGAACATGGATCCATTAGACTTGTGATATGTCAAATTTAAGCACCAAAAAGTGTGGATGATTGCATAAAGGCAAAAATATCAGTTATCTGACTAAACCGTCAATCGCAACAAACTCCTCAGACTAGCTTAAAATCTCTACCTATCCCTCAAAGGCTCAAACCACGAGACAATAAACAAATAAAGGCAACTTTTGAGCGTTCAACAAAAACTCATGATCAAAATACTCATTTCTAATTTCTGACCACTGTACATCATGTCAAATAATCTAGCTGTCATGACTAAGTCTTTGGTGTTAGCATTCAGTTATGTAAGCCTCTGGATCACCTGGAAACAAGAAGAAGAACAAAAAAAGAGAAGTTACAAAATGACAAATCATTGGAAGATTTCTAACATGTTCTCAAGTGAAAAAAAAAGTCAGTGCTAAAACCTTCTATTCATCAGACAAAGATATGTTGATGTTAGGGGATGGCCTATGATCTGAAAAATCATCAGTACCATTCCAATCATCACCATTAAGTGTGTCATCTAAGTTCAGCTTATTGCTCCTTACACTGACAGATTCTCGCTGACCTTGCTCCAGTAAGTGAGGTGAAGGCCTTAGAAGGTTTTCGCCACAGGGAATTTGTTGTGAGATAGGTCTTGCGGCAGCCACTGTCTTCTCTAGAACACCCGAAGTGCGGTAGGCTGCTGTATGTTCGCCATGTTGTTTCCTTTTATGAGTCTTCTGAACATATGGCATGAAGCTTCCCATCACACTCTGTACCCATAGCTAACATAAATGTCGAATAAAAGTAGATGTTGCAGGTTATAAAATCAGCTGACGAATTCTTGAGAAATATAGGACCAAAAATGTTTTAAATAAAAGTAGATACTCAATCTTTAGACATTATTACACTTGATTGCAACAGTGAAAATGTTAAAAGGTAACATTACAGGTTCAAACATCTTGGTCGTGAACCTAGAAGACAACCTTGATTATTGTTTGCCAAATGTTGCATACATGTATATTTTAATTTGTTCTCGCTCGCTACCATGCTGTGTTTGGAACTTTGGATGAGCCTATGAAGGACATTCATTAAAATCTTGGTACAATAAGAGCTATTCACGGTTAGTATCAAAATTGAAACAAAGCAGTAAAGAAGCATCATACTTGGATTGGGCCAGAAGCTGTCAATAAACCAGCAACACTGCCTCCAATCACACGCCCGTCAGGGCCAGCCAGTGAGACGCTCAGTCCTGCAGTTGAACTTATGCCGCCATTTTCAGAGACTGTGAATGACCCAGATAAAGACAAGATCTCAAATCGCCCCTGGAAGAAAATAATGGATAAAATTATTCAAGAGTATCCAAAAGTGATTATCATAATATCAGAAGGAGTCATGATTCAAAGATATATGCATGTCAATCTTCAAATTTATGACATAGATATATGTATTTACAGATAAATAGTTTACATAATCTGTGAGGAATTGGTTTATGACAATGTATTTGCACTTCTCTGTTGCAAGACAAGGAAAACATTAACTTGAAGAAACCTGACATTTAAGTTCTCCAATTGTAATACTTCACTGTAAAAGCTTATACTGCCTTTCTGCATAAGCATGTCCATCTAGATTTTTTGTTTGAAAACTACATTTACTCCCCAAAAGACAGCTTAAACTCAGCTTTTAGGACAAGAGCCAGCAATTATGATGTGATATTAGTTATGTTTTTCATTAAGTTAAATATGGGTTTGCAGTTAGCATAACACCGAAGATTATCTGCACCAGCGAGGAGAGTACCAGAAGGGGAGTTCCCTAGCAAATGGATCACATCTCTGGTAAGCTACAAGATATGCATATTTGGAATTATCTTATTGCACAATGCTATATTTCAACAGACTTATGCTGATGCCATTATAGGATTAGTCAATTTTGAGCAAGCAGCCAATAAAAAGGGAAACAAAAAATGTCTAAAGCTCCAGGGAGAGCAGACACAGATCACTTGACAGAAAGGTGCCCAATGCTATCACATTCACATCTGATTTATCTTTATTCTAAACTTAGCAAAAGACATAAATAAGCTAGTTCATGAGTTAGGACATAAATTAAAGGTAGACAGTATATTTTCCTTCTTTTTTTTTTTACTGAAAGAGCAGAACCAGGAGATCATGCCTCATAAGTCAATGTGCCAGCACAAGAACCGGGTTGGCGCAAGGCAACTTTAGATATAGCTCCATTGGCAGAAAGAATGCACATTCCTAGGGGACCCTTCCGGGCAAACGAGTAAATCTTTCTAGCAACATCCTGCAAGGTGAAAAAAGTAAGACCTCAATCATAACATACAACTAAATGAATCCATAAATCCAGCAATCTACACTGGTTTTTGAACTGGATTACCTCTCCAGCATAAACTGTCACCACATGAGGTGTAAAACCGCTACCAGTCGTGCCTGCAAACATGCCTTCAAAGACCATAGGCAAAGGAGTAACTTTCCATGCTCCAAATATTTGCCATTAGATAGAGTCCAAGGACTCACATGTAGGTTTAATCGATTTTCAGAGTCCAAGTAATACGCCAATGACAAATTCAACAAACAATCCACCCAGAAGTGCATAACATCGTTAGATTTTAAGCTAAAAACAGGAAAATTTAAACTTTTTCACCGATCATGAGCCCCAATATAATGTTTGGCCATCATCAGAAACAACAAAAGAAAAACAAAATGGTATCAATGCACTCCGTTATATATGCTTTTATTTTATTTTTTTCAATTAAAATAGAGGTAAAATCCTTGATATTTTGTCCTGAGTACTGACAATGGAAGAGTCAACCTATAATTCTACATCATATTATATCATCCGTTTGTTTTAGTTGGCAAACAAAGATTTTTTTTTTATTTTTTTTTTTGCATTTTCCCATCAACCAAACAGTACAAGAGGTCACCACCAAGAATCAGACAAAAAGGTAAAGTCGCCGATGGTATGTTTGTGAGTTTTATTTTTGGAGAAAAGGAGATGAAAAAGAAAAGTTTTAAGGGCCCTTTCTTTAATCATGATTTTGACATGTCAAAATCATAACCACACCCACACAAGCCTTTCATTTCCAATTCAAAACAAAACTCGCAAAACACGCTACAAATGCTCACCCAAAGAAGCAAGGAGGTTCGAGGCATGTGGCCATCTTCCATCACCCCTTTTGGAAGCCGAACCTGGTATCAGAGACAACCCCGATGGTGAACTCTGTTGTGTAACCCTCAGCTTCCCTTCTGAGTCATACTTCCTGGGCCTCCCTCTCTTCTTCTTTCCAAATGTCAAATCCAAACTGCCACCTGTCCCTGTGGTAGTGGTTGGTGCTGGAGGTGTTGGTCCTCCACTGTTTCCCACGTTAAATTTCGTCACTTGGGGCAAATGGCCTGGTGAACCGGTGTCTGGCTTCCCTGGTGAGCCGGAAACCTCCCTGTCCTTAGCTTCCATTTGAAACAGAGTAAGAAGCAGAGAATAAACGAAAAAGAGTAGTGTGGCTGTGTTTGTGTGGTTTGAAGGAAAACACTGCAAATGGCGCCACAATCAATAGAATAAGGAAGGATGAAGTGTGTGTTTTTCATTTTTAATCTTTAGGTGAATAAAATTGAAGAATAAGAAAACTATTATTTTTTTTTTTTGTCCTGTAACCCACTGTTGGAGTATTTTTATAATTAGTATTTATTAGTTCCAAAGTGAAGTTATTAAACCTTAATAGGCCCAAGTTGTGTAATAATAGTCCATCAGGATGTATAAATAACTCAAATCATTACAAATTCATTGTATGCCCAAATTACCCCTTAAAGTGGACCATCTGTATTCTTTCCCATAACTTCAAGTATTAAAACGAAACTTGAACAAAATCTTGTTACCAGATAAATTTTACACCGATAGTTAATAAACTTTTAGTAACAAATTACATTCTTATCCTCAAACTCACATTCGGATCAAAATTGGTTGAGCTCTGTGATGGGCAGACTCTATAAATAAAATGTGATATTTAGAAAAAAATTGACCATCTATGCCTACCCCTCTATTTAGAAAAAATAGACCATCTATTTTTGAGTGAGTGAGGGTCTAGAAAAACAAAGTCGATTTCAAGTTCGTGCTTAAGCTACTTTGTGTTTGATCTGCAATGACTGGAGGTACGCTTTTATACTGTTTAACTTTCGTTGTTTGATCTGAATATGTTATTTGATATGACTGACATGTTTAGATCTGCCCTTGCATATATGTTTTACATTTGGTATTAGAGCAATTATGCCTCTGCCTTGCTTCTGTTTTTTGAACTATATGTCTGAAAAGTTGTTTTATTCAATATGGGTTTGGAGTTGTCGTCGACGATTCTGTTGGGTCCTGCTGTGCGGCGACGGTGGCTTCGGCTTCGGGAACCGCGAGCTACGAACCTTGGGTTCTTCTGACGGTGATGTATGAACCTGCGCCACTTGTGGTGGCTGAACAGAGCTTTCGCTGTTGATGGGTTTCAACAGAGGCTGAACAGAGGTGTGCCGCCTTATCTGGTGTCCCCTTTGTATCTTGGGATGCCATGCGTCGCGATCTGCGCAACCGATTTTGCTTCTGCAGATTGCTCAACCACCGCGCCACACTTTGCGCTACCACCACGTTGCTTGGTGTAAATCATAGTGTACTCACCAAACTCACATAAAAAAAAAATTGGCAATCTAAATTATATTTGCATCAATGAATAGTTTACACTTTAGAGAAGTCATTTCCATTTGTAAGGTATAAAGAATAAGGAGCAAATGTGTGTTGATGAAGAACCTGATAGCATAATTGAGTCTGTTTATCAAAATATTGGCTTGCTGTGGAACTAAAAGAGATGGTTATCAATCGGGTTGAGGGATGCATTATTTTGGTGAATCTCTTGGGACTAAAATTGTTGATTTTATGAGTCGAACGGTGTTGGTTTGCATAACAATGTAGGTGAAAACATGTGGCTATTTCCTAATGTTGCCATGCATTTTCAATGAATGCATCGCAATTCTATGTTGATTTGTTTGGTCCTCGCATACAAATTACTTAGAGGCGCAGGGGATACGTTATTAGTTTTTGTTTACAGATTATGAACCATTTTGTTTTTATTTCTATGGTGTCTCTGTTGAATAATAGTATGCATATATTATTTACTTCTTGAAATTTTGTGTGATTATTGTACATACGGAGTTATCTTTTCATGCAATATTATTCAACTTATTTGCATTATGGAGAATATCATGCAAATATTTAGCTCTTATTAAGAATTTATGTTAGGTGATTAATATGATTTAATTAATTAGAGAATCGCCACAACATCTTTAATTGATTAAAGCATATTATTAAATGTTATATCACATTTAAAACATTGGTTGTGATTAATTGTATTTAATGTAATGAAATATACCCACAAGAATTTTTTTATGCTTGTATGATTAATTAGGATAAAATACCAGTTATATTTCTTAATTTACCCACAGGAATTGAGAAGGAACATAATTTGATAGTTTTATCATAAATATGAATCTAATTGAGTAGAACTTTAGCCCATAGGCAAGTTGTATGTCACTAGATTCATAAACTAATACATGTTTTACATTGGTAAAACATAACAATTTATTTAGTCTCAAATTATGAATAATGAGAATGTATTTTGAACTTTACAATTAATCAATCTGCAAATATTTCTGATATTAAGTGTGATATTCCTGAATTGAAAGGGGACAATTATAAGGTTTGGAGGGAGAGCATTCTCCTTCATTTAGGCTGGATGGATATTGACTATGCTATTAGGCAAGACGAACCACCAGGCATTACTGAAACTAGCACTCCAGATATTATCGATCTTTATGAAAGGTGGGAGAAATCTAATCGTCTCTCCGTAACGTTCATAAAGACCAAAATATATGCTAGTATCCGTAGTTCCGTCGATCAGCATGAGAAGGTCAAGGATCTTTTGAAGGCCATTGATGATCAATTTATTATATCTGATGAGGCCCTTGCAAGCACCCTTATAATGCAGTTCTCATCCTCAAGGCTCCATGGGATAAGGGGTGTACGTGACCACATCATGCGCATGAGGAATATAGTGGCTCAGCTGAAAGCTTTGGATGTCACCATGTCTAATTCTTTGATAGTACACTATATTTTGTAATCTACCTTTGCAATACGCTCCTTTCAAAATCTCTTATAACACACATAAAAACAAATGGTCAATTAATGAGTTGATGACCATGTGTGTTCAAGAGGAAGAAAGGTTAATTATGGAAGAGGGCGAAAAGGGTGAACTTAACCGTTCATGGAAATAAGAAAGGGGATCAACCCAAAAACAAGGGCAAGATTCCTGCTTCAGCATCCATTTGCTTTGGTTTGTTATGAATCTAATATGGTTAGTATTAATCATAATACATGGTAGATTGATTCTAGTTCTACAATCCATGTTTCCAATACCTTGCAGGGTATGGAAAACCTAAGGAGGCCAGTGGGAAGTGAGCAGTACATCTATTCAGGAGGTAAGATGAGCTCACATGTGGAGTCCATTGGGACGTGCAATTTGGTTTTAAGCAGCGGTTTCGTTTTGCATTTAGAAAAGACATTTTATATTCTAAGTTTTTCTAAGAATTTGATTTCTATATCAAGACTTGCGCCAATGGGTTTTTCCTTTAATTTTTTGGATTATGGTTTTACTTTAATTAATAAATATGGAATTATTGGTTCCAGTGCATTACTCGATGGAATTTACTATATTGAATTGTGAAATGATGTTGCTTATAATTCTATGCATGCTACCGCCCGGGGTAAACAATGTGTTGTGAATAAAGAATCCTCTATGTTGTGGCACAGTAGATTAGGACACATCTTTATCGAGAGAACTAAGAGATTGGTAAATGAAGGAGTACTTAGTACTTTGGATTTTGCTGATTTCGGGACTTGTGTGGATTGCATCAAGGGTAAGCAAACTAACAGGTCTGAAAAGGGTGCAAAGAGAAGTTCAAACCTATTAGAAATCATATATAATGATATTTGTTCTTCAGATATGGATGCAAGTAGTCTGAAATACTTTATCACCTTTATAGATGATTATTCACGATATATGTATCTCTACTTACTTCGTTCTAAGGATGAAGCTTTGAATCCCTTTAAAGTTTTTAAGGCTGAAGTCAAGAAACAATGTGGAAAGCAAATTAAGATCATTAGATCTGATCGAGGTAGAGAGTACTATGGTAGATACACGGAGAATGGACAAGTGCATGGTCTGTTTGCAAAGTTTCTTCAGGAACATGGGATTGTTGCCCAATACACTATGCTTGGTTCTCCGGATCAGAATGATGTAGCAGATAGAAGAAACCGAACTTTAATGGACATGGTAAGAAGTACGGGGATTAATAGAAAGCTTCCTCAATTCTTGTGGATTGAAGCACTAAAGACAGTTGTGTATATATTAATCTGAGTTCCAACCAAGGCTGTCTCAAAGAAGCCTTTTGAGTTATTCAAAGGTTGGAAACCAAGTTTGCGGCATATACGTGTTTGGGGATGCCCATCTGAAGTGAGAATTTATAACCCACAAGAGAAGAAACTAGACCCAAAGACTATTAGTGGGTATTTATTGGATATGCTAAAAAGTCCAAGGGGTATAGATTCTATTGTCCATCACATAGTACTAGGATTGTGGAATCAAGAAACGCAAAATTTCTTGAGAATGACTTGATCAGTGGGAGTGATCAATTTCAAGACATTGCTTTTGAAAAGGATCACTATGAAACTCAACCCTCTAGCTCAAGTGACAGATCGGTTGTTATTCACACCCCTCAAGTACAAACGGGTGTTAAACAACCAATGATTGAAGATCCACAAATTATTGAAAATGACCATATAGATCAAGTTGTTGATGAGGAATATCAAGATAATGTTGAATAACCTATTGAACAATAGGTTAAGTAACAAATTCCTCATGAAAATTATGAGGGTTAATTAAGAAAATATACTAGAGTCAAAAGATCAGCAATCCCTTGTGATTATGTAGTATATCTGCAAGAATTGGACTATAACATTGGAGCTACAAATGATCCTAAAACGTTTCACAAGCCATGACTTCTAAAGAATCAAACTTATGGTACAGTGCCATGAAAGATGAGATGGATTCTATGGCATTTAATAAAGTCTGGGGTCTTGTACAATTGCCTAGTGGTGTAAAAGCCATTGGATGTAGATGGGTTTTTAAAACCAAGAAAGACTCACAAGGCAACATTGAGAGACATAAGGCAGGACTTGTTGCCAAAGGGTTCACTCAAGGAGAAAGAACCGATTACACGGAGACTTTTTCTCCTGTATCTAAGAAAGATTCTTTCTGAGTAATTATGACATTAATAGCTCATTTGACCATGAGTTACATCAAATGGATGTGAAAACGACATTCCTTAATAGTCATCTAGAGGAAGAGGTTTACATGAAACTGCATGAAGGATTCTTCTCTAGTGATGGTGAGCACTTAGTTTGCAAGCTTAATAAATCCATTTATGGCTTGAAACAAGCCTACCGCTAATGATATCTAAAGTTTCATGATGTCATCACTTCATTTCGCTTTGAAGATAACATCATAGATCAATGTATATACCAAAAGGTCAGTGGGGTAAGATTTATTTTCTTGTGTTATACGTGGATGACATTTTACTTGTAACTAATGATAAGGGTTTGCTATATGAGGTGAAACAATTTCTCTCGAAGAACTTTGATATGAAGGATATGAGAGAGGCATCTTATGTCATTGGCATTAAGATCCATAGGGAAAGATCTCGAGGCATTTTGGGTTTGTCTCAAGAGACCTATATTAACAAAGTTTTAGAGAGATTTAACATGAAAGATTGTTCACCAAGTATAACTCCCATTGTGAAGGGTGACAAACTCAATTTGAGTCAGTGCCCGAAAAATGATTTTGAGCGGGAACACATGAAGAATATTTCATATGCTTCAGCTATTGGAAGCCTTATGTATACTCAGGTTTGCACTAGACCTGACATTGCATATGTTGTTGGAGTTTTGGGAAGATCAGAGTAATCTAGGTGTTGACCACTATAAATCTGCAAAGAAAGTAATGAGATATCTATAAGGGACAAAGGATTACATGCTCATATACAAACGGACTGATTGTCTGAAAGTGATTGGCTACTTCGATTCAGACTTTGCTGGTTGCGTTGATTCACGAAAATCAACATCTGGTTATATTTTTATGTTAGCTGGTGGAGTTGTATCTTGGAGAAGTGCCAAGCAAACCTTGACTACTACTTCCACTATGGAGGCTGAGTTCATTTCCTGTTTTGAGGCTACCTCGCATGGTGTATGGTTGAAGAGTTTCATGTCTAGCCTTAAAGTTGTGGACTCTATTTCTAGGCCATTAAAGTTGTACTGTGACAACTCTGCTGCAGTGTTTATGGATAAAAACAATAAAAGTGGAAGTCGAAGTAAGCACATCGACATCAAGTGCTTAGCCATACGAGAACGTGTTAAAGAGAAGAAAGTGGTCATTCAACACGTCAGCACTGACTTGATGATTGCTAATCCTTTAACTAAAGGCATGCCGCCAAAGAATTTTAAGGATCATGTAATACAAATGGGACTTGGTTCCATGATGTAATTTCATTGTACGTACATTTGTTATTTTCAATGAAACTCTTATTTAGTTTGATGTTTTCTCATATGGATTAGTGCACATATTTATTTATTTCAAGAAATATCATTTGGTTTATATTTAGAATGAACATATTGTTTATTCATTAAGTTGAGAGCTAGTGTTGAGAGATTTGATATATTGTAGTACATGGAAGACATTACTCACTATTAGAGGACTTATATCGCCATGACTCATATATTATGTTTCTTGTTATGGTTAATGTTGAGTTAAATGGACCAAGGGGGAGAATGATGGAATTTTGGATGGACCCAGTTTTTTCGGAAAATTAGTTTTCTAGATTTGGTCAATTTTCCTTCTACGTTCAACCCTTATCTCTGCAACGTTCAGTAACCAACTCATGTTCTTATCCTCAAACCCACGTTCTGATCAAAATTGGTTGAGATGGGCAAACCTTATAAATAGGATGGGATGCTCTCAGTTTTGTATCACTAAGCCTACTCCTCTATTTAGAAAAAAAACACACCATCTATTTTTGAGTGAGTGAGGGTCTAAAAAAACAAAGCTGATTTCGGGTATGTTATTTGAATTGACTGGCATGTTTAGATCTGCCCTTGCATATATGTTTTACAAAGAGAACAGTAGTCATTTTTGCCCAAAGAATAAAAAAAAAAATCAACCCATGGTATGAATGATAAAGTATGAATCTGAGTTTCGTTTGTTTCTTGCTTGACCTCAGTCACATCCTCCCACGCCTCGCCTCCATCCTCTACGGCCTTCTTACCCTCCCTAATGGAAATCCTCTCGTCATTATCGCTGTACTCTCCAACAGAACTTTGGCCAGGTAGTTGTAGCGCTTAAAGAAAATGCCATAGGCAACCTTCTATAACCAATGAGCAGTGTCTTATCTCCGAAGAACGACAGTGTTATCTCGTAGAGGAAAATCGTGATGCAATGATACCCATAAAAGAAACACTTCATATGAACTGAAAACTCTTCATCTTCTTTTTAATCTTAATACTTTATAATTTATTTGTTGAAACGGAGTATTTCTACATCATTTAATATGTACTTTAGCAAGTTTGATTTAAAGTTTAAACACCCATAATCGATTTTAGAGTTTTACAATTGAGAAATTTTCTCTTATGATAAATGTCATGATTAATTTTGAACATTCCCTCAACTAAAAACCAATCACGTCAACGCCTCCTCTTCCCTTGATGTAGCTTGGTTGAGGCCTTTTTGTTTTTGATAATTCGAGGCCTAGTACATGGTCATTAGGATTCGGGCGTCGTCAAATAATTAACAATGTGAAGATCGTATCTAAAATACATACAATCATGAACTATATATGTTTGATTTAAAGTTTAAAATAATATTCTTTTTATAATTTAAGACTTCTGCTGCAATCATATATCGTACCAAACAGTTTCCTCTCCATATAATATACAATCTCTTTTTTCGCTTAACCTAAACACGCGTATGGAAAATGATAATATTTCAACCACAAGTTCATGAATGAAAGGGAGATTCCCAAGTGATGATCATGTGGAGCTATGGAGTTTCAAACTTTCAAGGTTTGCTTTTTAATTATTTAATTGTATAACATATAATAATTTTTACTTTACGTAACAGTTCAAAGTGGGCTACCCGTAAACAATTTTGTTATTGATGCCTTTAACGGAAGGTTAATCAAATCCGTGAGTAAATTAATTATTTTCAAGAATATGAACGATGGGAATGAAGGAGGGAAAAGAAGTGCAAAAATGTCAACCTTGTCGATACCTAATATGGAGAAGCGTGGAAGATTACGAGACCACAAGTGAGAGGGAGGGAAAAAAATTAGTTTATAATTAGAATTTAATTGTGAGTTTTACATTATCATTCAATTAAATTATTTTATATGCATAATTTTTAAATAATTAACAAAAGTTAATCGAATGACAATATAAAATTTGTTTACATTATTAATACATAACAATTAAACTCTTATAATTAAGAATATAAATTTAGCTGAAAAGTTGCTACTACAACGTAAGTTTTTTTTCTTTCTATTAGTTAGTGTTCAAAACTTAACCTAACCCGTCAACAAACTTCAATGAGAAAATTCCAATCCCAATTGACAAGCCTTTATATGACCCAACAGATCTCCTATAATTTAAGATTGATAAGTGAATCCAAAAACTCAAGTCAAACCAAACTACCGGATTCAGATTATTTTGAACAATCAATTCATTTTAAAGTGGAACTAAATAAAATCAATTATTATTGATTTAATTTTAAACTTATGAATTTTTAATCCGATCGCCCAAACACCTATCCTAAATAGCTGATAAACATTTTTTACATATACATTTTTAAGATCTCAAAGATTTGCACGTTTAGTAATAAAGTCACTTTTTCTAATCTTATTTGTTTATATCTTTTTAAGGAGCTTCTCTATTCTGTTATGATTAAGTATATATTTGGGATTATTTATATTTGTTTATAAACAAGTCTTATAATATAATTATGATTATAAGATGTGGTATGGTGATAGCATATTAATGTGACTTCAATCCCCACACTTGAGAATGAAAAAATATTTCATAAACATCAGTTTACCACTTCGTAAATTTGTTAAAAGAATTAGAATATATATATAAATTAATTCAATTAAATTTGATTTATTCATACTAGTGTGCCTTGACTAGCTATGTCGCATGGATAGGAAAAAAAAAGAAAGAGGAGAAAAAATAATAATGTTAATAATTTTAAAAATAATTATGTGAGTTTGTTGAGTTGTTGAGTTCCACTTTAAAAGATTTCTTAGGCATATAATTAAAGAGAAAATGTATTTATATATAACTAACATGAAACTCCATGCTAACTACAATTCGTTTATGTTATTAAATGATATTCTAATGGATTCACACCCCTTAATATCACGTTTAAGGGTAGATAATTGTGATTCTTTCCTCAATTGCTCGTGCTCGTCTTGTCCGTCGGGTTCCTCCCTAACGAGATTTTCCAAGCTTAAAGTGGATGATAGTATCAATGTAACTAGATTGTTGGCTTTTTTGGGTGGTTGGGTGAGACTCCCATCCTCTTCGCTGAACTTGTTGCTATCAAAGAGAGGCTCTTACTTGCTCATTTTCGGGGAATAACCCAGTTGGTGTGTCACTCTGATTCAAAGCTAATTGTTGACCGCATCTAGTTTGATGTCTCGGTCGTTCATTGTTATGCTTGTGTGGTTAAAGACATTCATGTGCTATTCAGAGAGAATTAGTCTGTTCGTCTCGAGCATACCTTATGAGAGGCGAATTCTACGACAAGCTGGCTTGCAAACCTGAAAGTTTTGGAATTCCCATTTTTCCAATCTCCAATTGATTTTGCTTGGGGAGGTGGCGGGTGCCTGCACCATTTATAGCTAGTTTGTCTTTTATTCCCAAAGCATTAAAAAAAATTAATACCAATAACATAATTCATATTTAGAATGTGAGAGCCTAAGCGGATCAATCAAAATTCACCAAGTGTCCTTGTCCAGGGTACAATGAGACGGCAGAGAAGTTAAAGTAAAAAAACAAAAAAACGCAATCCTATACGCAGCCCAATCCATTGGGCCCACCGCTTTTAAAAGTTAAAGAAAGGAATATTGCTTAAATGCAAAAGCAGAGTATATGATCGCAAACCCCTAAAAAAAACATTTTTTTTTGTTATTTTCTTTTGTCATTTTTTAAATAAAAATTTATTTAAAATTAATTATCAATTTTATTCAATTAATAAAATATTAAATATATTTTTTATTTTTATACTTTTATTATTTCCTATACTTAGTATAACATTTAATAATTATAATATTTATTGTTTAAAATTAATTTTATATATGAACACTATATTTTTTCTATATTAATATAATTAAATGATTTTTAAAAGTATGTATTTTTCTCAAAAATATACGTACTATTAACCAAAAAAAACAAAAATAGAAAGGGGCCAGCTCAACAGAGCACAGGCACATCTCCTCATGAACAGCTTCAAACACACTCCAATTTACCAATTACCAAACACCATCCATCAACAACGCCCTGAACTGTCAACTCCTTCTCCAAAGTCCTTCCCATATTCCCAAACTCGTTTTGACCGAACTCTCTTTCTCTCTCTTCTTTATCCTGTTCTCAGTCCTCAGGTGATGCTCCACTCGTTTTGACCCAATTGTACACCTTAATTTCTTCTCCCTCAACTCAATGCTGAACCAGATTTGTGGTGGGTAAGTTACTCCTCTCTCTCTTGCTTATCTCTCTAAGACGTTTACTTTTGTGTCTTGCTTGCTTTACTCTTATAGTTTTTGGTAGCTGCTTTACTTGGTTAGTTATAGAAACTTGGCGATTGGCAACTAGCGAGACAAAGAATTTGAATTTTGAAAAGTGGGTCTTATGTTGGGTTCGGCCGGTGAAGTTGTAAGGCTGAACTGAACATGATTGAGATTATATCGATCTGTGTCGACCTCCTATTTTTTATGTTCATGACCAAAACAATAATTAGGGGTTAGGGTTTTTGCTTTTGCTTTTTATTTTTTATTTTTCATAATAATTCAGTTAATATTTTATAGTTTCATACTGTGATCTCTACTTATCTGCTGTGCCGATGGCTTTAAGGTTTCTAATTTTGTGTTTATGGATTTGATTGCATATACAGGGTACCGTGTGTCTGTTAGGGTTATTGGATTAGATTGGTCCGTTGGATTTGGTAATATTATTGATGGGAGGTGAAACGGTGAATGGGTCATGGCTCAGTGCCTGGTGGCCAGTGTCCCGCAAGAGTGCATCAGATGACAAGGCCACGGTTGGAATTTTGGCGTCAGAAGTTGCGGGCTTGATGATGAAGTTGGTCAATTTGTGGCAGTCTTTGAGTGATGGGGAGGTAATGAGAATGAGGGAAGGGATAATGAACTCGGTTGGGCTCAAAATGCTAGTGTCTGAGGATGATGATTTGTTGATGGAACTTGCATTGAATGATATACTTGATAACTTCAAATCTTTAGCACGATCCGTGGCCAGGTTGGGTAAGAGGTGCACGGATCCGGTACATCACCGTTTTGAACATTTTGTTAGTGACCCAGCTCAAAATTACTTGCAATGGGCTGGGTGGGAGTATAGATGGAAAAAGATGGAGAGGAAAGTGAAGAAAATGGAAAAATTTGTCACCGCCATGTCACTATATTCTCAAGAGCTTGAGGTACTAGCAGAGCTTGAACAAACTTTTAGGAGGATGCAGGCAAATCCTGAGTCGCATCGGGTGAAGCTGCTCGAGTTTCAGAAGAAGGTCACATCGCAGCGCCAGGAAGTGAGGAACCTGAAGGACATGTCTCCGTGGAATAGAAGTTTTGACTATATTGTCCGGTTGTTGGCAAGATCACTATTTACAATACTGGAGAGGATCATACTTATCTTTGGGAAGAATCTTCTTCCAACTTTTCAGCAACAAAATGATTCTCAGCATGAGCATGCTAGTAATTTTCTGCGCAGTCATTCCTTTTCTGCTCTGATGCATTCTTCTGTCCATCCTTCAGAAAAAGATATCTGTGAATTCAATCTGGGAGCTATGGGGAGGAGGCCGGCATCAAACACAGGCTTAGTAGCTGAGAAGAGCAAAAGAAAGAAGAAACAGCAGCAAGCTCTTCATCCACCAGCTTTATATGGAAGGCACTTGCATTCAGAAAGCAAGCAGTTTGGACACATTGTGGCCATCAAAGGTTGCATGTCTGTCGCAAACAACTCTGTTGTCATACAGAGCTGTATGCTAAAGAATGGTGGTTCCATGAGGTTGACTGACTGTCATCCAAAAAACATTGATAAAATGAAAACAATGGATAAATCATCTCTCTCTAACAGGATCAGGATATATTTGAAGTTATCGGTCAACAATCAATTAAAGCCAGCTTCATTTACCCTTGGCGATGCGGCTTTAGCCTTACATTATGCAAATGTGATTGTATTGATCGAGAGGCTGGTGTTGTCACCTCACCTAATTGATCTTGAAACCAGAGATGATCTGTACAATATGTTACCAACTACCATAAAAACTGCTCTGAGGGCTAAGCATAAGCGGCATGCCAAAAGTAAGGTTTCCTCGATCCATGATGCAAGCCTTGCGGCAGATTGGAGTCTGGTGCTCTCACAAATATTGGAATGGTTGTCTCCACTTGCGCATAACATGATAAGATGGCATTCCGAGAGGAATTTTGAGAAGGAGGATGCAACTTTGAACACAAACATCTTACTTGTCCACACACTCCACTTTGCAGATCAAGCGAAAACCGAAGCTGCAATAATTGATCTTCTTGTTGGTCTTAACTATGTATGCAGGATTGATAGAAAAGTTGAAGTGAGAGATACAATGGACTTTGCTGGCCCTAGATCCTTAAATGGTGTTCGTTTGAGAAAGAACAGAGTGTACAATGAATTTTTATGAACTATGGCATTCTATGCTTAGGTTACATTTGTATGAATCAAATCAGTTTAGTTTAATGTACTTGCAGCAGTTGATTTTGTGTAAAATGCGTTACTTTCTTTGTCGTTTGCCTTAGAGGAGTGTTTCAAGTGATGCAAATTTTGTGAAACAAATAACATTCAAATGAACAAATGCATCCCTACTTAATTTTGGTCCAAAGAAGGCATATATCTAGGTTATCCCCCTTAGCATAGCGTTTTCATTTTCCTTTGTCATGGAAGAAATTCCGAGGTTTCCTGGTTTTGACTTGTTATTGAGTGTCGTTTGTTGATTGCATGCCTTGTTTTACCAGCTACGTTTATCGTTATGAAACTCTAGAGTTTAAGTAAACTTGTAGAGATTTAGCATACTTAACTCGTAAACTCGTAAGAATTTATATACGTAAAAAAATGTTATAAGCACTATAATTAGGAACTAAACATGATTAAATATTGTATTTATAATTAAAATTGAATAATGTTAACTTTTAAATTAAATTAATGAAAAAATCATAAAATATGCTTTAATACATGACACTTAGTTGCTATGTCATACTTTATTCTGTGTGTGTAATTTTATAATTTGGGAAAACATAGTTCAATTATGATAAATATATGAAATTAATTTAATAAACTCAATAGATATTGTTTAATATAAACAAAATTAGGTAAGTATCTAACAAAGTTACAAAATTTGTATATTTTGAGGTAAACTCATAAACTTGTAAGTAAATTTTAACTCGTAAGCTCGCTAGTAGAATCGAGGGTTTACTTAAACTCTACGAGTTTAACAAAAAAGAATTTACATAAGTCTTAACTTATTTTGTGTAGTAAAATCACAAACTCGTAAGAGTTTACGAGTTAACTCGAGAGTTTAACAATCAGACTACGTTTATCAGCATTCACTGAACCTCATTCTCTCATTAACTTATCTTTTCTGTATTTAATCAGTTTAATTATCTTCTTTTCATCACACCATAAAAAGACAATTGGTACTTTAGGGTAAGCCCATTTGGATTAGTTTCTTAAAAAAAATATTAAGTGTTAAATATAATATAAAATTGACTTTTTTATATATATAAAATAAGATAAAATATCAAAAAAAAAAATTTAACTTAAAATGTTTCACTTCTAAAAAAAATTAGGTAGAGGTATGATTTTTAATAAAAACACCTTGGAAATATAAAATAAACCTCTAAAAAAAATTATACTAAAATTATAAGTAAAATAAATATTTTTTTAACTCAATTCAAATAAGTCATTAGTTACTAGAAATAGGTGTCAACTTTTCTTCAAAATTTAGATTAATGTGATTGAAAAGCTTGTGCACTCAGTCTCAGCTTATATTCGCATTGTAGCTACTTTGAATGGTTTCCATTTTCTATGGTAAGTAGAGATAATTGCAGCAAATCTAGAACATCCACATGCTTCTGCAATCTGCAGCATTCCTAAATCAGATTCTCTATTCTAATTTCAGTCTTCCCTTCTGTTCATTTGGAGGAACATGGTCACGAGAAAGAAAAAAGTGAAAATTTTAATTCAGTGGATGCCTACCGAAAGGGAAAAAGGTTTGTTGCCTCATTCATGATTTTGGGTAACCCAAAGATCCTTAGTTTGCAGTTTGGGACAAGTAGTTGTACTGGATTAAAGCAACATCAAGGTGTCGTGGTGTAGTTGGTTATCACGAAGGTCTCTGGTTTGAGTCTGGGCGACGCCATGCCTCATCAGCTAATTTGGTCCTGCTATGTTAGGGACCAAACTGCTCGTTGCATACAAAATCTTACCAGATATGGTTTTTGCTTGCTAGACATGCTCTTATTTAAACAATTAATGGGACACAACCCAATTTTTTTTTTTATAAATTTAACAATATAGCAACAAACAAACAAAAAATGGAGGAGAAAATCATATTAATTCATACAATAAAAGTAAGAATTTAAAATTTTGGAAACAAATCATCCATTCCCAACGGAATTGCTTGCCAAGCAGTATGCTCCTCTTCGTTGCCAGACTCGGCTCTGGTCTCTGCCTCAAGCTCCTCGCGGAGACTGTTGCCGACCTCGACAACCGCGACAACGTCGGCGGATTGGCGGCGCTGCACATGATAGCAGGATACGTGACGCTCGATGCCTCGAAGCTTTTGCTCGATCACAACGCAAATTCGGAGGCAGAAGAAGATCGTGGAAGAATGTCGTTGGATCTGTCAAGGGGGATCCGCACAAACGAAGCAAGGTGGAAGGTGCGGTGTTTCGAGTATGCAAAGGTGGAGGGGAGGGGTAGAGGATCTTAACGAAGTTGCGACGGTGGAGAGGTTGCTGGCGGGCAGCGAGGGTAGGAAGGGGAAGAAGGAGGAGTTGTGTGGTAGGAGCGTTTCTCTGCGAGTTGACGTGAGAGAGAAAGGGAAGAGAAAAATAATTGAGGATAAAATTATAATTTCACTACTTTTTCTTATTATAATATTGCAAGGCCCTAACAATACAAAGACCAAATTAGCCAGCTCCATGCAAGGGATACAAAGACTTAAACAAGAAAAATACAATCTGTATATAAAAAAACTAATATAATTTTTTAAGAGTGAACCCAACATAAGATTGCTATTAAATGGTAGCGTGGGATGGATAGGCTCAAAAAAAGTTATTTATTGAGAGCAAAAATTATATATAAGTTTAACAAGTGAGTTAAGCATTTTTAATTATTTATTTTAAATTTAATAAAATATGAGGACAAAAACTACACACAAAGATATATAGTATTAGAAATTTTTAAATTTGTATGGGGGCAAGTGCCTTGTGTATAGGTGCTTATATTAATATTAAACCATACTTTTGCTAATTATTGTCGGTTAGTTCAGAGTTGGAATGCGGATTTGTCTGTTTCTTCCGTGACCTAACATGTAAATATCCCTGCCTCCAAATAGCACAGAATTTACACTCTAATCCCGTCGCCTAAGGTTCCACAAAAACCAAACCGATCATTTTGTTTTCAATTTGAAAGCATCTGCGGATTTATTTTATTTTATCATATTTTCTGTGATTGAGAAAAATCAGGACTAGATTCATTAGACAGTGATATGACTGTTGTTTCAATGAAACCCACAATGCATGGTTAAGAAAATGGGACAGGATCGGCCTATCCGAGTGATTGAACAAGGGTCTGATTCGACTTTCATTCCAAAATTGGTTGGCAATTGAATCAACAGGAACCAGCCAAAATTGGTCAGAACCTAACCTATTCTAGTTCTCTCTTTAAAAAAATTAATTTTTTTATTAAATTTGATAAAGTACTTACCTATTTTTGTTGAAAATCATACTCTTGCAACACTAATAATACAAATATTATATAAAAGGTCATTTTTATTTATTATATAACATGATTAATTCTATATAAATAATAAAAGAGATTTGTTAGTCTTCACAAGCTCATATGGAGGTTAATAATGTTCATATTTTCTTTTAGACAATAAAATCACTACTTTCTTTTTATCAACTTATGATAAATGGATAGTTTTGTAATTTGATTTTATTTAGATTAATTATTATTGTGATTTTTCTCACACTTAAATTAAATAGTACCCTCCCTCATTTTCTATCTCCATTTTGTGTTAATTAAGTGAGAAAAATGTCACACTAATTATTAATGTGAATGACATCAAATTACAAAACTATCAATTATCATAAGTTGATCTAAAAAATGGAGGAGTGATTTTATTATCTAAAAGAAAATATGGACATTACTAACCTATTGTGGAAGAGGTTAACAAACCCCATAATAAAATATATTTTTGTATTGGATTCCAGTTGAACCCTCGGTTCTAACTGCAGAAATAATGTTCGATCCTTCATTGTTGGGGACATAAAATGTAAATGCAATACTGATGAATTCTATGGTGAGTAATTTATTTTAGGTCAACAGTTTCCATTAAATTGCTTGTATGTTAGCACGCAAGCTGCAAATATTGTAAAGCATCAGTCTACAATTGTAAGATCGAGATTTGCAGCTTAATGCTACCTGAGTTTGTTTACAAATAATCTCAGTTGCTGAAACTATTCTTGACTAATGATGTATTTTTTCACGGGTCTCCTCCCACAAGGAGCAATCCTATTTAAGTTTTGCGAGACACATAATTATGAACGATTCTCTGAGCTGAGATTCAAATTGCAGTTTGCTAAAAATGTATTTTATCAATGACAATTATGGTTTTGTTCGGTTTTGTTGATAATCATTCTGCAATGCACTACTCCTTATTAAGGACTACAATGAACCGTAACAATGTAAGATTATTTCTGCAACACTTAAAACAAGGAAAGAAATTGTGGATAACTCACCCGCTAGCAGTAATGTTCTCTTGTTCTTTTCCTTTATCATGGCATTAATTACTTGGAGATTTCACTTGAACTTGGCCCTCTCTACTTGAGAAAGGTTCAATTGATATGGACACTTTTCTTAACCAAAAAAGAGTCTCATTAGGAGACATCAAGATGAGGATTTTCCTCTATGGTCCATATGTTACTGAACAATTGGTTTTACATCTTCCAAGTGGGCCGAGCTTTAGGCCCAATAAAATTGTTAGCCTATAGCATAAATACAATGCTCTGTAAAAATATTGGTAGAGAGTTTTAATTACCTCTAGCGGTAGCAGTTGAAGAATTTTGCTAAAATGCATAAGATTATAAATTCAAACATTGTGCTATTGGCGTAAAAAAAAAGAGAGTTTTAATTACATTATTTGTATTTTTAGTAATATTTTTTTAGGTGTTATAAATAAAAAAATTGTTATAATTAAATATGTTGTTATAGACTCGGCCATTAAGGTCCTCCATCTTGGAATGTAAACCTGAAGGTCCGCGGATCAACCTGACCCGAGTTATCACCCTGCTAATGTTTAGAGAGATTCTCGCTCCGTGATATCCTCCCTCCAGGGAGCAACGCTCCACGATCCTCGAAGGCGAGATTCTCACCCCGTGATATCTTCCCTCCAGGGAGTAACACTCCACGATTCTCAGAGGTCAACTCAACGAAAAGATCCTGGGACAACAAAATTCACGGCCACCACTCAGGTATTTAAACCTAAGCAGCACACCAGGTATGCTCAGAACCATCTCTCCCTTTGATTTCCCTATTGCTTCGAACCTTCACTAACTTGAGCGTCGGAGTTATTGCAGGTACCTGTCCCAGCGACCCTAAACCCGCAGAGGAGCTCCAAGATCCAAATTGTACCCCTTCAATACATATGTAATAGTGAATTATTAATAACATAATCATAATTGTGATGAGGTGACATAATGAATCACAAATAATTTTTTTTTTAAATTATGTGATTTTCATTAAACTTTTAGTAAGTGTTTTAATGTTAACTTATTAACTATTAAGACAACGTATAAATATTTGGGAACATTTAAGTTCACGGTGGAGTGGATAAAGTTGCAAGGTAGCAAAGAACCTAAAATCTTCCTTTAAATTTGGAACGCCAGTCTTGCCGTCAATCTTGATGCTTTATTTTCTCATTCTGCTTTAGAGTGCCACCATAAAGTTGTAATGTAGCAAAACCAAAGAATGAAAGGGGACCCCCGGGGGGGGGGGGGGGGGGGGGGG